>RJWM01000491.1:0-214194 GCA_004363535.1 Dasyprocta punctata | reverse complement strand
TGAAATTTGATCTTAAAAATTGATTTTTCAAAATTCAGAGGGGGAAAAGGAGGAGGGAGGGGGAAAGGAAAGAACAGAAAAGTAAAAAAGTGAGAAAAGAAGAAAAAAATGGAAATAAAGCTTTTGTAAATGGAGGAGGAGGGGTTGGAGAGAGGGCAGGGGAATGGTAAAAAAAGGAATCAAGCTATATCATGTTCAGGTACAAATTCCCTATAATGAATGTGATCATTATGTCTATCTAAAATGTACCAATAAAATCTGATTTAAAAAGGTAAAAAAAAAAAAAAGGGATCCCCATGAGTTCAAAGCAGGTTGTATTACACAGCGAGATTGTCTCAAAAATGAATCAATAAATAAATATTAAAATATAACCAGCACAAAAAATTGATTTTTCAGGGGCAAGATGGCTACATGGTGAATGTGACTGTGTTCAGTGGGGACCATTCTACAGTCCTCCCCAGAGCATTTACATATGTTTCCTCTTTAAACCCAGTGATTGTGTCTCTAAGCAGAAATAGAAGCAACATAGCAGGTAAAATATGATGCTCTTTGACATTTTTTGATTTTAGAGCATTGATCCTATAAAAACTCAGTCAATGGCCCTTGATTTTTATTGCATTTTGAATATTATTTTTTCTGAAAACCAGGATTCTTTTTCATGTTAGCTGTCATTGAATTATTTGATTATGTTTTTTCCTCTGTAAAATTTGGACTATTTCCATGCTAAAAATGATGCAAGAATGCAAAGGCAATAATTCAATAAGTATTTATTGAGAACCTAGTATATGCTAACAATAGCATAAACACATAATAGAGTCTAATCCTAATATAAATCTATAGAATCAATAATTTCAGTTTATAGATAAGGGACATATTGAATAGGGGGAATAAGAAATAACTCTTCTAAAGTACTATCTTTAGTAAGTATCAGAGCTATGCTCTGAACACCAGCAGTCTGTCTGAAGATCCCAAGCATTTAACTTCTTATGGCTAAATACAGTTTTTGGTAGCAGTTTATACTGTGGTAACTATTTAATACAGTGAGAGAATAAGGTGTTCTAAATTAAGAATAAGACTTTCTGTGTTAAAAAAAGGACTTATTTTAACTTCAACTACATGAAATACTTTAATCTTTATTTGATGATCTAGGTGATATGATGGGATAGAATTATAACAATTTCCTGCTGTGACATAACAATATAGATTTGGCAAAGTAGCAGGTAATACACATTTTTGATTAATTGAACACCAGATAATAAAGAGCTAATGGCAGCCATAATAAGGGTTCTTTATAAAAAGACCATCATATTTCCAAAGAAAAAGCTTTAATTCAATTTTTCTGGTACTATTTTCATTTTCCATAGCTGAGGAGTACATAAATAAAAGGAAGTGTCCTTTAACTTCTCAATATTATTCAACTCAGATAGCACAGAAGAAGAATTTGCTGCCTCAGGCGACCAAAGTGTGTAAAATTCCCTAGTGGTATAGATCCTTCCTAGTGAGGGAGGAAAGAGAGGAGAAAGCTTCTTGTTATATTCAGATTTCAGTGATTTTAGCTTTTAATAAAAATTTCTATCCATAATGAAAAGAAAAAATACACTGCATCAGTGCCTCAAAGGCATCTTGGATTAGGTTGACAATTGACCAAAAGCCCTAGAATTCATGGTATCGTTACATACAGTGTAGTGCATTCTTTGTAGAACTTCATTTTTACTTAAATCTTCCTATGGGCAGAATAAAGAAGAACATGTGGTGAAAATCACAAAGTGTGGTAGCCTTTTGGGAAAGTTTCTTAAGTCAAGGTGTTTCATATAGCCATCCACAGAAGATGTTGACAATGACTGTGACACCGAAAAGGAATGGAAGGAAGAAAGGAGGCATAGGGAGGAAGGGAGGAAGAATGTGATGCACAGGACTATTAGAGCTAGGTTTTGTAATTAGAAAGAACTGGATCTTAATGAATCCCAGCTCAACCACTTGTTCATGAAAAATATTGATGCATTAAATTTACTGTTTATTTGAGCAAAGAATGTTTTGTGAACTTAGCAGCTCTCAGAGCCAGAAGAACTTCCCAAAGCTCCACTCTACAGTGTGGGCAGGAAGCATGTATAGACAAAATAAAGTACAGAAAAAGCTTGGTTGTTGGGAGGCTGAGGCTGGAAGATTACTGTGAGTCTGGGGTCAGCTTGGTTTACTTAGGGAATTCAAGGCTGGTCTGGGCTACGTAGTGAGAACCTATGAAAACCAAACCAAACCAAAGAGAGAGAGAGAGAGAGAGAGAGAGAGAGAGAGAGAGAGAGAGAGAGAGAGAGAGAGAGAGAGAGAGAGAGAGAGAGAGAGAGAGAGAGAGAGAGAGAGAGAGAGAGAGAGAGAGAGAGAGAGAGAGAGAGAGAGAGAGAGAGAGAGAGAGGGGAGAAGGTGCTAAGCGGGGGAGGGAAGCAGCTTGGTTGGTTACATCTAGACATTTGTCATATGTGAGTGTGGTTTGATCACAACCTGTAATTGGTTGAAGCTGTGCTGCTCTGATTAGCTGAGACTAAGATAGTTGTTACAAAAATATATATTCGTAAGTTAGACTTTCACTGTGTTTGCTACTGAGTTAGGTTGCTCTTTATTATACCTAGAGACTGAAGTATAAAAGTAGCCTCAGTCCAAATTTAGTTCAACTCATATGCAGCCATAGCCTTCCAAACAGAGGTTGAGGAGACACAAAGAAGTGAAGAGCATGCAGAAGTGAGGAAGAATATAAAGTAAATTGAGATTATTTTTTGTATAACATCTATTCTTTCCCAGGATAGCTAAGTTAATGCTCACACCAAACTACACAGAATGGACTTTATTGCCATCTTATTTATGAAAAGTCCAAGTCTTTGAAGGTCCAAAGTAAGTCACTCAGAGTCACACAGACAGATAAAGGGCAGATCAAAGATTTGAATGTAAAGCCACAATATTCTCATCAACACGCACCCCTCTTCTTTGGTTATTCTCTTTTATACAGCCTCTCTCTGCTGTTAATCTAATTGGCCATCCCTTGTAGAGATGCCAGCTCTGCCAAGGTCCTGAAATGTTAAAGGATAAAGGAATGTCAGACGCACTTAGTATTGAACTGTGTGTGGCACACTGAGACCCAGGGAAGGCAAATGCATTGCTTCCACTCCTGCTGTTGCCCACTTAGTTTCTGGCCTCCATTAACACTTGTTGTCTGCAGACTAGATTTCTCCTTCCCTTATGTTTTTACTTTGTTTTATAGATTGAAAGAATAGCTTCAATTATGTCTTTGCTTTACTTAGAAGCCTTTGCAGACCTCTCCTGTCCACTGAATTAAATAGAAACTTTTCAGAATTAGCTGTTCCTGTGCTCAGCCACAGAAGCACCGTGAGTGACCCACTCCCACAGAGTCCCTGCCTGGATATGTATGTACTTTGTCTCCCAGAAAGTCACCATATTCTCTCTCTTTCCCAGTCACTAGATAATTAAATGAAAAAGTATAAGACAGACAAAATTATGAAAATTTAAAAATTGAATTCTAAGTCCCAGTTTCTCTTCAAATTGAAGTTCAACTACCATCTTGGCTTTATTATAAGGCCTTTCCTGACATTCAGAATGTCCCTCTGAGTGAAGCTATGACACTGCTTAAGTCTCCTCTTTTAGTGTGTCTTCTGTTGATGTAATTTTTTCACTCATTTGCTTAACTTTGAGTTCTTTTTGGAGGCCTGGTATGTGTTATTTTTGCACCCTATAACATCTTCCTCATGGACTCAATAAGTATTTTAGTTAAAAGGAATTGAATTTAATTGTTCATACTGTACACAGCATTTTAGTAGAGTTGCTTATTACACTAAAAATTATTGAGATAACACAGAAGCTTGTACTTGATTTTTCCATCAGTTAACTGTGAGCCTCAGTTGTTGGGCCTCAATTTCCTCAAGTGTAAAATGCCAGTCACCTTAACTGGCCCATATATGTATCAGGACATGGGAGGATCAAATGACTGCGTGCTCTACAAACTGTGAACTGTGACGCTCACATATAACATTATTATATGATCTAATGCAGAGTAGAGTTATGCTATAGACTTTTGTCTGTAGAAAAGTGAAGGTTTAAAAAAGAGGATACAGAGATTTCCTGGCTTGAAGACCATTAGCCTTACAAACCATTTTTCAGTTTGCCTTTACATAGATATGTTAGTGCCTCTTGAGTGCAATTGCCCTGATGATTTTGCTTTTTATGTCATTACAGTTTTAGGCTGTAGTTCTCTTAAAAGAGTTGTTGGAAATTTCATTAAAATTAAGTTGGTATTAAAATTCTTAATTAGAGTGTTATGCACATATGTATTATGACCTTGTGTTTCATCCTAAAAGACTGTATTAGAACAGAATGGTGGTTGAGGCCATAAGCCCACATCACAGGGATTAATAGACTTTTGTCTATGCAGGAGGTGAGACCCTTTTCATTGGAATGGCACTTCTGGGAAACTATGCAGATCTGGATGTGGAAGTCCATGTCCAGGATACCTTGGTTCAGGTTCACACACAGACGGCTCAGGGCCTGCAGGTGGTGCTGCCTCCGCTGCTCCCTGGCCTCCACAAACTTTCAGTTTCCATCAATGGCATCAGCATTCACTCACAAGGGTAAAGTGGTTGCTTGCTATTAATTTTGTGTCTGTTTGGTGGTCTGGTGACTTAGTTGAGGAACTTTCTTTTGAGTTAGGTCCTTCTCTTTTTTTCTTTTGAAATGATGGGATAAAGACATGAAAATCATAATATTTGAACAGATCCTGAAAATCTCACAGAAAGTTCACCCATGAGATGGATACAGAGGAGATTTTTGGTTCATTAGTTAGCAAAAGAGGGTCTTTTTGGAGCTTGGTTGGGGTAGGGGTAGGGTAGACATATATATCTGTGCTGTAGATCTTTGTTGGATTGTGTCTTGGGCTTTGAATATGTGGCTTACAGTGATTACACAAGCCCTCATCTTCCTCTTTGTCTAAAGGGCTCTTTACTTGGTATTTTTCTAGACATTTTCTTTACCAATTTTAGAAAATAGACAAACTGTATGAGACTGATATCCACATTTTACTGGCCCAGAAAAATGCCCCATATAACATCTTTCCGTATCATTTTCCTTTTTCTTCTTTGTAAAGCAGTATATCCATAATCATTTTCACTATTGCTCCATTTTTATCTTTTGTCCCTGAAATACAAAGACCTCTTCATAGTTATTCTTTCTTTCTCTGTCTAGCTTTCACAGTTATTTCCTAATGATATCGCTGTGTTCTGCAGGGTTGATCTCCACATCAGGTACACTACAGAAGTTTTCAGCATTGAGCCTTGCTGTGGCTCCCTTCTGGGTGAGTGGTTCTGCATCTCTAGTATCCTCTATCTAGTGAGTATACTCATGGAACATTCAGAGTTTCTTCCTGGATTAATTAGTTTGTGAGGCACAGACAAAGAGCAAGAAAGGATTTGTTTCAGCTCCATGAACTAATTGCTGTTCTTGAAGGTGTGAAAATTTGGTGATGCCTAGGCCTAGTAAGCTCAGGAAATTAAAGGACTTTTATGAACTTGAGATTTTTATTAATGGAAAGGTTGAACATCTAGTGAGCAGCCCTCTTGAACAGACATTAGGAAAATAAGGGAAGAGCTTCCTGTGTTAGCTTTTTAGACACTGCATGTGCAAAGAGAAGAAACGAACACTTGGTGTCTTTACTTTCCCCCGGGGATGAATGTGAAGAACCACAAGTAGAAAGACAAACACACTGTGGGAGACATAAAAAGAACCATAGAGAAATCACTCAAACTATTCATTTTCAGAAAAACACGAAAGCTGAGTATTGGCATATAAACATTGGTTTTGGATGCACAAAGTGGTACAATATCTTTTTGAGTACAGGAAAGTCCTTATTAAACCTTGTTGACTATACCACAGATTTTTTTATAGTATTGGCTATATTGCTCCAAACTCTATCCTAAAGATGGGATCTGATCTTTGATCATCACTCAACTGGAGAATAAGACAATATCCATTAATGTAACAGCAACTTCATCAGCATGGTTTAGTGGCTTTTGATGCCTCACATATACAGTATTGAAAATATCTGAATATATGATACTGTATATAGAATGCTGGAACATTATTTAGGATAATACAGAAGATAAATAGAAGGCCTAAATGAATTTATTACTTTAGGATGTCAGTTGAATGCATATAGAATTGTATATGTATACTGTGCTTAATAATCTATAGATTACAGGAAGGCTAAAGCATTTGATTTTTCACTAGCATGTAAGTTGACTGAAATGGTGGCTTCTAGAATACACAAAAATACTTAAAAAGTTTGTCTTAGCTGTTTTCCCTGTATAACACTTTATTTTATTTGACCTTTTCTGTGAATTTTGGTGCATCTGACTTCTGTCCACATGATCACAAAGTCAGCATTAGTGGGGCTGGAATGAAGTCACTGAGATTTCAGGGACCTTATTTTCTACTTAATTGCATCACAGCTTCACAGGTGCTGTGAGTTCATAACAACAGTTTTTAACTTTTGTTTCCCATATTTATGCTTTAGGTGGGACCATCCTCAATATCTCCGGAGTAGGGTTCAGCAGAGACTCTACTTTGGTTTGGGTACTCGTGGGCAATCAGTCCTGTGAAATTGTGGACATAACGGAGATAAGCATCTGTTGTCAGACCCCATCGGCCCCCCTGTTGTCCAGTGCAGATTCTCTTCCTGTCCCTGTGGAAGTCTGGACTGGCAACATGTCTTTCATCCATGGACCTGCACCGAGCTTGGTGGGGAAGGGCTTCACCTTCACTTATGAATCAGCAACAACCCCAGTAGTTACTACCATGTGGGAAGAAATCACCAACAGTAGCCTGAAGTTTTATCTGGAAGGAAATCACCTCTCCAACTCAGTTATACTTCTGGGGAGCTTGAAATGTGATCTAGAGACACAGTCTTTTGGTGGCAATATGAGTCTGTCTGGGTGTGCCTTTCCTTTTCATGGTCTGGAGGCAGGCGTCTATCCTATCCGAGTCCGTCACAAGCACATGGGGTTTGCTAATATGTCGGCAGTGTCCCAGCACTTTGCAGTGATGCCTTGGAGAACCACCATCATCCCAATGCACAGTGTGGCATGTGGTGGGACAGTATTCACCATAATGGGGACGACCCTCAAATCTAGAAAGAGGTCTGTTCAGGTTGACATTTCAGGTCCTTTTACTCATGTGATATTGAGTTTGAGAGACGGCACAGTTGTCTGCCAAGTCAATCTGGTGGATGACCACTTGGCTGGAGATTTCGTCACTTTAAATGTCACAGTCCTGGTCAATGGACTAGCCAGCAAATGTCAGGGGGATTGCACTGTCTTCATACAGGATGAGACAACTCCTGTCATGGACATCTTGGCTGCAGACATCAGTGGGTCCCTGATCACCATTCTAATAATGGGTCAGAAGCTGTGCAGCACTGCTGATGAGCCAATAGGGTTTACGGATAGCCAACTTCCTTGTGACCTGACTTCCTTCAATGCAAGCCGTGTAGCATGTCATATTAGTGGCTTGACCCCAGGACTCCACTACCTGTCAGTTGTTCATATGAGTAATGGGTGTGATTTTTGGGGTAATGTTTCCAAGTACTTCCCTATCATGCCTCAAGTGTTCCATTATTACCCTAAGAATTTCAGCATACATGGTGGGAGCCTCTTGGCTATAGAGGGTACAGCCTTGAGAGGGCAGAACACCACCTTAGTTTTTGTGGGCCAGCAGGCCTGTCTGATTGTGCACATCCGTTCTGAGCTCATCCAGTGCATTGCTCCTGCAGGAAATGGCTCTATTGCTCTGGAAATAGAGGTGGATGGAATTTTGTACCACATAGGGTTCATTGGTTACAGTGAAGCCTTCACCCCGGAATTGATCTCTGTTTCTCAGATTGATGACATCTTAACCTTTACAGTGGCCCAGATCTCAGGAGCTGCAAATATGGACATTTTTATTGGGATGTCACCCTGTGCAGGTGTCTCTGGTAACAGCACAGTTGTCCAGTGCATGGTCCCTTTTCTTCCTGCTGGGGAATACCACGTAAGAGGATACGACCATTCCAGAGGGTGGGCCTCATCTACTCTTGTGTTCACAGTGAGGGTTACTATTACTGCAGTGACTGAGAATTTTGGTAAGTCAAATAAATGAGACAGAGCACTTTATGTAAGTGGACTAATATCTACTCTCACTTCTAGGAGATAGAAAACCCAACATCATACCATACGACAGGAGGAAAGAAAAGCCCAATTAGTCTCTTACAACCCAGTTTCTGCCTGAAACATGTCTTTGTGACACTCTAGTTATCAACTTTTTTTATCAAGAAAATTGAACACATTCTCTAATATTTGATTATATTTTAATTTGATGCATTATCTATCTTTAATTTGTATTTTAAGTTATTTTTGTAAGATCATAATTTGATCACTTAAATACATAAATATTTCACCTATTCTTAGACTAATATACCAATTGGCATTATTTAAAACTTACTATGGTTAATTGTTTTGCAATGTTCAACATATGATTTCATATTCTACAATAATGAGCTAATAGTGCAATATTGTTGTGCTGGTTGAACTTTTTTCAACTTTTCGATATACAGAAATTTGCCTGGTATTTTATTACAAAGATGGTTTAAGTTTCTTTTCACTTAAAGCATTACTACTCTTCAAATAGCTCAGATTTGATTATAACTAGAGAGTAAGAAGAAAATTATGATAGCAGACTTTTAGACTGGTGAGATACTCACCAGATCATTTCTTAGAACTCATTAACCTCAGCTGGGTGAACTGAAATGGAGATTGGGATTGACTAATCCTCAGCTTCCTTATTTGATGAAGGAGTTTGGGCTATGTGCTTAGTAAATTCTCCTTCATACTCCTTAAGATTCTATGACCTTTAGGATGAAAGATCACCATGAATTGCACCCTAAGCAGAAAACATTATTCTGGAGTTTGTCAGGCAGCTATATAGATATCTCCACCCACTCATGAGGTGAAGATAGCAGAGACTGGAATTGTACCTCAGAATGAACTAGAGGAATGGATTAGCTTTATTCATGTAAGTATACCTAAAATGTGTAGTTATCGCAGCACTATTAATAATAGCAAAAGAGAAGAAATAAGGGAAATCTCAATCAGTAGAGAAACTATTAAAGATAGATTGTGATATAACCATGTCATGAGATTCTAAATAGTTATCAAAGTGAGCTGGATCTGTGTAGTTTTCGCAAGATATCTGTGCTATTCTCTAAAGTAAAGAATCGATTTGAAGACTAGTATGTATGGGATGATCAAAAATACATATGCTTTGAAAATTCTGAAAGGAGTCACAAGAGACTCCATACTGTGATGCATTTGGAGAGTGATACAAGTAGTTGAGAGAACTTGGTTTACACTTTCATTTTATGCTTTTCTTGTATAAAACATTTAAAATTTATCAATAATCATACTTTCCTATGTGAAATAATTACATTAAAAATTGAACCTTTAGCATAGTAGGTTGTTGGACATGGTTGGTTCTGACTGCACCCTGGAGGCCAGAGGGGACTGCACCCTGAGGCTATCAGGGACGAGAAACAGGGACGTGGCTCTTGTGGGGCATAAGAGGGATACGCAGCAAGATAACAAAGGTTTGTGTTTTGACCTAAGAGGGATTTGCCTCTAAGATCGTAACTTGTCATTTTATCTTTAAAGGCTGTTTGGGTGGAAGGCTGGTACATGTGTTTGGAGCAGGGTTTTCCCCAGGGGCTATCTCCGCAGCCGTGTGTGGTGCTCCCTGCCAAGTCTTGGAAAATGCTACAGTGTCTGCTTTCAGCTGCTTGGTTCTGCCCCTGGATGGTGAGCAAATTTTTTTTGCATTTATTTTTAAAGCGTATAAATACATAATTGGATTATTCTTCTTTTGTCCTTCCTGTTATACTGACCATTAATTTTTCAATGTGTTCCATGGAACGATTTCTCCATTCTTCATAAAAATTGGTAGACTCTGGGGTCATCTGTTAAAATGGTTCATCATACCTTTTGTTATGGTTATAGGTCAAGGTTATATGAACACCAAAAAATTTATTACTTATGTTCTTTTTAAAAAAAATTTTAAAACTTATTTAAGAGACAAAACACTCAGAAAAGATAAACAAAAAGCAAAAGAGACAAATAAACAACAACAACAAATCCAATACAATAACAGTATAGATTTACAATAACAAGATGATAGGAATTTGACAATGGTTTTAACATTGTATATTGTTACCTTCAAAAGGGTTGCTGAGATTAACAGATACAGACATGTAAAATTGATCTAACCATATGAACATTAATTGTTCTTTTCCAATAACCAATACATTTAATAGTATAGTCATTTTAGCTACCTTATGAATATATATATATATATATATTTATATACACACAAATTTATGTCTTTTTCCTTTTCCCTTCTTTCTTTCCCCCTTTTCCCATCCTAATTAGCTTTCCTCTTTGAGTAGTTTCTTACCTTTACACAGTATTATTGTAGATTTTGGATTGTATATGCTTTTTCAGTTTCTTACACTAGGAAGACAATATAGTATTTACACATGTGAGTTTGATCTATCTCACTTATGAGTATGGTCTCAAGTGGTGTCCATTTACTTATAGAAGTCTTAATGCAATCCTTCTTTATAGCTGAGTAGTACTCCATTGTATAAAAATAGCACATCTTTCTAATCCATTCCTTGACTGATGGGCATTTGGGTTTTTTCCAAGATATAGCCATTACGAATTGTGCTGTTATAAACATGGGTGCACATATATCACTGTGGTATGATATTTTCAGTTCTTCTGGGAAAATGCCCGGAAGCAGGATAGCTGGGTCAAATGGAATCTCTAATCCTGGCTTCTTGAGGAACCTTCACACTGATTTCCACAGTGGCTGTACCAGTCTACACTCCCACCAACAGTGCAGAAGAGTTCCTTTTCCCCCTACAACCTCTCCAGCATTTGTTATTGGTCTTGACCATTCTTTTTGGGGTGAGATGGAATCTCAATGTTGTTTTAATTTCCATTTCCCAAGTGTCTTAGTTACTTTTTACTCCTTGCTGAGACAAAACACTTGACACACAAACTAGGGAAGGAAAGGTTTATTTAGCTTACAGTTTTTGGAGGTTTCAGTCCACAATCAGCTGGCTCCAAGGCAGGGTGGCATGGCACGGAGACAGCACTTCAAGGCAGCAACCGAACAAAAGCAGCCAAAGTAAAAGGAGCAAGAGCAAGCTTCTTCTCCTCCCTTATATGGTACACAGGACACCCGCCCCCCAGGGTGGGTGTAGCATTCACAAACATCCTTGCCTTCCTTTGCACAGGATGAGGATATTTATAAAGTAAGAACCCTGGCTCCCTGCTGACTCTCTCAGCTAAAATTTGACCTTCTCAAATTGACACAATGGCCAGGTAACTGCTTGTGCTCTACACCCCAGGATGCAGAGCTGCTGCCTTACTTAATTAAGCTTCTAGACTTCTCAAGTTGACACAGTGTATAAACCATTGCACCAAGTGACCATTGATGTTGAACATTTTTTCCACATATTTATTTGCCATTCATATTTCTTCATCTGAGAAGTGTGTCTTCATCTCAGATGCCCATTTTTGGATTGTGTCCTTGAATTTTGTGGGCCTGATTTTTAAAAATTCTTATGTGTTCTAGATAGAAGTCCTTTGTCTGAGGTACAGTTGTCAAAGATATTTTCCCAGTTCGTGGGTTTTCTTTTCACTCTTGGAGATTTTCATTGACATGCAAAAACTTTTTAATAAGATGAGATCCCTGTTGTTGATTCTGGGAAGTATTTCCAGTTTGATTTTTGTTAATGAACTCTGCCTCCTCCTATATTGTCAAGTTTTTTTTTTTTTTACCTAGTTTGTCTTCCAGCATATTTAGTGTCTCTGTTTTAATATTCAGATCTTTGATCCATTTTGACTTTAGTTTAGTGCATGGTGTTAGACGTGGATCTAGTTTTAGTCTTCAGCATATGGAAAGCCATTTTTTCCAGCACCACTTATTTAAGAGGCTATCTTTCTTCCTGTGTACATGGTTGGTCCCTTTGTCAAATAAGTTGTCTGAGTGTGTTTGTAGTTGTGGTTGTAACTTCTAATCTATTCCATTGATCTTCAGGTCTGTTTTGATTCCAGTACCATGCTGATTTTATCACAGTAGCTTTGTAATATAATTTCAAATTGGGGATTGTGATGCCTCCTGCCTTACCTTTGCTGCCCCAAATTGCCTTTGCTATTCTATGACTCTTCTGGTTCCAGATGAATTTTAGGGATGATTTCTCTAGCTCTGTGAGGTACACAAATGGTGTTTTGATTGGAATGCATGAAATCTGCATAATAATTTTGGGAGAATGGCCATTTTCACAATGTTTGTTCTTCCTATCCATGAACAAGGAATATCTTTCCATTTTCTGAAATCCTCCTCAATTTCCTTTTTCAGAGTAATGTAATTTTCACTGTATAGATCTTTTACTTCTTTTGTTAGATTTTTTCCTAAGTATTACATTTTTTTGGATATTATAGTGAAGGGTGTGGCTTTCCTTATTTCTCTCTCAGTGAGTTTGCTGTTTGTGTACAAGAATGCTATTGATTTTTGAGTGTTGACCTTGTATCCAGCTACATTACTGAATTTGGTTACTACATCCAGAAGTCTTTCAATGGATTTTTTGGGAGTCTTCTATATAGAGTATCATATCATCTGCAAATAATGATAATTTAACTTCTTCCTTTCCTATTCTTATTTCATTTATTTCTCTCTCTTGTCCAATTGCTCTGGCTAATGTTCCCAGCACTATATATAATAGGAGTGGTGATGATGGACATTCTTGTCTTGTTCCTGATTTTAGGTTGAAGGTTTTCAGTTTTTCTCCATTTAGTAAGATGTTGGCTGTTGGTTTATGATATATGGCTTTTAACACGTTGAGGTAGAGACCATCTATTTCAATCTTCTGTAGGATTTTTTTTATCATGAATGAGTGTTGCTTGGGTCTTTCCCTGGTTTTGGTACTAGGGTAATGCTTGTTTCCAGGAATGAGTTAGGGAGGCTTGCTTCCCTTTCAATTTCATTGAAGAGTTTGAGGAGTGTTGGCATTAAGTCTTCTCTAAATTTCTTGTAGAATTCATCAGGATCTGGGGTTTTCTTTGTTGTTAAGGTTCTAAATACATTTTCAATTTCATTAACTGAAATTGGGTTATTTAGCAGTTTTACATCTTCTTGATTCAGTTTTGGTAATTCATATGTTTCTAGGAATCTGTCCATTTCTTCTGTGCTAACTAACCTAAAAGCATAAAGTTTTTTGAAGTAAGTGTTGATGGTCTTCTGTATTTCCACAGGATCTGTAGTGATTTCACACTTTTCAGACCCTTCCAAGTTTAAAGACCCAATCCAAAAATGGATGTGTAAAATGACTAGACACTCAGCAGATGAACAATTACAAACAGACAATAAATATATGAAAAAATGTCCAGCATTACAGATCATCCATGAAATGCAAATTAAAATGACATTAAGATTCCATTTCATTCCAAAAAGAGTGGCTACCATCAAGAAATCAGCCAATAGCAAATTCTGGAGAGGTTGTAGGGAAAATAGAACCCTTTTCCACCAAGGGTGGGAGTGCATATCGGTACTACCAATATGGAAATCAGTACTTTTTCCTCATAAAACTGAAACTAGAGGTTCCATTTGACCCAGCTATTCCCCTTCTTGGTATCTTCTCAGTAGAATTAAAAACATGGTAACATAGTGAAATATGCATACCCATGTTTATAGCTTCAAAATTTATAATAGCCAAATCCTGGAAACAAGCCAGATGGACATCAATAGATGAATGGATATAGAAAATGCATTTTTAAATATATAATGGAGTACTACTGTGCCATAAAGGATAAATTTGAGACATTTTTAGGCAAATGGATGCACCTTGAGACCATACTTTCAAGTGAAATAAATTGCATGCACATGTTTAAATACCACATTGTTTTTCTTGTGTGAGAAAGTGAAATTGCGAATAAGGACCAGAATGGATGATAGATACTGGGAAGTAGGAAGAAAATGTTGAAACAGGAAGGTGAACAAGGGAGAGGAGAGGAGGAAGGGGAGGAAGGGAAAAAGATAAATGGAAGCAAAACTTTTGTAAATAGGAAGGGAAGAAGCGTTGAAGGGAGGAGAGAAGAATGGTGAAAAAAGAAGGGTCAAGATATATTATGTACAGGTACAAATTCCCTGCAATGAATGTGATCACTATGTATATCAAAGGTGTACCAATAAAATTAATTAAAAAATTAAATCTCCACATAAAAACATAATGATAGCTCTCTAATTTAAGGTGCACAGCCGTCACAAAAATTATGGCATGGAAATCTCTATTCACAGGTGGAGTGATTCTAGAGGAAGGTTCACAGCTTTGGGATTCACAGCACATGGTAATTACCCACTTAAGCTTTAGGGGGAAATAAACAAAGGGAAAAGTTACCTTTATTACTACAGTAACTTGTTGTACTTGACAGATCTCAGATGTATACAGGTTATTATCTTGCTTGCATAATTCTAGATTTCATACCTTTTGCTTTTAAAACCATCTAGACATACACTTTAAGAGTAGTTTTGAGTTACATTCTTAACTCTTGGTCTGGAATTGAATTTAGGTAAGGTATTTGAAAGCTGATGAAAAGATATTTTCATGTAAATTTGGGCAAAAAGTTCTGTTCTAGTTAACAGTATTGTGATGGCAATTTACACTATATTGTCTTAAATGAGAAGGGGAAAAGTGGGGGAGAGAAGCCATTGTACTAGAAATATAACATAAAAATCAATGAAATTTCAAGACCAGGTAAATTGTGATATATTAGAAGTTTTTAATTCTCAGGGAAAAAAGAATGAAATCGTTGTATTCAAAAATGATTTGCAGTCTAGAAAGAAAGACTTCAAAAATCCCGGTTTTTCCATTGGAAGTGTAACTCTAAGGATTACCACTAGGTGCCACTAACCACCCATGAATTGTGAAAAGTCACATTTAGAGAAATGGAGCCACTCAACCACTGAATTTTCCTTTTTCATAAAAAAGTCTTCAAAAAACTTTTAATCATATTGTCTAAAGGTGGAGAGGAGCTTGTGAGAGCTAACTCAGATGTTCCTTGCGAAGATCCAGATGAGAGTTGGAGACTGTCTGGCCTCTGAAACTGAATGAAATATTTCAAGTGTATGATTGATTATTTCCCCCTCTTCTTTTTACTCTCTTTTGAGTTAGGCCTATAGTTTTAGGGACATTGGATGGTCAAAAGGAATTTGTCCCATAAATTACTAAAAACAACTAATAATTCTCTTTTTCAGATTGTATTACATATTATTCATTAAGATTACGTTGCAAAGCTGGTGGTCTCTGGAAAGTGGAGCCACCTCAGTCTGGGAGGGCAGATTGCGCTCCCCAGAGCAGCCACTGTAGCATTGTTGGAAATGTGGATTCTTGGGACCCACAGAATCAGAAGCTTTCCAAATAAACATTTTTGTATTTCTTTTCTGCTCCCTCTCTGAAATCCGACATTCTTGCCTAGCTTGAAGCCTCAAGGTTCTTCTGGGTAGTCAACTGCTAACCATAGTGGGCAGTGTCATAACGTGTGTGTATAAACTGGTCCAAGATTTGCTTTAAAAAATTACGCAGTTGTCCAGCCGGTTTATAATCTTTCTGTTACCTATGCTAATTCCACTCTATCTGTATATTTCTAACATGGCTGTGCACAGCAGGACTCTTCTCATATTTATATGATCTATTTGTTTTTCTTCTGTGGTTTATTGCCTTGCCTTTTTCACTTGGTGTTTTGTTTATTCCTGTTAACTCCTTTAATTTACCAAAGTCACTTTGAATTCTGACCCTTGCTTTGAATTTTATTCATCAGTTTGACTTTGCATGATAGAGTGATATTTCACATTCCAGCTTATAAATGGTGTTTTTGAACCCAAACTTTCCCAATTTAGCCCTAATGTGTTTCCTTTTCATGAATGGGGCAGGAGGCATTGACTACAGATGTAGCTCAAAAAAAAATTCTGTTGCTAATTTTGGTGGTCTTTACTTTTCCCCCAAATTATACTTCTAACTAAAGAAAAACTTTACTTTTTTGTATAATGAGTTGCTAAAACATCCTGTTAGATGAAACTAATACTTTACATTTGCTTAAAATGAGCAAGATCTTTGATCTTTGGGTTTCTTGCATTTATACCTTGAATTATACCAAATGACTTTTTCAGGGAAACTTTAACTTTTCCACGAGGCATGAAAAGCTAAAGCGATTAAGGTCACAGAGCTATTTAGTGGCAGAACTTTGAATAAAACCCATGGATTTTGATCCTCAGCCCTGGGTGCTTTTCATAATCCACCTTGTCAATTTGCATCCACTTAATCACCTATAATGAATTCATTATTTTATAGGTGTTGAGCCTGTTTTTATTTGCCTTGGGGCTTACTAACTGGCGAGTTCTCAGGTTTTGTCTATCCACAGGGGAATCCTGCTGTCAGTCATTTTTCTGGTTATTGTTCATTCAAAACACAGTCACAGAGATCTTTCTAGGTGTCAGGTGCTTTGGAAAGGAGCAGTGACGGTAAAGAGATTCGAGTGCGACTGCAGAGCTGCAGACTCTCCTTCATGCTTCCTCCTATGGCCTCAGCTGCCAGCACAGGGATGAGGTGCACAAGCTTGAGTTTAAGGCCACAGGCTGTGACATTTGTTGTGTACCTGTGTGAACACGCTAGCTGCAGAGGTAGCAGGATAAAGAGATTTTTCTTTTTTAGATTTTTTTTTCAGACAGAGTTGCCTGCAAAACATCTGATGTAGAAATTCGTTCATCTTCCAGTTAAAGACTTTTGTCATTTTGCCTTATCGATGCTTTTGACTTGTATCCTATGACTCAGAGTAAAATGGCTTGAGGTTTAAAAAGTTTTGATTTTTTTTTCAATTCCTAGAAACTACTATGCTATAATTTTTTTATTTAAGAGAAATAAAAGACATATAAGAAAGACAAAAAGCAAAAGAGACAAACAAACGACTAGAGTAAATGCACAACAGTAACATTACAAGTTTACAAAACAGGATGATAGAAACTTGACAGTGATTGCAATATTGCATATCATTGTCTTCAAAATGGTTGTTTATGTTAACAGATATAGACACATAAAATTGATCTAATCATATGAGTATTAATTGTTCTTTCTCCATAATGAATACATTCAGTAGTATCATTTTATTACTTGCTTTTCTTTTCTATATTAATGGTCATAATTATATGACAATTTAAGAATTTCTCTGAATCAAGATAGCCCTTGAGCAGTGAAAAGTCTAGTCATAAACTTGGAAAAGGTAATAGCCAGTCAGATGGTGGTACACACCTGTAATACCAGCAAGTGGGAGGGTGAGTGAGGTAGGAAGATTGCCTTGAGACAGAGGTCAGTCTGGACTACATAGTGAGTTTAAGGCCAGCCTACACTACACAATGAGATCCTGTATCAAAAGGGAAAGGGACGGAGAGAGGGAGTGAAGGAGGAAGGGAGGGAGACAGATATGTATGTATAGAGAGAGAGGAAGAAGCAGAAGGAGAAAGAGGGGAAGGAGAAGAAGGAGTGGAAAAGAAAAATTTAAAAAACAAAATAAAAAGTAATAGTAGTTACAATTTTCAGAGAATTATTGCCCACACTATATGAACCAAAAAGAAAAGGTAAATAACTCAAAAAAAATTAGTCAGATGACAGAATAGGAATTTTGAGGGAGAAAGACATGAATTACTACTAATATTTCTCAACCTAAAAATTAATGATGAAGATGGAGATTAAGGTTATTGTGAGATATCATTTTACATACGCTTGGATGGATGAAAAGTCAATAATTTCAAGCGCTGATAATTGTGCTATCATGGCAACTGATAAACACAGGAATACAAAATGGCACACCCACTTTGGAAAACAACATGGCACTATCTTGTAAAGTTGAATTTGTACCTACTATTTGAAAAAAAGCTATTTTCATTTCTTTTTCTTATCAGTACATGTTTACAGTACCTACTGATTATATTCCTCATGCAGAATTGGTACATGCACATAGCATGCATTGATTCTCCTTTCATCCCCTTTCCCTGGCCTCTCCCCTCCCTCCATTAAATCTCATTTGTTGATTCTTGATATTATTTCCTATGCAACTGGGGTTTTGTTCAGAGAGTCCTTGCCCATACCTATGTGTTCAAGAGATGAAGACAAGTCATTTCCTTTATAGGCTATTTTAACTCTAGAGAAAAGTTTGTATGTTTTTATAGTAGCAAATATTTGACAATACTCAGAATTCTATTGGTAAAAGCATATATACTTTGTAATACTTTTATGCCATGTGGTTTTGAACAGCAGTAAGAATGTATTGACCATAGTCATAAGCAACAATAGGGTTCAGTCTTAGAAATATGACATTGCATTAGAAGAGCAGATCCATGAGTTTACTGTCATGTATTATATTTTATAAAAGTCAAAAACAAAATTCATTATTCTCTTGTTTAGTAATACAAACCTGTTTGATAAAGATATTTTTAAAATGCCAAATGGTTATTTCTGAAGAGGAGGAAGAACCTGGGGCAGAGCAAGCAGATTTAAAAGTGTTATAAAGAATAAACTTGAGTCTTTTGTAGCAAAACGTTTGCACCTTGAGACCATAATTTTAAGTGAAATAAAAAGAGACACAAGCTTAAGCATTGTATGGCTTCTCTTATATGAAAGACCCGAATTATAAATAAAAAGCAACACAAAAGATAAATAATAGGAAATAGGAAGATAGATCTTTTGCAAATAGATAGGGGACCCAGAGATAGAAGGAGGAGGGACAGAGAGAAGGGCAAGGGGATGCAAAAAGAATTGAGATGTGATGTGCATGTACCAACTCCTCATGAGGCCTGTAATCGTTAGGTAATACAAAAATGTATTAATGAAAAATGAAAATTGAAAAAGTGTATTATAACTGTTTCCAACTTCATGTTGGCTGGCATATTCACACCAGTGCTTTTCACGACCATGATTTATATTTTACAAAATGTCACTGATATTTTTCTGTTTGTATAATATATATCCTACCACTTCAAAAAGTAAACTGATAACTTTATTTTCCTATTGGGTAAGGGAGGACAACATGGACTTCATTCATGAAACAGCGTGGGGCCTTCAGTGCTTGCTGTGGGTTTATCTAAGCTAATGGTGACTATTTTCCACAGTGTCCTTGGCTTTCCTTTGTGGCCTGAAGAGAGAAGAGGACAGTTGTGAAACTGCTGTCCATACCTACGTGCAGTGTGATTTGACTTTCACTGTGGGGACACAGAGACTGGCTGAATCTTGGCCTTACCTTTACATTTGTGAAGAGAGTTCCCAGTGTGTCCTTACGCCAGATCAGTGGACAGAGCCAGGCTTTCCATCCTTTTCAGGCCTCTTCATCAGGTAACTCTGTCTTCTGTCATCGTCCCTGACCTTCCCCTCCAAGCCCACAGCCAGCGGCCCGGCAGAGCACAGGCTGGGTGGATGTGCCAGGGGAGGTGGGGGCCACGACTGTGTTGGAGGGGCCTCCTGTCATGGATTCCAGTTAGCCCGCATATCAAAGCATCTCCTGTCTTTTTCAAGTGTTCAAGAGAACATCTGAAAAATCTGCCCAGTAAACAGCTCACTTTGTTCTTGCTTAGATTTTAATATTTATCTTCTGATCCAAGGCAACATCTGGTGAATGCCAATGGGGAAAAAGATTAGACATTATGAAAAACAGAAGGCTTTTTTCCTTTTCTTTCCAAACAGATTCACAAGTATGAAAAAAAGTCATAGAGAAATCCAGCAGATTGCACAATGTTTATTCAAAGGAGGGGGCATTGCACAGCTGAATTACTGTAATCTAGGATTTAGAAGCCATAAGCACACGAGAATTTTTTGAAGTTAAAAAAATCTGAAAAATAAATACCACAACTTTCCAAGCTAAACTGCTTCTCCAAATGAAATTTTAAAAAGTGTGATTGTGTTGTTGGCTTTGGATGGCCTTAGTTGCATCCAGCAATTCTTTTCCTGTGCAGGTGGTATTGCAATGCTGAAAATTGCCCTTTATTTCTTATCTAGATAGAGTGATTATTTAATGAAGACCTAATTTTCTTTTAAAATATAAAAACACAAGACCAATTCCAGTGGGAGAGAAACAACCAGTTCTTTCTATGGCGGTGTGATTATTTGGTGTCCAGAGACACTTTGTTGTAAAAGGAACTTAACACTGGAATTTGGTGTTTAATTAGAGGAAAAAAACAAACCTTGTTGACAAGTTGCTGTCTAGGAGAGTTTCAAGAACTTTGCTTGGGTGGTGTAGGAAATGGGCCACTAGGGTTGTACTCAGGTTAAGAATGAATCTCAGAACTCACTAATGCTGGACATGGAGAAGGTGTCAGCAATTCCTGCTCCACTGAATCCAGAGACTTTATCTGAATCCCCAGAGCTTTTCCCTTGGATTCTCCCATGCCCTTCCGCATTGCTCTAAGAAGTGACTGAGGCAACTGAACCTTGAGACCCCATTAAAAGTTACACCTTTATCTATCAATGTCATCTAAAAAGGCCCACTCAGTGTTCTGGTTACTGCAACAGGCAAAAGTGGGTATGTTTACTTGAGTAAAAATTAAGTGCCCTATGATTTGAATGAAGTCTATACTTAGTGTTGATGAGGGTAGGGAAAACCACTGTGCTTTGTGGTTGGTGGGAAGGCAAGTTAGTATGAGCTTTACAGCATGATATGGGAAAATTAATACTAATAAAAATCTAAGAATTCTCCATATCCTGTGACCCAGAAACTTCTCTTCTGTGATTTTAATAAAGCAGATAGGAGTGTGAGTATTTACAAACTACCATACACTTTGGAGTTTTAGGTACTCAAAATATTTAAAATAAGTTTAACGTCAAAAGAATGCATCCAAATGATACAACACAAAGAAATCTTTAAAAAATCATGTTTAACCAAATGGGAAATGAGATTTAAGTTCACAAAATCATATATTAGCTTAATCCCATTGTTATACTTAGTATATGCATTTATGCACACATGGATGATTAGAAAAGACTGAAAGGTTGTGTTCTATGAGGCTGAGAGTGGCTACCTCCAAGTGACTGAAGTAGTGATCATAATTTTCTTCATTGAGCTTTTTTGTATTTCTCTAGTGAATATGTGCTGATTTAGTAACTAGGAAACACAGTATATATCATACATGGGTCATGTGCCAAGTGGCTTGCTTGGTTTTTCTTATGATCAGGCTTGTGGACCCAGAGCACTAGGAGCTTTTCACGGAATCTACTTCCACTAAATGCTTTATCGCTCTGCCAGCACTAGCACCATGGCTTTGTGCCATTTGCCAAAGGCAAACATGTATCTGGGCATAAGTGTGCCCAGGCCGTCATCTCTCTGGCCTGCTCTCATCCACCTATTGCTTGGAAGGTGCCCAGCATGCTGTAGGTGTTGTGCCAGGGGCTGGTGACTCGATGATGATGAGATAGGAAACTCCCTGCCCTCAGGATCAGAGGAGAAAGGCAATAAACCAGATAATATCATGTCATTTTAAGTGCTCTAAAATGATCGAAAACAATGGGGCTACTTTAGGTGGCATGCTCAGAGTAACCTCTCTGAAGAAGTGTCTCTTATCAGGCATGTTGGAAAATTATGGTGAATGTTTAAATTAAATAAAATTACAATAAAGGGCACATTGCCATTCATCCTGATCAAAATACTCTCATTTTGAACACATATCTCCCATTGTTCTTGTCACTTTCTGAAGCAGTTCTGGAAGTTCCCCTTTCAGAAGTGTGTTAGTGGTGATATGATGGCAACCTTAATGTCCTGAACCAATTCGAAGTGTTTAGCTTTCACAATCATTTTGACTTTGGGGAAGAGCCACAGGCTGCTCAGTACATGTGCGAATCAGGTAGATGAGGACATGCTGTAATGTTTTGATTTGATAGAAATTGCCGCAAATGATTGATCAGTGGAGGTGATCACAAAATATGGTGAAAGCATAAAAACTTTTTCCAGTAAAAGACACATTATCATTAATCACCCTCAAAATTCTCCCCTTGTTTCAAACATACTTATCTATCATTCTTAGCAGTGTAACTTTTACTGTAATAAGGTTTTTAAACAAATGAAAAAGTGAACCTTCAACGTATTTTTTGATCACCCCTTATGTGTTGAGGCAAGAAGAAAGTGGGCAGGCAGTGGGGGACCTTCAGGTTTTATGAAATGTGCACAGACCAGTAGAGCATGAGAAGGGGGAGAAGGGAGGAAGGCGGCCCTAGTGCAGGAAGGGAAGGAAAAGCTCTTGGAGAGGTATGGTATATAAGATCTTGAAGGCCAAAGGGTTTGGATTCTCTTCTATGTGAAGATGAATTTACTTTCCAAAGTCATACAGTCAGGCCAGGGCAGTGCTGGGACTGGAACCCCAGGTTTCTGATGTGATATGCCATCAGCATCTGTGGTGAGAGCTTTCACTGGACTGTGTAGTCAGTGAGATCAGGGCTTGGGAAACAAGGTCAGGACAAGTAGGGGAGACAGAATTCCCACATGGTAGTACCTGTGCTTGAGAGCACACACGAAAAGACTATCTACTTCCTTCAGGATCTGATGAGACCAATTGGAAAAGCCATAGATTGGGAGGCAGGAATCTTTGGTTCTAGAACTATCTTGGTCACTATTTGAATCAAAACATTTTAACCAAATTCTCTTAAATATTTGTGTATATGTGTGTGTATGTGTGTACATATGCATCTGTCTATTCCATATCTAGATTATACATATATTTGTATCTATATTGTTATTTAAATCTGGTCAACTATATCTTTTAATCTATAAAATTACTGTGGAATAAAAGATAGAACAGTAGCTAATTGTTGATAAACTTTGAAGTTTTGTAAATGTTAGTCACTTTTTGATATCCTGGTAACTCAACTAATTTTGATTATGGATTTCTAAAGAAAACAATCTCTAGCAAATTAATCAGAGATGAGTTAAAAAAAAAAAGTCTTGGCTAACAGAAGGGGTTCAACTTTGTCCAGAGCGAGAAGAACATGGTTGGAGGTGACAGTGTGTAACTGCCAGGAGAACACACAGAGGGTAAAGTGCCACAGCCCGCTTCACTCTCTCATTTACAGTGGGGCCCAGGGTCAGAGAAAGTGATGGGAAACAATCTGTGAATTAACTGAAAATAGGAGAAGGGAGAATTTTGGAAATTCAGGCAGTTAAGTGTGATATTATCCCTGACAAAGTTCTGGGAAGAATTATCAACCAGGTGGTCTGTGAGTGCAGTGATGTCGGCAACCAATTCACAGAGAGGATGATGGTGTGGTAAACCAGCTTTGTTTTTCACTTTTGTGTAGGTTTCTAAGTGATTTATGATGTGCATATAAAAGGAGAGTGCCTCAAATTATTCTAAGAACCTTTCCACCCCCAGTAGCAACAAAAATGTTCTAGGTGCAAAGCACAAAGTGGCCTAAAACAAACCTCAGATTACTTTGGAGTCAGATGCTTTAAAAGTTTACATTGACTTTCATACTATTTCACCATATTTTCATATTTGCATTTTAATTTAGAAGCTATCTTACTTTGTTTTTCCTTTCTGAATCTCACATGACTGACACTGCAGGAGCGAGTGTAGTATTTATCTGGAGGTTTGGTCTGCAGCAGGGATGATGGCTCAGCTAGGTGGATGTATAGCTATGAAATATAACAGCAATGAATGTTAACTCCCATGTATAAATTTTGGCAACAATATCACCACCACAATCACCCTAAAAACTATAGCAAAATGTGCCTTTATTAGATATTTATTGTGTATCAGTTTCTGTGCTAACCTACTAATGCTTTATTGTTTTTCTTTCCAGTATTGAGGACTGAGCCCAGGGCCTTCACACCAAGCTATATCCCCAGCCCTTTTATATTTTGAGACAGGGCCTAAGTCACTAATTTGCTCAGGCTGGGCTCTAACTTTTTATCTTTCTGCTTCAACCTCCCAAAGTGTTTGTAATACAGGTGTGTGCTACCATACCCAGCTACTAGTACTTTTTATTCTTCATTTTCCTTTGCTCAATACCTCTACAAAATAAATACTCATTTATTGGTAACTCCAGTTTACAAACAAGAAAACCAAAGAGTGTATTTTCAGTGTCATATGGATGGTAGGGACCAATGCTAGGATTAAAAAAAAACTGATCTGCTTCCCAACCTAAATTTTGCATGCTGGTGCTTCTCACAAAATCAGTTGAACAAATACAGCACAGTGAAATCTTCAGGCACTTGCAGCTCTGAGACTTTTAGTTCACTGCAAGCTTCAAATAAGGATGAGGGATACAAAATGATCACAATATCAGGTGCCATATGTTGAGGGTTCACATAAAGAGAGACCACAGCCCCAGTGGTCAGCCTGAATTTTTCTGTTTTGGGTGGCATGGGGTTAAAATACTGGTATCTCTCATAAGTTTGGAGGACAGTGGGTATGGAAGTCATGCCTTAGGTGGATACAGAGCTGAGAATATTTAAACATGAAAAAGATAAGATTAAGTGGTGAGATGCTTTAGTTATCCTGCTCATTATTTCTATTATGTAGTGGAAGGAACCATTTCAACTTTGATTTGAAAAAAAGGAAGATGCAGTTTGACATGACTTGCAGTTTCTCAGTTGATGACCTTTTGCCCTTTCTTCCACCCTTCCTGGTCTACCCATGGATCTGCCATCTTTATCCCTGATAGCCAATTAGGAACCATTATTTGAAAATTAGAGAGTTCTGCTCTAGGAAGTAGGACACCTGGTTTCTGGTCTTGGTGCTGCATAATTTTGTATTTGACTATATGCAAATTTTCTGATCTCTTTGGGTATATATTTTATACCTCTACCTAATTTACAGGTTGAAATGAGATCATTTATATGAAAATGATGGAAAGTGTAAGATATTAAGCATTATTATTGCTAATAATATTTTAGTTAGTTGCAACACTGCCTAAAGCCAGGATTATTCTTGAATAAATATCGCACCTGTTGTGGATGATTCTCTTCAATATCCATGCTCTCATCTCCTCTAGACTCTATATTTTTAGACTTTCTGTGATGCTACATTGCTGTTTTTCATTTTAAATCCAGTCTGGCTTCTCCCCTTAAAGCAAAAGGACTTTTAAAGTGAGTGGCTGGTAGTATAACTGGCACATATATCGAATCTCCTTAGTCTGGGCTGTTAAGTAAGTTTAATTAATTTACTAAGTTAATGTTCCACTGCTAGCAACAGAGCCTCATTGCCATCAGCTGGGGAGAGGGAATTGAAAGCCTAAATGAGCTCATTTTTTCACAGTTGGAATTAGGGACCAGTTAGCCAGTTGTGTGGGTTTTCCAATTTCTCCATCTGCCCTGGGGGGATTCAGGCAATTCACTCCCCCAACACTAAGTGTGAGTAAAATCAGGAAGACTGAAGGGGAAAAGAAAAAGATCAAAATAAAAACTCTGCCCAGCATCAGCTTCCATTTTTGGAACTGAAAGTATTGTCTGTTCATTGCTTGTTAAGTTGGGTTTGTGGAACCTTTTGCAAATGTTTCTAATAGATCTGGAAAATAAGAAAGGCCTCGGTGAAAGATATTTACTATGTGCATTTTCATTGCAGGGTGAACAGATAAAGGAAAAACAAATAAACAATAAAAGAATGGAAACAAAATTACAGAAATTTGCAAAATTTGACAAATGGTGGTCTGTAGTTGCCACAAGCTAATGGCTTGCAATGATTAATAAGAGTAAAAATAATTGCATTTCATTAAGATTGATGACACCCCATTTAACCTCCCCTCTCGTTTCAGCCCTAAAGTGGAAAGAGATGAAGTTCTCATCTATAATAGCTCCTGTACCATTACCATGGAAACTGAGGCAGAGATGGAGTGTGAGACGCCTAATCAGCCAATTACCACCAAGATTACTGAGATACGGAAAAGCTGGGGCCAGAACACTCAGGTATAATCAAATCTTTTTTACAGACTGATTCAAACAGCTCAAATTAAATTTGTAATATTGTGTACATTAAAAAAACAATTTAGTCCAAATGGCAGCGATATATAATATTAAATGCTCTCAAACTTTGAGGAGCTGGCCTAATGCACAACATCTGAATTCATACTTAACTATGGTTAATCATATATTTTCTCAAAAATAAATGAGTGGTGCCTGGGCTCTTTTAAAGCAAATTCTGGACAGATAATGTTCTCGGCATTTTGTCCTGTTTTCTGGACAAGGGGCTTTCTGTGTTTTTTTTTTTTCCTTCATTAAATAAATGACCCACAATTTAACCAGACCTTTCTGGAAGACTTCCAAGTCACTGAGCCACCCTTGGCATGGTGGGGCAGCACTGTCGCTGGCCTGTCTGGTTCTTCTCTTCCATGGGGGAGCAGTGTGCAAACCTTAGAAATGACATTAGGGAAGGACAGCACAGCCTCTGTACCTCAGTTCATCTGCCTTGAGTCAACCACATCACTCCCCTATAAGTGGCTTTTCTAAGGATGTGTCCTCAAGAGCCTCATTGGAGGTTCCATAGGCACCCCCCCTCCAGTGAATTTGTGAGGACTGAAATCAGAGGCTAAGACCTCTTTGGAAATGTATCAGATAATCTTTTACAACTCCCCAGGCTTCTCATTGTACACAGACAATAATATTTATTGAGCATCTACTCCCCTAGGTACCTTTCTCTTTATGAAAGCAATTCTTAGATTTTGCCCTTTTTGTCTCTTTTATTTGGAACTAACGTTTATTAAGTGCCTAGTATGTGTCATACACTAGTCCAGATTCTCTCGTAATTATTATGTGAATCGTGCCATCCTAATTCAAAACCGTACACTTCCTGGGTTTGTCATCTGGTTTTTTTGTTTTGTTTTGTTTTTTGTTTTTTGTTGTTTTTTGGTATAACTTTTGAGCTGGTGCTATGAAAGTCTGTAACTACAAAAAAAGATTTTTCCCTGTCCTTTCTAAACTTTTTTCTGCCTACCTTCTGGCCCCTCTTTTTTTTTTTTTTTCTTTCTTTCTTTCTTTCTTTCTTTCTTTCTTTCTTTCTTTCTTTCTTTCTTTCTTTCTTTCTTTCTTTCTTTCTGTTACCTCTCAGTCTTTTCATTCCCTTTACTTTCCCTTTAGGTGACTGCCCAGGCCTGTTCCTTTCTGTTGTGTCCCCACCTCCAAATGCCATTTCCTTGCAATTAGATACTGTAGTTAATTCTGCATTTCTAGAACCATTGTTCCTGAATCCTAGACCCCACTTTACTCTAGGCTTCTTTCTCAATAGTCAGCTCTCAGAGACCTTTGAAAGTTCCTTGTAGTGAGGCGGGACTGCTGTGGGTCACAGAGCTTGTTAAGCCTCTCTGGGCCTCAGTTGGTGTCTGGAGGATAATAGCCTAGTGCTGTTGGGATGCTCATGTGAGCAAATGTTGGTGAAAGGCAAGGACAGGTAGGTTAGCAAAGCGGTGAAGTGTGTGAGCTTTGGAGATAGATTACTCAGGTTTGAATATGTCACTGGCTACCTGAAAGGACTATAGGCAAATTATTTAAATCTTCTGTGCCTCAGTTTCTTTTCTTTTTTCTTTTCCTTTCTTTTTTCCTTTCCTTTCTTTTTTTCTCTTCTCTTTTCTTTCTTTCTTTCTTTCTTTCTTTCTTTCTTTCTTTCTTTCTTTTTTTGTTCTTTGAGACAGGGTCTCATAATGTAGTGCAGTCTGGCTTTAAACTTATTTACATAGCTCAAATTATCCTCAAACTCAGGGCAATTCTCCAGCCTCAGCCTCCCAAGGGCTAGGATTGTAGGCATGCATCACCATGCCTAGCTTCAGTTTTCTAACCTATAAAATGGGGATAATTGTAGTAGCAACCTGCTACAGTTGTGAGGTTTATAACCTTTAAGCCACTGAAACTGATCTCACACATATGAATGTCTTGTGTTGGCCTTATTGGCAATGCTAATTTACTAGTAGTCATGTAACAAGTGATGTAGAATTATTTCTGTGTGATGCTTGTTGTTTTAATGAGATTATTTCACTTTTTAGGTTTCAATTGATTTTTCATCATCTCAGAACTGAGTTTTTTGGAGGTTAAATGTCTCAATCATTTATAAATATTTATGTAAAGCATGATTATTTAGTTCTAAAGAAAATAATATGGAAAAGAGGTCCTATCATTCAGCAAGGCCATATCCAGAATAGATAAGGTTCAAAATAGTATATACCAAAAGTCAGTTCATCACGGTTAGAGGGAATATTGCATATCATCTTGACCAACTGTCTTGGTTACTTTTCCCTCATTGCTGAGACAAAACACCTGACACCCAAAATGAAGGAAGGGAAAGTTTAATTATCTTACAGTTTTTGGAGGTTTCAGTCCATAATCAGCTGGCTCCAAGGCAGGTTGGCATAGACAGGGACAACACTTCAAGCAGCAGCTGAGCAAAAGCAGCCAGAGTAAAAGGGGCAAGAACAAGCCTCTTCTCCTTCTTTATATTGTACACAGGCCAACCCTTCCCCCCCACCAGGGTGGGTGTAGCATTCACAAATCTCCTTGCCTTCCTTTGCACAGGATGAGGATATTTACAAAGAATCCTGGCTCCCTGCTGAGTCTCAGTTAAACTTCTGACTTTTTCAAGTTGACACAATGAACAGGTAACTGCTTGTGCTCTATACCCCAGGATGTAGAGCTTCTGAGTTACTTAATTAAGCTTCAAGACTTCTCAAAGTTGGCACAATGTATAAACCATAACACCAACTATCTAGTTTCAGAAATGAATTAACTAAGATTCTTCCAGAAAGGGGTGACCTGGTAAAAGTCACATAGCTTGTTATTTGATATCATAAACCAAGGAACCTTAAAGCATTGTGGGGGAAGTAAGCCATTTAATCTTCAGAAAGTAGGTAGCATGTCTGTCAAAACATACTAGGCTAGTATCAGTGTGTAAGAAACTCCAGTCCAAAGGGTGAGGGGGAGAGAAGTACTACAGTTGTAGTTTCTAGATGTGATAAGGCTGCACTGGAGAGTAATAATGTTATAGTTGAAAACAGTCCATTGGGAATGGGAGGGTTTATCAAGTAAGGCAGGAGGGCATAAGGAACTATATCAGGTTTGCAGCAAATCATTAGTGTTTAAGACCTGCATTAATCCTCCTGGAGTCCTAAAGAGTGAAATGAGGGTCTTGGGCAATTGCTTTCACACCGACCAGATCAGTATGGAGGGAATTAGGGAAAACTTCAGCTAAATATACACCCTCTCCAATTCTAGATAATTGGGAAATTGTTGGTACTAGAATCTGTTCTCAGGTAGGGTGACTTGGTTTGCCTCAGGTATTTTATATAATGAAGTCTATTGGTAAAGGGTTTATAATTAAATACCATACAATTGATTGATTGCCCAAACCAGGATGCTTCTGAGAGTGTAAGGTCCACAGTTAATAATTATGTTTGGATAATGTCACTCTTGTTGGGATATGTGTATACTCTATTTGGGCTTTTGAACTTTGTCAACTATATGTGATGCATGGTAATACTGCTCATGTTTAGATGTTTAATTTTCTTACTTGGCCTGGGAATAACATGCCACTTTTGTTAGGATGAATGGTTCCCTTATTTGGGTCCAGACCTGGGGAAGATTTGTACTGATGGGTACAAATCAGTAATCAGTTATAGAACCCAGGACCTTCTTCTAAGTTCAAGAATTTCCCATGTGAGAACCTTAGCACTCTGATTCCATAGAATAGATTTAGCAATAAAAGATTTCCAAAGCCAAATGATTCGTGAAAGCTGGATTTAAAAAGCAACACACACACGCATGCATGTATTCATTATGTATATGCATATACCTTGGAACACCATGAGAGACACAGAAAAGGAAGGAATAACAGTGGAAGGGATATACAATTGTTTTTCCTACCCAAGGATATTTGAGAGCATTTAATATACAAATGCATAATGTGAATTTCTATGGAGAGCTATGGTATGGAATATTACCCAAACTTATTTGTCTGTGGAACTACTTAATCTCAGAATTTCTTGTGGGTCTAGCAGCTATTCTGTTGCCCTTACTTAGAAAGTGTTGCCTGAACTGTGCCTTTTCCCCTATCGCAGAGTGCAGGCTCTGCCCTGTCATTTTCAGATGGGTCTGTCAACTGAGCTCTGTTGAAGTGATGGCACTTGTAACTGTGCTATGAAGACCAGGTAAGGTTAAGATGCTGAGGGGGTCAGAGGAAAGATATTTCTGGCAAAGAAATGAATATGTTCACAGCACTAAGACAAAATTTCCCAGGAATAGTGCAAGAAGAATGGTACATGTGCAGGATGTCAATGAGTTGTAGGTGGGCTATTATCAGATTATGATTGAAGGTTAAATGTTTGGTCCCTTAGTTCAGCAGGTGACAAATAATCCTGAAGGACTCATTGCATGATCAGAGGGGTGCTTTCATCACAATAATCTGGTAGTTGAGATGGGATGATTTGATTGGTGAATCCACAAAGAGCTGAGGATTCCCACCCAGGTGAGAAGTAATTGAAACAGGCAAATAGCAGAGGGAATGGAGAGAAAGGACACCCTTGATAGTCAAGACTTGATAACTGAAATAAACCCATATAGATGTAACTATACATATACCTATTTGCACATAAAGATGTTTTTGTGTGATTTATATTATTTTTCTAACTTGTATTTAAAATGTGTGCACATATATTCCTCTTTTAACAACCTACCTGTTTAATGAATGTCCAGACTTATGACTGAGCTGTGCTGTTCAGGGTTACACCCCGCCGCTTAGACTTATGACCTGCTTTTGGACTTAGGACCCAGGAATGTGAGTGGTAATGCAGCCTTATGGTGGCTTCTCAGTACAGTACTATAATTTTTTCTGATTGCACTGTACAATACTTGCTATAGTTTTATGTTATGCTGTACATGACAGTACTGTGTGTAAGGGTTATGCAAATAAAAGCAAAGTCATCAAGTTGGAGTTTCCTTTGATTATTTCTTTGTTCTGAATATTATAATGTACATACTATGTACAATTCCTCCTTTAAGGACCAATTCACCGAACAACCTAGTCACAAGAATGTAACTTGATCATTAAATGAGGAATGTCTGTATAGCATTCCATAATGTTAGCTACATAAGAAGGACTTTGTTTTTCACTGCTATTTCCCCAAAGCTTAGAATTATACTTACTCTAATAACAGGGTTCAGTTAAAATTATTGAATGAACGATTTATAAATGAATAAATATAATCTAAAAAGAATAAAACAAAGACAATTTGCATCATAGAAACCTAGAAAAGCTTTGAGTTTTGAGAAAATTAGGCCTCAGGATTGGACATGAAGCAGGGCACTAGGATGGGGGGGTTACCTAATGTCTGTAGAACACAGGATAGCTATATTCCAGGATATTCTTTCTAATTGACTAAGTCAGACACCTATTTCAACCTCGCCCTCCAAGAATCAAGTACAAGATTTGTGAATAAAATAAATTAGTGAGCTAGTAGTTAGGTTCTTGATACCAAGCCCAGGAGAGAGCAGGAATAGGGAATGTAACTGACATGTGCCAGATGTATAGATGATGTGATTTCTCCTTAAAAAGAAGTCAACCTACCCATCCCTCATCAAATTTTTGTCTTTTACCCAACTTCAGGATCCATGCAAATAAAATTCTAGCCCTCCCAGGAAAAATATTGGAAGATACTTCTTGGGAGAGGTTAAATCAGAGTGAAGACTTACAGGTACTAGCATTCAAATGCCTCATGAAGTCCTGATCACTATGATTCCCACTTTAAATGTGAATGGACAGAATTTTGGTTTTTGCCATGGGATAGTAATGAATTTCAGGCTTACCCTCCTGCCATACATGGCTATGAAACTGGTTGAAGTTTTTCACCTATTGGCCAACAGAAGTGCCCGTGATCCTTGGGTTAAGGGAGGTTGAGTTTCTACTTGAGAGCACAACACAGGGAAATTGAACCCAGCCAGACAGTGGCAGTCTCACTCAGTGGAGCAATCAGAGGTGGAGACCAGGGCTGCTGATATTGCGACGATTTGCAGAGCAGGGTACCAGATATGAGGGTGCTTTGCAGAGAGAGTCCCAGAAATCTGCAAGGGGGTCTTTTGTGGGGGGTCTCTTTGGCCAAATAGTTAATCAATCATGTAGTAAGTATATTTCTGTGAGATCTGACATAGAGATGTTTGAGACGAGATGCTTGAAGTCAACACACACTCTAAATCAACACAGTAGTGGAGAATTTTTGACTGATGATCAATTAGAGTGAAGAGACTTCATCCCATATCAGAGCATTGATTTGAAGAAGACCACACTTTAGGAACGGGGATATTTCATTTATTTTTTATTTTATTGTCACAACTTTGTAGTTACACAGTTTTGCAACCATTCTGGGGAGTGGTTACATGCACATACCACAGCTTGTTTCTCTTTTTGTAATCCCTTTCCCCTTCCCTTCCTCCTCTAATTCCCTATCTGGGCTTTTATTCTTGTTGATATTATTAATCTTAGTTCATGCTAGGAAATACAATGTTCACATTAATTGAGGTTGTTAGGTTCCCATACATGGCATAACTTTACTTGTTGTCCCTTCCCCTCCTCCTCATTCCTCACTTGGACCATTTTCCCCTTGGACCATTTCCCTATTGCAAGAGATCCATCTCCTTGTTCACTTTTATCTATCCTTTATTATTCTCTTTGCTTGTGCTTTGACTCACTCAAAGGAGAGATACCATATGATATTTAAACTTATATGTCTAATTTATTTCACTCGACATTATATTTTCCAGCTGCATCCATATTTACACAAATGTCTCAAATCTGTCATTGTTTGTAGCAGAGTAGTATTCCATTACATATAGATACCACCTTTTCTTTATCCAGTCATCCACTGATGGGCATAGAGGTTGTTTCAAGGATTCAGCTGTTACAAATTGTTCTTCTATAAACATTGGTATGCATGTATCATGTAGCGTGATGTCTTAAGCTCTTTGGGGAAGATACCTAGCAGGGGATAGCTGGGTCACATTCAATTTCTAATTTCAGTTCTTTGAGAAATCTCCATACTGATTTCAATAATGGTTGTATTAATTTACATTTCAACCAACAACGAAGGAGTGTTCCTTTCTCACCAGAGCCTCACCAACATTTGTTATTGTTTGCTTCCTTAATGATTACCAGGAATAGGGGTGTTTTAGCCCCACAGCACTAATGGTAAATTTTTTAGAGCTTTCAATGATGACAGCGTGCTGTGGCACGCATGCCGTAGGTTCACCACTACTGCCCTAGAATAAAGTTGCTTTAGATTCACCCAAACAGTTCCTGAAAATAAGGTTCAGCAGGACTAACCTATTCTTAATTGCTAGGGTGAAGTCAAATACTCATTAAAGGAAGATAACAAAATCCACATGTCAGAAACATTACCTCCACAAGGTTTAGCCTACAGTCCACAACATGAAAAATAATGGAATAAAAATAAAATCAAGTGATACAGAATGATAGAGATGTTCATTTGTTAGAAAATACTTTAGAACAGCTATAAACATATTCAAAGTTTTAAAGAAAAAGACACTACAAGTAAAGTTTTAGGAAATATTAGCAAAGAAATTGAAACTATTATAAGAATTAAAAAATTATAGAACTGAACTAATATTGGCAATGAAAATTTCAATAGACTGAGCACTGGTCTAGACAGCATAAGACCAGTGACATTAGGAATAGCCATTCAAAAAATGGAAAAAGTTGAAAAGGCTATCCAAACTGAAGAACAAAAGAAAAGGAGAGGGAATGAACAAATACTCACTAGTCTGTGGTCTGGTGTTAATCAATATTTATACAAGTGGGGTTGCATAAGGAAAGTGGTAGGAGAGATTGAATAAATATTTAAAGGAATAGACTGATTTTCTAAATTTGGTGGAAACTATAAACCCACAGATGTAGGCTTAAAAATTAAAATCAGAAGAAATATAAGGAGAATCATCAACATTCTCAGTGTTAAGATGGCAGTTCTCCCAAATTAAATTGTAGAGTCAGTGTACTTGCAAAAAATATGTTTATAAGATTATTTTTGGGGTTGTAAACCTAAACTGATTTTTAAAAATTATGAAAATACAGTGATCTAGAATGGCCAAAACTACCATGAAAAAGAAACTGTCTAATATGATGTCTGTTATGGTTTGAATCTAAAATGTCCTCCAAAATTTCATGTGTTCAAAGTGGGGATATTAGAAGGTGATTGGTTCATGAAGGTGCTATGCTAATTAGTGGGTTAAAATTCACTGATGAATTCATAGTTGAATATGCTATTAGGAGGTGGGGTCTAGCCACCAGGGTATGACCTGGAAGCATGTGCTCATGTCCGTGGAGCTACCCTTTTCTGTCTGCTTCCTGGCTGCTATGGATTGAGCAGCTTTCCTCTCTCACATCATTTATGCCTTAGCGTCAAACAACCCCAGACTGAACCTTGTGAAATTATGAACCCAAGTAAACTTCTCTTCTTTGAAATTGTGGATGTTGGGTATTTAGTTCCAATGACAGGAAAGTGATTAACATAGGAAACTGATAATAATGAAGTAGGATTGTTGCTCTGATCATATCTGACTGTATCGTTCAGAAGCCTTTGGAACTGGTTTGAAGGCAGAGTTTAGCAAAGGTTGGAAATGTGGACTAGAGAAACACTAAAAATATTATAAACAAAACTTGATAGATGATTCTGACTGGAGCTCAGAAGAAAAGAATGCTGAGAGGAATGAGGATAGTGAAGTCTAGGGTCATAATATTTCAAATGGGAATGAGAACTCAGTTGGAAACTGGATTAGAGGCCATAAATGTTACATTCTGGCAAAGCACTTGTGTATATTTTGCCCATGTTCTAAGACTTTATGTGAGACTGAATTTGAAGGTGGCAGACTCATTAATCTGGTAGAGGAAATTTTAAGGGGAACCCTAAAAATTTCCAGTATTCAGACTTTGGCATGGGTACATCTGGCTGCTTTTTTCCTGATTTGTAGTGAAAATCAGGAGAGAAAAGTAGAATGAAAAAATGTGAAACGGTTGAAATGTGAAAGAAGTGTGTATAAAGTTGGGGCCAAGAAGAATGTAGTTGCTGAAAAGATGAACAACATCAAAAAAGAGCTGAGTATTTTGTACCAGGACAATAGGAAACCTGGGTTGAGTAATCTCAGCCTTGGGCCAAGATTTCACCCCTCACAGATTGAAGGATGTAAAGGATAAACTCCTTGAAAGACTTTTCTTTAAGATGAGAGCTCCAGGACACTTTTTGCTCATGGCCACTTGGGGAAGTTCAAGATCATCCCCTCCAGCACTCAGAGGCTGCTGTGGTCTTGACACAAGGGAGCCTGACCGGGGCTCACGCTGCAGTGGACCTTGGCATCATCCACACGGTTCTGGTTTTATAGACTTGAAGAATTCAAGAATTGTGGAGTCATGGAGACTTCCACCAAGATTTCAAAGGAAAGTTGGGAGGCTAGAAAAATGTGCCTCTGAGAGCGTGAAATGTAAAGCTATGAGAATGAAGCTGAAGGTGCAGTGGAGACCCAGGAAGTTGGAGATGCTAGGAATGTGGAATATCTGCTGAAGAAAGTCTTGGTAATGAGCAGAGCCAGCTCAAGAGAGTTCATGTGGACTGCAACTGGCAAGGCCAAAGGGATAGGACTGCACAAGCCCTTTAAAGGCACATCTCAACACAACCTGCCCTAGGTGCTGGACATGAAGTTACAGGATTTAATGTTTGTCCTGCTGATGTAGGTCTTGCTTTGGTCTCATTCTTTTCTGTTCTCCAATTCCTCTCCTTTGGAGTGGGAATGTGCCACTGTATGTTAGAAGCATTTAACTTTGTTTTTTAGTATTATAAGGAAGTGGTGGTGGTGAACCTATGGTATGCATGTTTGTATGAGATGTTTTTATCACTGAAAGCTCTGAATGGTTTGCTATCACTGTTAAAAGGGTTCACAGTTGAATTTGCTTTGAATTTCAGAGGACATTTGACTTGGAGTTTTAAGTACTGCTGAAGCTATTAAGACTTTGGTAACTTAGGGGTAGACTAAATGCATTTGGTATAATGAGATGGACACCAAGCTTTTGGAGACTAGGGGCAGAATGTCTCATTCATATCTAAAACCTCCCCAAACATCTTTTATGTTTAGAGTGGAACATTTGGAAGGTGAATGGATAATAGGGGTGCTATACTCATCAGTAGATCAATTCATTAATGAATCATAGCTATGTGTGCTGTTAGAAGGTAGGTCTTGGTTGGAGGAGGTAAGTTACTGAGATGTAACTTGAAGGGGTATGTTGTTCCTGGCTCCTTCCTTTTTTCTCTGCTTTCTGGATGTCACGGTTTAAGAAAGTTTGCTCTACCCCTTCCACCATATTGTTTCTTTTTTGGAGCCATCTGCTATGGACTGAACTACCTGAAATCATGAGCCAAATAAGACATCTTTAAATTGCTAGTCTTGGATATTTTGTCCCAATGATAAGAAGGTTACTTATAAGACGTCTTACTATAAAGCCATAGTAGTCAGTTGGCTTTCTAGACAAGCCCTCATATGTAAGATGGGTTCCTTTGATGAAAGTATGCTTGTGGCTCTGGAGGTAATGTCAGATGCAGACAAGGAAGAGTTTAAAGGAAATGTGTGAGACATAGGAAAACATATTGTTGCAGTGAGGTCTTTGGTGACCTTTGACACTACAGGACAATATTGATGGGAAAAAAACTGAATTTTATTCAGCTAAGGAGTAAAACATTTCAGGGAAATGCAGACAGCTAATGGAGATCACAAGCTAGAAGGGAAAGGAACGAAGCAGGTAAGTATTGTGTCTGGGCAGTGCCTTCCTCAAGTCCATATTTACTATCATGAGAACTAGATATAGTTTTCTTAGGTTAAACGTACTTTGATTAAAGACTTGGCCTTTAGTGTGTCACTTGATTAAAAAAATCAAGATTCCAGAGAACTCTCATTTCATCCACTCTTCTAGAGAATACAAAACAGCTTCTTAGACAACACTATGCTTGACTTGTTAAATTACCACCAATTGTTTTTAAACATATTTATATTTTCTTTCTTTTATCCTTGCCCCCATCCCAGTTATTCCTTCCCTTTGAGCAGTTTCTTTCCCTTTCACTTTTACAATATTCATGTACACTTTGGATTCCACTCACTCTTTCAGTTTTTTATACTAGGGAGACAATATGATATTTACACATGTGAGTCTGATTTATTTCACTTATGAGAAAAGATTATATGTATATATAATCATATATACAAATACAAGATAGCTGTACTATTAATCTCTGTTAGTTCATCAAAAAGAATAGTTTGTGCTTTCGTAGTTTGATTGTTTGATCTTTTTAAATCTATATCTTTATCTGTATCTTGTAATCTGAACAACTACTTTGAGATAACAATACATATTAACCAGTGGTAATTTCCTGTTATTTTGTTTTGAAATTCCATATCATCATTTTTATTCTTTTATTCTTTTTTTGTTTGTTTTTTAAAATTGTATTTTTAAACTCATTTGGGCTCTTGCATGAATTCCTCTCTTGAGAAGATTTTTGTTTCCTAAAACATTAAAGACGTTTTTCATGGAAAATCTCACTGTATTTTATTATACTTATGAACTTTATCTTTTACACATTTAAATTATATGTATTTATTTAAATATCTTTTCTTCAAACTAGAAACTAAATTCTCAGAGGCTGAGACTCATGTTTGATTTTTCTGATGAATGAATTGATAAAGGTATATATCTGTGCTGGATGATCAATATAAAAACCATATTGCACAATTAAATTCCTATTTTTTGTTTATGGTGATTCTTGTAGAAAATTCATGTAATTTGTCATACAACTAATTTGCTTTTTTGTTTTTTGGGGTTTTTTTTTTTTGGACATTGTGTATAGGTATTTAGCAGCTAATTTAAAGTACTTTGCATTTCCTAATCACTTTTTTCTCTTGTTAATGAAGTCAAAAGACAATTTTCCCTTTAATTTTCCTTTCTTTCTTTTACTTTTGAGTTTTCTCTTTCCTCCCTTCCTCTTTATCCTCTTCCTCTTCTTCCTCCCCTTTTCTCCTCTTCTTCCCTGGCTACTTTCCCTCTCTCTTTTCCTTTCTTTCCTTTTAGACTCACCTCTTTTATTCAGCACATCATCAGGGTCCTGTGCCTGCAGACAGAGGTCCTGTGGAAAGCAGCATTGAGTTCGTTGCTGTGCTAGGTCAGGGATATAAGGTATAGGAACTTGATGGTTCCTCAACTGAACTGGCTAAACTCTATGGGACTTACTGCATCCCTTGTATCTGTATTTTCTTAGTGAAATGAGAGTCCTAATGTATGGCAATTGTCTACTGCATGGGTAGAAGGGTTTGAGAAGGAATTGTTTCACATATGAAAGAACTTTACCTCCTTTGCCTAATTAAGCCGGCAACACAGACAAACAAGACACACCAAAGACAGAACTCCAGACACCTGATTCAAATTGTAGCCAAGTCCTTGTTAATGTGTGGCAGCACATTTAACCCTTTCAGTTGATATCCAGCTTTTGGGGGAAGGAGACAGTGCATGTAAAAAGCATTAGGAGGAAGACCCTCAAAATGCAAAAGAGGCATTATAATATAGTAGCTCTGAGCTTGGAATCTAGGATGAAGCTATATTTGAGACTGATTCTTCAACTTGTTATGTAACTTCAGGCAAATTTTGTTAACTTTACTGAGTCTGTTAATTCCTATTTTATATGGTTATAAGAATTAAATAAAGTATGTAGAGCACTTAGCATACTGTCTCATTTGTAAGTAACTCTAAAAATATACCAGATATCATTATTATTTGCTAAATACTTAATGAGATTATACAATCGAGAAAGATAATAAACTTGTGTTCTGAAAACTGTTATGAAATAATATATGTTATATGATAATATATCTTATGTGATAATATATGTCTTTATTATACTATTATAACCAGAACTGCTGTGTGAAACAGGCTGTGGCAGTTATTTGAACATAAAATCATGTATGCATCTTCGTATTGCTCTTTTTTTAAGAAGAGGAAATTCATGAAATATTTACCATGAATGCAGCCTTTAATTCATTTGAACAAGTTAATTATTTTTGTTTCTCACAGTTTATATTAGCCTCTTCTTAACATAGTGAGGGATGTTAACAGTGATCGAGTCTATAGTTTCACTATTTGCTGTGTTTTGGCCAAAAAGTCCTTATCATTTCTAGTTATTATAATACTACTGAGTAAATATTAAAGTGCTGTACAGGAGTATGAATCAGCTCAGGTAAACTGCTCTTAAGTTTTACCTGAGTGTTACAGTTTCTACCTTCAATGCAAAACAGAGAACTGTATAAGCCCTGTGAAAATGATGCCATTAATGATTGGCAGAGGGCAGTTTCCCTGGGACCTGCCATAATTATTTCCTTCTAAAGTTACAGCTTCATCAGATGGAGCCATCTTGGTCTGAATAAATACTGAGTGAAGTTTTCTCAGTAAAATCTGACACCATGCAGAAATATATATGCTTGTTTAGGGTTTGACTGTGGGAATACAAAGTTCAGATTTATTTTGAGCCTTTCAAGACCTGAAAGCTTAGCCAGTCAACAGGTAGGCATGATGTTACCACACAGTTTTGGGTGGTAGAATGGCCCAGCATTAGGAGTCTTTTGTTTCTAGAGAGGAGGTGAATGAAGAACAGGAAGTATTCAAATTATTTTGTTGCCTGATTCATTGAATAACATTAGATAGCTCATTTTAAAATCTTGTCTTTTAGGTTTTAGAACTCTGACATAGAAGGACTATATGAAAATCTTTTTAACAGAATGTTATATTATTGGTATATTCAATTTTTCATGTAAGAGAAAAGTTTGCTTCATCACAGGTACATTTTATGAAGATAGTGTGGTAAAGCATCATCTTTCTGAAGCCTGATAGAGAATTAAGAGCATCCAGTTATGAACAGGTTCCCTTCCTACACAGGTGGGATACAAGGTAGTTGAATGAATGTCAGAAATAAGATGTAGTTTATGTTGTGTATATATGATGTGGTATAGTGATAATGTGTGTGTATGTGTGTGTGAATGCATGTGTTGAGAAGTAATCACAAGATTTTTTAGTATTTGGGTATGTGGTTCTTTATTAGACATGTTAAACATTTTTTTGTTATTAGTGTTAAGTTTAATACATACCGTATTTGTTTTTGCAAGACCAAATAGTCATATCTGTCTTGAGATAAAAAAGGCAACTCAATAAATTTGGAGAACTTGGATTTTTTCCTTAGTGATACCCTCTTAAATCTTGCTGGTTTTGCTATAAATTTTCCCATCCAAGAATGCTGTTCTTAATCCAACTGGGCAGAAGTCTACTCTACCTACAAAGAACCACAGAAGCTACCTCTAAAATGCACATCTCTGTGGAGAAATGTAGGAAGCCTGACCAGAGAACTGCAGAGCGGCTGGAGCCTGGAGGCTGAAGGAATTTGGGTAAAAGTGAATAGGAAGGACATTTTATTTTGGATGAAGAGGAATATGGTTATTCAAATACTGAAAGTGTTATGTAAACTGCCTTCATCAAATTAAAAATCAGCTCAGAGAGAAAGAATTCCTGTCTTGTAGGAGTTTGCTTTATAGAAGAGAAGGGGAGCCAGAAGGAGAGAAGCAGAGGTGTTGCATGGAATTATGAGCATTGAAGTAGTTTTTGATAAAAGCTGATCCTCAGAGATAGAGGTTATTTATATGACATTATCATTTGTGTGAGTGGATGTTAACTTGTTGTTGCTTCGGGTATAAGATTTTCTGTATGATGCTCAGACATTTTGCTTTTCCTACTGGTGCATTCCAGTTCTAAGGGAACTGAACTAATCTCAAGTACAGTGATGTGTTCCCTACTCTGCTAAAGGTTAGTCCAGTTACTGTCAGCCTGATGTCTTCACAGATTACTTTTTCTACTTGCCAGAGTGCCAGACAGGACCAGTTCTGGCCCGTTGGTTGTCTGTCAAGGTTAGCTGATGTAAGGCTCATGGCAGGGGAGTTAAGAGAGGAACATTTGACCCTACAACAGCACAAAGCATCTTTCTGTGGATCCAACATAAATACAAATCAGAGGAAGAATGGATGAAGGAATCTTTTCAATCAGGTATACAGGAGGTGATCATTTCAGTTGCTCTTAAAGAAAAAACATTTGTCCTTTCTAAGGAAGGAAGAAAAGAAGTGGGCAAAATCAGCCTTTTAATAAAGAAATAAGTTAAGAGCTTACACACTGAAAAACAACAGGAAATCAACCAAATAAAATACATAATAAACAAACAAAAAAGAGGTAAAAATGGTGTGTTTTGATCATGTTTTCTAAAAGAATATCTGGCTTTTCTAAGTGTGAGACTCACTAAGCTAGTTTCCTCAAGTTTTCATGTTGAGTGGAGAAGTAGGATAGCATAGAATAAATCATTTTGAAGTTTCTTTACTTCAAGATATGTGTTGGTAACTTCCTCCTCGTTAATGAATATTCAACTGATTTTCCAAGTTCCTCTCATTTAACTAAGAGAATGCATAATGGTTGCAATTATTCCCTCAGTGACCCCTGTCTCCAGTGTCCACTTCTACTTTATTCTGAGAACAAGGGACACTGCACTTGTCCAGCATTTTGAAATTTGATGGGGCCAGATGACTTGCTCAGGATGAGAGTAGAAGCATGGCCCTCTGTGTCTTGACTCTCCTACTATTTTTTTCCCTTTGACATGTTGACCAAATAGCTCAGAGTATAGCCTGAATGTATGCCAACATATGGGGAATGGTTGTTCTTCCCTAGAGAGTTGCTTATGTTTGTTGTGCTCCATTGCGAGAAGATGTAAACTTAAGAACTAGAACTATACTTTTGTTGTACCAGTGAGGGTTTGGGATTATTTGTTACTACATACAATGTAGCCTGTCCTCACTGAATATACCATCTTTAACCAGGGACTTTGTCACTGTATGAGTGATATACTATATTCCACATGGTAATTTTTATGTATTGGTTTACATGGAATCATGACCTAATTTACATTCTTGATGGGAAATATGACAAGTGAGGCTATGAAATGGAACCATTAGGCTGAAGTTATGAACTGATAACTTGATGGGGAAAAATGGTCAAACATTTAGCCTCTGCCATTCAGCCTCTATCACTCATTTGAATTCTCTCTCTCCTCCTCTTTCACCAGTGTTTTTCCACTCTTACAGCTGCAAAACCCTAAAGATCTCTGTGGAATTTTCCAGTGCTGAGAGATTAATCACCTTGTTTTGCAATGTTGTTGCAAATGGAGATGGGAGGGTTGTGGGAAATAACTCTTCCTTGCGTTTATGCCCTGCTAAGTCTAATTGTTTTCTCCTAAGAAACACTAGAATACTATACATTAAGAAAATTTGTATAAATGAAGCAAATATCTTTAGCTATACTATATATCCATAGGCTATATAACCTATTTAAATGCGTTTTCTGTACACTCATGCTGTCTTGTGTGTCTCTCAATTTTACTTTTTAAAATTTTGTTACGAAGACTTTAGTCACAAGGAAACAAAAGCACTCAAAAGGACTTAGATGAGAAAGAGATTAGTGACCAGAACAGGAGAGCTCAGGTGTAGCAGGATTGGTTTGATTTAGCAGCTGGGGGCACTTCCCTTACCTCTGCCCTGCCTTCCATAACGTCAGATTCAACCTAAGCTTGCTTCTCTGTGGTCACAGAATGACTGACTGTAGCTCCTGGGACAATTTGCTTTCCTACTTGCATCATATGTGGACAAAAAAGTCTTTCATGGGTACAGTTTCAGAAGGAAGAAGCTTTTTTTTTTTTCCCTCGCCCCAACTAATGTCTCATGACTCATTGTTCCAAATTGAGTTATTGATTATCTTATTCTCTGCTTAGGGTGATAGTTTTGCTGATTGACTTTGGCCAGTGAGTGTCTATGATAGGACTTAGAATGAACTTAATCCCATCCCACACATTTGGGTAAGGACAGTTTGACAGGCAGAGTTATGGTACTCCTGTGGTAGGAAAACGAAAGGCTAGTTCTTTAATCCTCGGATATTATTCACAGAGCTTTTAGTCATTATATTAGCCATTCTATAGAATTCCCAGATTGCTTTCATTGCTGGTGATCAAACCCACAGCCTCACGTATTCTACCACTGAGCTACAACTCCAGACTTCAGACAATTTCTTAAAGAGATAGATATTTGAAGACTATGAAATTATAAAGGACTTGTACTGAAAAAAATCTGGAATGGTAGAACTAGTCCAGCCATTTGGATTTCCAAAATGCTGTACTAACTCTACAAAGGAGTAAGATATAGCCCCATCTTGTGGAATGTATTATTTAGTAGGGGAGGGTTAAAAATCCAATAACTACACCACAAGCAAAAATGTCATAAAGTGATAGCAAAGTTATTTGTGGTTCAAAGTGGAAAATCAGCGAAGGCAAAGAAATGTGTTACGAAAACCACCTGGCATCTCCCCATTGGCATTTGAACTTTAGCCAAAAAGGATGCACAGGATTTAGATAAGGGGAGTTAAGGATCAGTGGTGAACTAGTACCTAGTCTTACAGAATTCCAGAGGTGAGAAAAGTGGTTTATATTATAACTGTATTTGGCTGGGGTGTGAGGTTTAAAAGAACGTAATCAGGATGGGGGTAACTAGAAAGGAAGTTCAGAAGACATGCTGAGTGGTCACACGTGGCAGACTAAATAGGGTATGCAGAGATTTCAGAGGCTTTATCAATTTTGTAGCCACCCTATTTTCTCATAGCAAGTCTGTTATAGTTACAATCCTATGGCCCTGCCAAGTCTCATGTAATCGTGGCACGGACAGGGCTGAGTCTGGCATCTGTGATTGGCTTATTGTCTAGCGCTGGGATTGGCAATGTGAGTGCTGCACCCATTCAGGGGTGGAGCTGACATACAATGTAAGGGTGGGAAGAAGGTGTGCTTTCCCGCTCTTGCCGGCTTGCCTTGCTGTTGGCAGCTGCCATGAATGGCTGCCCAGCGATGCCATGCTGCCTTGCAGCCAGCTGAATACAGACTGAAACCTCCAAGAACTGTAAGAAATAAACCTTTCCTTTCCTAGTTTTGGCCATCAGGTATTTTGTCTCAGCAATGTGTGAAAAGTAACTAAGACAAGGTCCTTAGATCCCCTATCAGAGTCAGAACACTAGCCTTGCTCAACTGTGGCCTGACAACAGATTCGTTCTAGCATTTAGATGCTGTTCTAGAAGTTCAGATGCAAGTCCATGAAGGATAAAGCCAGAATGGAGGCAAGAACATTAGGAATCTTGTGTCTTAAGACTGCAGGTGAGAGAGGATGAGGAATCACTATCCTGGAGGCCATGCAGAGAAACACTGAATGGCTTTGTGAGTGATAGAGAGCATAAATAATTTTTGTCAGTTGTCTCAGATTCTTGCTGAGTTACAGAGACAGGCACTGTGGTAGTGTGGTCTGTGGTTGGGTGATTTGATCCTATTTGCCTGGCTGTGGTATTACCTACCTGTGTGACAGTAGGCAAGTCTGTGGGAAAACCTCAGCTCCTCATGTGTAATGAGGAGTTGAACTAAATCAGCATTTTCTAATGCTAATACTATTGACAATTAATAACATAAGATGTCCCATTAGAAAATAAGCCTTCAGTGGTTAAGTCAGTTTGGAAAACATTGCAGACTCAATTCTATGCTCTTAATTGTGATGCCAGTGGCACATTAACAGCTTAGAGTACAGGAAGGGAAGCAGTTTTACTTTTACAAACTCAGCCTTTCTCAAAGTTAGGTAATAAGAATCTTACTTACTTTTTTCCCCATGCAACATCCATTGGTTTTCCATGAAATGCTATGGAAAATTTTGGACTCCATCTTTTGCCTGTGCCTTTCCCCTTTCACTGTCTCTAATTCTGCGTTACATCTGAAAATTCCTTCTCTGTCTCAGATTTTATAAATCTGAAGAAAGTTTGCTTCTCTACCCTGCTCGAGTGAATTTTCCCTCCTATAGGACAGGATTGACTATTGCCCCAATCAACTTTCTTTCAGAGTTGAGGCAAGAAGTTCTTTAAAAGTGTTTTTAAAAGAGCTTAGAGATCCTCTAAGAAAGGTGATCCCTGGTGGATTTGTCATATGACTTCATTAGACACCTTGTATGCTAAGGAGCTATCAACTTCAGCTTCCAGTTTGGAATCATCATTTTTCTAACTTACTCTATTAACCAGGAAAGAGTTGAGGGATTTTTTTTTCTTCTCTTTTTTGCATCTGTATATAATGTAATTTAACCCAGCAAAAAAAGACACTGATTGTCTGTCCCACAGGACTTAATTAGCTCCCAGCTTCATGGTGCTCCATGGAAATAATAAGAAAAGTAAAAGTTCGAGTGTTCCGTACCTGTCCACTTCTACCTCTGGTGCATAATGAGATGTCAGGAACAGTGACACTGATGAGATGTGTAAAAGATGCTCATTGCAGGAGGCGGTGAGCTGCCTGCTTGGCTGCTGGGAGCTCTGGCCAAGTTGGAAGAACTGCGGACCCAGCAAGCAGCCCTTGCCTTCAAAATCCAATTTCCAGCATTCTCCCCACTCACCTCCCTGCTACCTGAGCAGTGGTTTTGTTAACCTTTAGCTCTGCCTTCTGCACCCTGGTTGGATGTGATGACAATTGTCATGGGACAGATGCCACGTTTATTACACCGCCTGTAGCAAATCCGGACTGGAAGTGCAGGATTCTACCAGCCAGCCCTCAGGGGAGCCCATTAAGAAATTGCAAGGCTAATAAAAATCATGCTGGATGAAATTGCAATCCTCTGGTGCCACTCTGTGATGGGATGAATCTGGTTTTACATTTTAATGGGGCTTGAGCCAGGACCCTTATACCTGCAGTATTGAAAGTTTTGTACCTTCTTAACCCAGAGCTGGAATGGGCAGAAAGATGAGCTTGTTCCTCTCTTTTGTGTGAGGTTTCTGTGCACTTGAGACAGGAATTTATTATTTCTGATATATTCACAGTGTACTGCTGCCAGATGAGAGATTCTCTCTGCCATGTGGCATGGAATTTGGGCCACAGTTAGTCTTCTAGCCTCTTTTAAGCCTTCAGTAGCCATGCCCAGGAGCAGTCTGGAGAATACATGGATCTAATTCCTTGCCTCTTGGTAAAATTACTCTAAAACTTTCTTATACTGATGCCTTCTCAAAAAGGAAATTGTGTGGAAGTAAGAGACTGTTCACCTTAAAGCCACATCACATCTCCCCAGGGACTACTGCAGGGAAGGTGACTGTATTCTCTGCTGCATCCTTTCAACATAAGGAATTTATAATTTTACTTGGTTATTGGACTATTTCCAAGCACTCGAATAAAACAACCAAGTCTACTGGGATGTATATGTTGGAGGTATATGATGGTATATTGAGGAAAATAGGGGAAACATCATAGTGTGTTCAGTATTACCTATGATACCATCAAGAGAAGCATATTTGCTGTTTTACTGTGAAGAAATACTACTACTATTAATAACAGGAGATGCCAGTAATTGAACTATGAAAAACCCTTTATGTGAGCTACTTGTTTAATCCTCAAAAAAATCTTTAAAGCAATTAGCCTTGTCATCTTCATTACACGATTTTTTTTTTTTTTTTTTTTTGTGGCACCAGGGATTAAACTCACAACCTCACATCTGCTAGGCAGGCACTTAGGCTACTGAACCAAACTCCCAGCCCTGTTTTTTTTTTTTTTTTTTTTTTTTTTTTTTTTTTTTTTTTTTGAGGCAGGGTCACACTATTTGGCTCAGGCCAGCCTTGCGCTCATGTTGTAGCCCAAGCTGGCTTTGAACTCACATTTCTCCTACCTCAGCCTCCTGAGTGCTGGGATTAAAGGTGTGCACCACCACGCCCGGCTCATTATATGATTAATAACTGCTCAGAGATGCTTAGCAGCTTGTTTCAGGACACACAGCTAATGGAGAGCAGAACAGGGACTCCAACTGAGATACAGTACTTCCAGAGCCTGTACTATTACTGTTAATTCTCTTTTGGAAAATAATTGAAAAAGAAGAAAGAAAATCTCTTTCCTTTTGTAGATATTTCCCAAGATAAATCTGGGCAATTACCATATAAATTTGTGGAAGTAGATCGCTGAGTTGTTGAAAAAAGTATGACTACATTAAAAATTTATCTTCTGTTCTCCAGCTACAGCTGTGAGCCTGGGTCTGCTCCTGCTGCCCTTGCCCGCCACAGTGCCTGCAGCTCTTGCCTATTTGTGGGCATTGTCCGGCCACCTGTGTTCTTCCCACTGAGGTTTTCTGCTTCTTCTACCCTTCAGCTCTAGCAGTTATTTGTATGGAAATGTGTGTGTGTGTGTGTGCATGTGAGAGTGGGATCCGATGTTTATATATTTACTAAAACTACAGTAATAGCAGACAAAGTTTTGTTAAGTGAATTCCCGAATGAACATAATTAAAAATGAATGTTCCCCATGCTTGCCTGTAGTGCCGGCTACTTCGGAGGCTGGGGCGGGAAGGCTGAGCCTAGGAGTACAAGGCAAATCTGGCAACCTAATGAGATTGTGTCTAAAAGCAGAAAAATGCTCACTAGCTTGTTTTGAAAACTTTTACTCTGATACTTTTAGAAACTGTTGCTATTCTATCAGTATGCACTGGTACCAACAGTGGAAAGGGGTTCCTTTTCCCCCACAGTCTGGCCAGTATTTGTGATTGGTTGATTTCTTGATGCTAGCCATTCTTTCTGGGTGACACGTAATCTCGGTGTTGTAATTTGCATCTCTAGAATGACCAATGATGTTAAACATTTTTTAGATATTTATTTGTCATTTGTATTTCTTTATCTGAGAAGTGTATATTCATCTTAGATGCCCATTTTTGGATAGATCTTTGATGGAATTCAGTGTGGAGATTCCTCAAAAAACTAGGATTAGAGGTCCTCTTTGACACAACTATTCCCTTTCTGGGTATTTTCCCAGAAGAATTAAGAACATCATACCATGACAATATATATGTACCCATGTTTATAGCAGCTAAATCTTGGAAACAATCCAGGTGCCTATCAACTGAGGAATAGATAAAAAAGATGTGGTTTTTTTAAAAAAATGGAATACTACTCAGCCATAAAGAAGGACGGACTGAAGACTTTTATAGGTAAATGGATGCAACTTGAAACCATACTCATAAGTGAATAAATCAGACCCATGTGTGCAAAAATCATATTGTCTCACTAGTGTGAGAAAGTACAAGTAAATAAAATCCAAAATGTACAATAGATATTGTGAATTGGGAAGAAACTGTTCAAAAGAAAAGACAAACTGTGATATGAGAAAAGAAGAGAAGGAAAAAGAAAAAAATATGTGTATACAGAAGATAGCTAAGATAGCTACATAGCTAGCTTCTCTCTGTTCCTTGGAAAGAATGTTTTGTGCTGATATTGTTTTGACAAGATATCATGCCTATATCCTGCACTCTGAATAGCTACTATGAAGACAACAGTACGCAATGTATCAACTATTGTAACTGTCCTACCAACGAGTTTTGTAACTCGTTTTCATTGCTTGTCTTTTTTCTCCTTAAAATAAACAACAACAATAGCAGCAACAACAAAACAATTACCAAAAAGGGAAAAAGAGAAAGAAATTGTTGCTGCAAAAATCGGTAAACAAAAAGGACCATACTCTGATCAAAGGCATGAATTACACCCATGGTGATTTTTTTCAGAAAGGCTTTACCAATTCAAAGGAAGATGGTTTCTCAACCAAGTCAGTCCTGACATTTGCCACCTGGAGCGTACTGCAGGTTGCAGAGATGAAGACATGCTTGACTGGTGATTTCATGGTATCACTCTAACCTCTTTTAATAGGTTGATAATGTGAATAATAGCAGAAATTCTTTATTTTTCAGTATGGAGTGAGCCTTATACTTTCCTTTTCTGCTATTTTAGTGAAGAAATCGGTGACCAGATTTGTAGTTCCGAGATGTTTGGATTAACTTTGCAGTTTTAAAAATTTTCTGGGAGGTGAGTCAGTGCATCTTGAAAGGTAGAAACAAGGGGTGCTAGTGTGAAGCATGTGAAAGTTTCAGAATATTTAGGTGTCTATCAGGATTATGCTGCCCCATACTTTCAGTTTTTTCTTCCTACTATTTTGGCCTCTCTATTGTACTATTACAGTACTTTAATGTAATGTACAGGACAGATTGAGAAAAATACCTTTTCATCTTTTTATAATAGATATATGCTTAGAGCGAAAAATTTTAAAAAAGATCATTGAAAGAAAAAAACAAGGTCTGCAATTTTAGAATTCAATTCTTTTCACCCGGGCTAGGAAAATATTGGCCAGTAAGGCCATGAGTTGGTAAAGGCAGCCTGGCATCTTTATTCTGTAATGTAGAAGCTGGAGAATGTACAGTCGGTGACTTCTGATTTCTGTAAGTACAGGCATTGGGTGTAGAACTATGAAGTAGTTAAAACACCTGTCTCTGTACATAAAATAAATAAATTTCAATACTGGAAATACGGAGGATGATATATTTATGTTATAGTTATTTCTGTGTTTCTTACTACTTATATATTCATAAAATTTATCATTACAATTTTTAAGATTTCTTTATAACATCTTAAGGGTCCTTCGTTTTCAACATCCTATTTTTTACTGGTCTATCATATTCTTCTATGGTGCAAGTGAAATCATAGCGTGGTTGACCTAATTAAGCCAGTGAATTTATTTGACTTGTTTTTCTTTAACTTTTCAAGTAGACAATTCGAATATAAAAAGTATATTTTCAGATATAAAAAGCATAATAAACTCTCCATGTTCATCACCCACTGCTATAATTAAAATCTAAAATGTCCGCTCCGAATCTCATTTACTCATAGCTAGGCTTTTGGAAGATGATTGAGTCATGGAGGAACTGTACTCATTAGTGGACTCATCCACTGCTGCTGAATTCTTAGCTGAATGTGCTGTTTGGAGTGAAACCTGGCTGGAAGAGATGGATCACTGTGTGGATATCCTTCTTTCCTGATCTTCCTATCTTTTTTTCTTAGCTGCCATGAGTTGAACAGCTTTCACTGCCATGCCTATCAGCTATGCTGTTTCTGCCTTGGAGTTATCAATCATATACTGAACCTGTGAAACTGTGAGGCAAAACAAATCTTTCCTCTTTTCAGTTGTGCATGTTGTTGATTTTGTGATGTGAAAGTGACTAATGCAGAAAATTGGTACCCGAGAAATGGAGTTGTCATTGGGACTCTACTTGACTCTGTGATTTGGAAGCTTTTGAAACTGGTTTGAGGGAGGAGTTTGGAGATGTGAGCTAGAGAGACCCCAGGAAGCTCTAAGCAGAGCATGTTGGACAGTCCTGATCGGAGCTCAGAAGGTCGGAATTTGATAGGAACGTGAACAGTAAAGGAAAGGTTCATGAGGTTTCAGATGGGAATGGCGCTCTCTTGGGCAAAGTACTGGAGAACGTTTGTGTTAAATTTTGGTTAAAGAGTTGTCTTCGTTTTGCCCATGTCCTAAGGCTTTGTGTGAGGCAGAATCTAAAGGTGGTAGTTTAGTGTGTCTTATCAAAGGAAATATGAAAGGCGGCCAGTATTCAGGTTTGTGGCATGAATTTTTCTGAGTGCTTTCATCCAGATTTACTATAAAACTTGGGAGCATTAGGTAGAGCTACAAGATGTAAAAATGTGTAGTTTGGCCAGAAGTAAGTGGATATAAATTTACGGACATAGAATGTGGTTGGTGAAAAGATCAGCACCCTTAAAAAGAAGTCGAGGGCTAGGTAGAATGAGAATCTTTACTCTGCTATGTTCTTTTTGGTTTTTATAGGGGCTCACAGCTAAGAGTTTGTTTTGAGTCTTTTCAGAGGATACTTTAGACTTGAACTTTTCCACAATGCTGAAACTACTAAGTTTTTGATGATTCTTAGGGATTAATTAAATGCTTTTTTTCTATTGGTGGTACTGGTCTTGGGGACTGAATGCAGGATCTTTGTACTTAGCTGTATCCCCAGTCTTTTAATTTGGGCTTGAAATTGCAATTTTCTTGCTTTAGTGTCTCAAAGTACTAGGATTACAGATATGTACCACCGCACCTGGCCCTAAATGCATTTTGCATAATGAAATGGACATGAGCATTTTAGAGAAAAATTACAATGAAAGATGATTTTTTTGCATATAGGATTTTTTATGCTTGATAGCCCATTAAATTCTATTGCCTGAGCAACTATTGAAATAAATGGTAGTAAAAATACGTCGAACATTTATTAGTGACAAATACATGGCATATAAATATTTATTTTTTGCAGTGTTAGGGATTGATCCCAGAGCCTTTAAACTGAGCTGCATTCCCAACAAACCCCTCCCTTCCACCTCCTTTTTAAATTTTGAGACAGAGTATCACTCAGTTACCATGTTTGCTGCTCAGGCTGGGCTCGAACTTGTCAGTCTCCTGCTTGAGCAGCCCAAAGGGCTGGAACTACAAGTATGTGCCACCATGCCTGGTTTGCATATAAGTATTTTTCACAGTACTATGGAGTGGATATTATTAACTCCATTTTACAGATAGGGAAATGAATGCTCCAAATGGTTAAGAGACTTGGCCAGGGCTCCCTGGATTGTTAAACTGGAGCTGGGAGTGTGAAATGCAGTCTATGTAACATTAAACTTTCTCTTATCATAATGCTGTCTGCTGAATAAATTACTAAAAATGATAGTGAATGGCATTACTGGACTGGAAAGAAGAAAAGATGGAATAGAAATGAAATTTGTGTTAACCAAAAGAAAACTCTGGGTAAAAATAATCTCATAACTAGTGAAATATAAGCAGTGTTAAGTGAGTTCACTTTAATTTCAAGGACACGCCTATATTTTCTAAGTGACAATGGAGATTTTCTTTTATTTTGAAAATTGCCTTAAAAGCAAGTTTCTTTTTATAGCCTATAACTGTTTGCCTGGCCCTGGAATAAGGAAGGCTCTGGAAGATGGGAGGGGCTACTGAGTTAGTATGAAAAGGTGTCCACTGGAATAAAACAAAGAAATATGCCAAACAAGGAAAGCACAGGGACTCGGGGAACAGATACTATCACTGCGGGAAGAGGTGACATCTGCACCAGGTTGTTAAGATGTAGCAAGTAAAGATGGCCACTGCAGTAACCACGGGCTATGCAAGGAGATAAATGGTTGACCCCAGCCAGTGTCAGGCTACGATTGATGCCACTATCAGCCCTAGTGCCTTCCCAATGATTTTTTAAAAAAATCTTTGATAGAGTGTGTTATCTAGTTACTGGCACGAGGGCAATAGCCTGGAGGGGAAAAGGAAAAGGAAAGAATAAAAGGTCACTCTAGGAGGACAATCTCAGTCCAACTAAATGAGAAAAAAAGGATCTAGCTCAAAAAGGGAGAGAATAAGTAAATAAAAATAAAGCTGCTAGGTGCATTGGTGGCATAAATGAAATTGCTGTTTTTCTTCTCTGTGTCTTTTCCTCTTATCTCTCTTTTCCTTTCTCCCTCTTCCTCCATTTCTCACTTCTCTCTCTTCCTTTCTCTTTCTCACTCCATTATTCCTCCTTGTTTTTCTTATTTTTCTCTTTATAAAACAAATAATGGATTGAACTATTGTAGAGGGGCTTGAATTAGAAGGTAACTATAGTTCCTTTTATTTTTTCTCTTGAATTTTTATAATACTCTAATTAGGAATGTCTTTTTTTTTAAAGTCTCTAGGAAATATGAAAGCAAAGGTCTTAGTTCCCTATTTGTAAAATAATGATTCAAGAATGAAAATGAGAAACTAAATGAAACAAAAGTCTTCCAAGTAATGGAAAATGTATCTATGTAATATGCCATTAATAATTTATTTGTGGTGAGTATGTGAATCGAGCTCTGTGACAACTCTCCTGCCCTGCCCGATATACACATTCACACGTGGACACCGCAAGTGTGCCCACCTGCAAAACTTTTTCCACGTGTTCCTATACAAACTTTTAGAAGAACAGGAATAAAATTGCTTTTGCTCAGAACTGCTGCATCGACGATTCTATTTCTTACTAATAGCAACTTTAATTGGCTTCTTTTAGCTTCGAAGCAAGTTTTTGAGGGGGAGGAAGAGAAATGAGACTGAAAAAAATTTTTTTGGTTTATGTTTTGGTCTAATGTCATAAGGCTTTAATTAGTCAGAGTTTTTCTTTTTATTTGGCCCAGAAAAATTAGAGCCCTTCTGCTGTGGAGTTTTTGCAGCAGGTAAAATGGTGGTGCCAGGTCAAGAAATCTGAAGGCTAATGTAGATCTATAATATATTTTCATCAGAATAGAATCATAGTGACTCAAGTCTCCAAAAACAACACTGTAAAAAGTAGAGAAATATACCTTTTGGCAGATTCCAGCATTTTCTAAAGCCATAGGACATTAACAGTGTGACTCTTCGGCCTAACGTCATTGTCCTCACTAACCATCTTCAGCTTGCAAAAGCTGGAGGATTTGCTTTGTGGTCCCTTCCTCCAGAATGCATCAGAAAGACTCCGAACCTTCCTGCTGAGAGACTCGAGTTCTAGTCTCTGCTAACTCTGTCTTACTAAAAGGCACTGGGTCCTTGACTAAATTTCTCAGAGTCATAATTTATGTTCATGTATATAATATCAGTAGTGTTTAACCATACCTGATTGCAAAGTTTTTGAAATTTAAATGAATCCACAGGTGCGAAGACCTCTAGAAGTACTAAAATGTGATTTAACTTATAACTGTTCATCAGTGTGAACTCCAGTGACCCATGCCAGTGAAGGTTATCTATAATGTGACAAAATGCCTTCATAAAACCGTCATACAGCTCTTGTATGGTAGGCCAATGAAAGAGTGGTTCTTGGATGTTTCCTTAGGATTATTTAAAGTGTGAGCAAGGTAGGGGAGTGAAATTTTAGAGTTACATGAAGAATATATAATATGTATTTTTTACACTTTTAATAGTTTCTAATTGGCAACATGACATAGATGCTGTGTACTTTGGTTTGCATGCTTGATTACAATGTTTGAGATAAAAATTTAAAATTAAATTTTATTTTATCATGATTTGTCTTTTATTGAAGCATAATTTTATGTAACAAATGTTCAGATCTTCAGTGAGTAAACTTAAGATGTATATGTATAAAATATATATATTATATATATATACATATATATTAAGATACCTATCTTAGTTATTTTTCTCTTTGCTAAGCCCCAAAATAAAGGGATGAATCATCTATTTAGCTCACAGTTTGGGGAGGTTTCAGTATATAGCTGGCTGGCTCCAAGGCAACAGGGTGTGTCACAAAGGCGAACAGTTCATGTCACCCATGAGGTAGCAAAAGCAACAAGGGAAGAGAGAGAAGGGACAGGTCTCTCTCTGTCTCTTATATTGTGTGCAGGCTACCCACTCTAGGGTGAGTGTAGCATTCACATCCTTAATCCCAGTATTGCACTACGGATCAATCACACACTTTAGATTCAGCTCCCTCCAAAAGAGTTCCAAGGAAAACTGCATGAGGCTTTGGGGGACAACTAGACACAAACCATAACAATACCTATACATTGACATGTGTATAGGCTATAAAGCCCACATTTGAAGTCAAGACTTAGGACATTTTAATTACTGGGAAAGTTAATTTTATTACTTCTTTATTTTATTTATTGCCATAAATTTTGATGACAATAATTGAATCTTACAAAATTGTTTTTTTTACCTCTTGTTTTTGTTTAAGTAGAATATGCACAAGTCAAGGAGTGACTAGTGATATTCAGTACCTAGTAGGTATCAGGTTCTGAGTTAGTTTCCACTAATTCAATACAAGAGTCTTTGGAAAAACACCCCTGCATTTTGTGGAAAAAGGCGTCAAGGAATTTAGGTGCCTACCAATGGCAACATAGCAAGTATAGAGTGGATTTAGGATTTGAATTTGTGTTGCTGCCTCCAGAGCCTATTTTCTTCAGTTGACAAAGTAAAACCATTGCTATTATTTGGGAGCTTGAAAGACTTCTGTGGAATCAGAGAAATACAGAAAGTCTAATTTTTAAAACTCCTCAAGGGGAGAAAACTGATCTGGCATACTTTCTGATTGGAGGTTCAGTCTGATTTGATCATCTTTCTGTTTCTGAAGCTATATTTTTCTCATCATTTTAGATTTATGAAAGCATTACCATTATTGAGACTTGTTTTTATGTCACTCAAGGGCACAGACTACAAAGGTCTGAAAACAGAGCCCCTGGCTCCCTGACTTTTCGGCATTTTGTCTCTGGCATGTTCCTTGGCCTCTGCAAGACTCACTTTTCTCATTTGTAAATAAGGCTAATAAAGTAGATCCTCAGGTTGAGAGGTCTAAGCAGGGCATGAAAATGAAGCCTTTAGTGCAGTGCCTGCCATCAACTAAATGCCCAGTCAGTGCTTATTATCATTATTGTTGTTACCATCAGTCTTTGAAGCCTTAAGCCTTTGGCCCTGATTATTATTGTTGCTGTTCTGGTTTTCATTTCAATATTTTCCAAATCCAGATAAATGCATTTAATGTGCTACCAAAATTGGAAGGGCTGACGCAGTACTCAGACTCTGAGACTCTGAGACTCTGAGATTGTGCCATGCACATCTTGCCCCAGCCCATCTTGCTTGCTGGTGCTTCCCTTACACCCTCATATCCTCTGTTCTCCTGCCATGTGTAGAACCTGCATGTGCTTCTTGCTAGCTGATACATATGTTCAGGTGTGGTCTGCGCAGCTACTACTATGCCTGGTGTGCAGTCTATACTGTGCCATGGTTTCCAATTTTTTTTCCTGGATGAATCTCTTCTTGCTCTGTAATAGCTTTTCTGCTCTTTTAACTGATTAGAGAATAGGTTCAAATGTTTTCTTGATTCTTCTGGACCAGCAGCATCAGCTTTAGTTGTTTTGTTTTTTTTAAAAAATAATACCTTGAACTAGGGACTATAGCTTATTGGTAGAGTACTTGTCTGGTATGGATGAAGGCCTGGGCAACAGTATTGAAATTCCACTCACTAAATAGCACATGACCATATGAATGGATTTCATTGCTTCCTTGCTGTCAAACGGCAAGTTTTATGTCTGGGTGTTGCTGGGAGACCCTGCTTCCTCCTAACTGATCCTGTGTTCTCTTCACCAACTGACAAAATAAGGAAAATTTATAGATGTATCTGCAGAATCAAAGCAAAAAGACCTAGAGGACAGCCTTGAAATGTACTTGGTGAAGAAGTGCACAGGGTTCAGTCTGTGGATAATGTGCCAGTCCCCTTCCCTAATTTTTACTAGTCATCTTCATAATCATCCCAATGAAAGTATTAGAGGTCAGCTTAGTGCCTTTTTACCCTCAAGACCTGACACACAGTGTTTCCACAGTTGTAAGCCAAATGCTGTATGTTACTGGTATTTCTGTCTTTTTCCTAATTTAAGAAGTTATTATAACTATGCACATTCCTAAAGAAGGATTCTTTTTATTTATCCCATTAATCTTTTGCTTACTTTTTAAATCAGAATTATGCAAAGATTAAAAAGTAAATTGTTAATGGAATTTGTGTCATTTTTAATTAAAAATTATCAAAAGTATATTCTGACTCATTAATGGCCGTCATGAATTATTTTCAAAAATACTACTTGTGTAAGTTTTAGAAATAATTTAGAAGTCATATAGTATGTAAGAATAAAGGAACACAGGAAGATTTTATTTGGTATTGTAAAAGAAATTATGATCCAATGATTCTTGGCATTTCTGTGGGAAAAGTATCTAGAAATAGCAAAATTTCTTTGGACAGAATCCAACTTTTCTGCTTTCTCTTTCCTCCTCCTCTAGGTATAACTCTGAACTGTGTTTGTTGAGTTTGCTTCATCCTTGGGCATTTTCTCCTTTGTATTGTGAGGGTAACCCAACCTTAGTTTTGTGAATGAAAACTTCGAAATTATATGTCATTTCCAGTTCACAGATTCTGAACTTCCTTTTCTTTGTAACTGAGATTTCCTCTCCATTCCTCAGAGGCATTCCAGATTAGGTTATAATTTCTGCTTTTACTTTTACTTGGTCCAGAAATGCCTCGGGCGAAGGATACTCCTACATTCTCCAGCACAGCACTGGCTTCAGGGGAAGGGTGGTGGTTTTGAACTTCTAACTGATATTGGCATCCAGACATGTTCAAGGTCAAAAATCTGTACAGGATCACTGCACATGGAACATTGCTTGTGGGACTGTTGCGTGAGGTTCAGGCTGATGCTCCCTTTTTGCTTCAGTACATCATGGGGGTGGAAACTGACATTTCAATTTGTTCAAGAGCAGGGTATGCATGAGTATCTTTTTATTTCGAGCTCATTCCCTCTTTTTTCACTTAGTTTCTTCTTTAAACAAGTCAGAATGCCTCAAGCCTTCTTTGTTAAGAAGTCAAGTGAAGAGCTTCTGTCTAGACCTTCCTTTTGGGGAAACTACTTGGTTAATAATGGATTTACTTTCATTCAAAGGACTAGAATTTTGGCTAGGAAGAATCCATACCTTTCCCTTAGCTTCACTGATAATTTTAATGGAATTAGCAGTAAAATATAACTATGTTCATCTTGCCTTTCTAAAATCAGTGGTTGGACCTGGAGTCTCTGTGGGCTGTTTGTTTTGCCTGCTGTCATAACTCAAAGTTTTCAAATCTGCCATTCTAATCCAGGTTGCTGCAGAGCAAAGGATTTCACTAACATTTTCCTGTTACATTTGAAAGCAATTAGAAAGGTGACTAGAAAGAGTTAAAATGGATTACCCCCCCCCCCCCGCCAACCCTGAGACCAAACAGACATCACAGAATAGGGATAGCAGGTAAAGGGGTTGCTATAAACACTTTCTCTTGAAAGCTGTGTCTTTTCAATAAACACACTGTTAGGCCTTGGCAAAATATTTCCAGTTGCCTTCATGGGTGGTGCAGTGCTAGAAGCTGTTAGCTCATGCTCAGTTAAATTTCAAATGTCAAAGCTCATTAATAGTGATTTTAGCCAAAGACAGCTTATAAGGAGCTGTGCAAACTTAACTTCCTCAAATAAAATGAGAAGAAAGATGACCATTTAACATTGCTTTTCCTCCCCCTGCTTTCTTCACCTCCGCTTTGAGTTTGTTTTTGGTTTTAATGACAAGTAGGTTTCAAGTTTATATTCCACATTTCCCTTAATTTGCCTTGTCCTTTTATCTGCCCTCCCCCTCCCCCTTGGGAAACGGGCCTATTATAAAGGTGTCATGATGTTTCTTTGAGCTTTAGGAGGAGTGTTTTGTGTGTTTGAAGCAGGCCTGGAGGAGTCTATGAAAGTGTTAAGACAGTAAGTTCAGTTTTTGAAAGAGAGAAATGCACTGTGATATGATTACATGCTAAGATGATCTTTCAGCCCTGCTTCAATACAAATGCAAAAGGAGATTCTCTTTGCACAATAATGATTTTCTGAACTGAAATACCCATACAAGTAAGCACCCCCATCATCTGTATTGCGGCTAATTCTCACCATGATAACTACCTCAAAAGTTAAATGAAAAAATAATCTTTAAGCTGGTGGAAATTTACTTGTACAGTTGTCACTGTGGGTCAGCCAGCTGCTGTGTTAGATTCTGTGATGACTAATTAGCAATCAAGCTAACAATTACAAGCTCCACGTCGACGTGGCACCCTGTTTTGATTTTGGATCTTGCTTGCAGCAGCACTCTGTACTGTGCTGGCTCCACGTCTGAATGTGCACTGAGGAAGCCCTGGCTTTGACTGCTGCTTATGGGATGCTCAGGAGACAGGGAGACTGAAAGCCTTAGTGATTCAGTAGATGCTTTGGAGCCTCTTTAAAAGGGCTCTGTAGCCACAGTGCTTTTGAGGAATCTTAAGTTGTAGTAGTGCGATGTTTGTGCCGTTCTAATCAGAGTAGCGCTAGAGTGTAGCAGAAAAAGGTGCAGGGTGAATACGTATCGGGGAATCCTGGTGCGTAAGAGATTTCTTCTGAGGGTTTATAGCAACTCCCTCTTGTGAGTTGGCATGGATCTGGAGATTCTGAACCACATGAAATATTTTCCATTTTTTACCAAAATAACAGAAATTTACCCCTTCCCAGAAACCTGTTTAGATTTCAAGAAAATGAGTGATTTGGCAAATGTCTTGCTTCCAAAGGCCATTAATTATAAACAACTAACTACCGTGAAATCAAAAGGAGTTCAGTTACTTTATCTAGGTGGACAGTTTTCAGTTATTGTTCAGGAATTTCAGTGATACTTGATTCATGGATAAAAGTTTTGAAAACGTGAGACCATAATTAAAGTTGTACTGTTCAAAGTCCAGAAGTTTGCATGATTTCTTTAAAAAACCTTAAACATCTTACAGATATATTTCCGTAGTAGTATCAGTCTGTTTTTTGGGAGTTTTGTCTCCATTTTCTTCCAGAAACATCTAGATTTTTGCCCTTCTAAGAAACAAAACTGTCTTATTGGAATGATTGGCTGGTGTGTTAGCTTCTTCTTGACAGTGAGCTTCCTGAGAGCAGGAAATTATGGTATTTATCATTTCATCCTCAGGGTCTGGCATAGTACCTAGCTCGATAAATGTTTATTGGTTGAATATTTAGTAAAACTTCATTAATTGATACACCAACATTGTAGCTGAAATATTTAACTTAAGAGAAAAATCAATTTTATGGACTCTAACACATTAATTATCTGCATGCAAATAGAGGCTGCAAATTACAAATAAGAGCTACCCATTTGTTGAAGCAAGTCTGGAGGCATTCTATTAGCAGACACAGTGCCAGCAGTTTGAATTATGTCTGGATGAATATTTCTTACAGTCTTTAAAAAAACATTAAATAATTTTTTAAAAAGACAAATAATTATGAAAGTTCAGAGAAGAGAAAGCTTTTTGGTGTCACTGAAATGCACTGTTTATTGACTGCCTCTTCCACATACTCACTAGGATGGCCCAATTCATTAATTTGGTTTGATTATTTGGTAAATACTTGTAATGTGCCAGTGACATGTAAGTGTACAGGTGACTATCATGTTATCCCTGACACTGTAGAGCTAAGCATCTATCAAGATAAAGCATGAAGTAGCCGTGGAACACAAAAGCAGTAAAAGCACAGAGGGAAGAACAGCGTCTCAGGGGACCTGTGAAGGCCTCAATACAGGGATCTCAAATAATGGAACCAGGCCTTGGAAGATGCTCTCAAGAGAGAAGGAACATGAGCATGAACACATGAGGATATGTAAGGGGACACCTGAGGATAGTGTGTGACCTAGGGGAGGCAGCAGGAGGAAGTGTGAGGAGGAGCTGGAGGGTCACTCTATGGCCGAGACTCATGTCCTTATTGAACTTGGAACTTTCGTCTCTAGGTGCTGGACATGAGCTCTCATTGAAGCGCTACACCTGTGTGTGGTAAACATGCATGTGGAGGGTAGCGTGTGTGTGTATGTGTGGTGTGTCTGGAGGTAGAGATGAGGATAGAAAGAAGAAAAGAAAGGAGGAGAAGGAAGTGTAGGGGAGGGAAGGAGGAGGGAGCAAGGGAGAAAGAAAGAAAAATATGAATCAGATTAATTTTCTCAGGAGGAAGTAGGGAGGAGAATGGAAGAATGGGAAAAGACTGAAAGCAGACAGACCAGAATGGTTATTGCGACAAATGGCCATTCGTTAATTTTTTTTAGAACCTATTATGTGTCAAGTCCTGTACTAAATTCTAGGTGCCTAAACAGAAATGTTCTATGCTCTCATGGGACCTGCAGTCCAGAAGATCCAGGTGAGAGGTTAGCATCTCAGTAGCCACACATATGAAGAATGAAATACGAGACTCTTAAGAGGCGATAGCTACTGTTTGATGAACCATGTATGTCATGGGCAAAGGATAGGAGGAGATGTGGGTGACTGTGGTTTTGAAGTGGTGAAAATCTTTAAATGGGTGGATAGTGGTGCCACTAAGCAGTATTTCGGGTACTGATGACTGAGAACGTCTGCGGGAAAGGGAAGATAATGTGGTTTTATGTGTGTCATAGCTGTGTGCTCCATGTGACTTACTAATGGAAGTATCTGGCCATTTAGAGTTTGGGAGAGAGTTTGGGTACTCTCTCCTTTGGCTCAGGGCTTGGGATACAGGTGTGAGAGGCGTTATGAGGTAGGTGATAAAACAGGTTAAGGCAGGTGGTGACAGTATCAGAAAGCGCGTGCAGATGAGAAAGGAAAGGATAGATGCCTGTGGCCTGCCAGCATCTGTGGAACCAGCAGGACAAAGGGTTGACCCTTCTCTGTGTTCTCATGAGCGTCCTCTCCCTCTTTAGCCACGTATGTAGGACATAAATTGCTTAATTTTAAATAAAGAACCCCACTGTGTCTTTGACGCTTTCTATTTTGTACTCATGACTGAGTCCTGGGATTTGTGCATGGTACATCCTAGGCAAGTTCTCTACTACTGAGCTACATCACCAACCCTTTTAATGTTTTTATGAGACAGTGTCTTGCTATGTTGTCCTGGCTGACCTTGAACTTGAATCCTCTTGTCTCAGCTTCCTAAGTAACTGGAATTATAGATGTACAACACTGCGCCAGGTTCCTGACCTTCTTTTGACCCAATTTAGAAAGCGGTTGAGTTTCCTCTTCTCCCATAACCAGGTTTGTTGAAAGGGTAATGAGATTGGCTGTTTCTGGTCCTGACATCTAGTCCATCCTTTCTACCCACTGGCTGCATAGCTTTGACAGCCACTTTACACTGAACTGCCCTTGCCAATGACTCGATTCATGTGATTCTCTTAGATCATGTGACCCCCTACGAAGCAAAAACTTGAAATTCCTACAGTAAGACCTGTTCCAACTGTTAGCCTTAGTGACCTCTAATCTCCTAACTCCAATTTAGTTCAATGTAATTTCAAAACCTTAAAATGCATTCAATTTTTAAAGATCACCTTATCTACAAATAGTTTAGAAGACTGTATGGGCTAGGAAATGGGCTTTTTCCTCTCTTCTTTTAGGGATTAGTCAATGAAAGAAAGAGGTAAGGCAAAAGGAGACATCCTGCATTGCAGGTTAAGTGCCAGCCAGGTGGACAACGTACAGTTGTTAGTCCTCTCTCACGTGCCTTTTTGTGAGTTCATCGGTGATCTCTGCTGGGGTCTTTGGTTTGAAACTCTACCTTGCTGTCTTATCATTATGGAGATCTTCACTTCTTTCTCAACAACATGGTCTTTTGGAAAATATACCTTTAAACCACAACAGATCTGTTTCCTTTAGCAGTATCCCCATTCACTCTTGTCCCTCCAGTGGTGACTACTTCTTGCTCCCAAACCAGTGCTTTGTCTTCCCTTTGCTTCTAGGGAGGGACAGTTCCTGTCAGTCTCTTGCCTTTAGATCTCCAAGGTATGAATCAAGATCCAGTGACTTTTCCAATCAGCTGTCTCTTATTAGTTTCCTTGAAGTTCCTCTCATTTGTCTTGGGTGCCACAGGAGTAGACATAGAAAACATTATAACACACCAAGTACTGTAGAAGCAGGTTCAAAGCCCATGAAGAACAAGGGAATGGGAACAGCTCTGGTGTAGGGTGAGGGGACAATAGCAATGCCTTTGCAGAGAAAGAGGGCTGATCTGGCATTAAAAGTGTGAAGTTTTCTTCTCGAAGGGGCTGACAGCCCCTTCTGAATGAGATAATAGAGATAACTTCGGCGAATGAAGGAATGGGAGCATGAACTTGCAGAGTGTGTCTGAAAGCTATGGTGGCTCCTGTATGCCCTAACATAAGGAGTAGTGTACCAGTGAAGAGGTGAACAGGGACTTAAGCAGGGAGGGCTTGTAGGTAGACACACACCTGTGCACACACACTCACTGAAGCAGGGTACACACTTCTCGGAGCACAAGACAGCCACACGTGTTGAGGATTTTTTTCTTTTTGATTTTCATTTCTTTGCTTGACATTGAGAAAAAGTCGGTTAATATCTCTGACCTCTAGCATCATCATCTATAAATGGGATGCTCTATAATTTTTCTCTACCAAGCTAGGTTTTATAGAAGCACTGAATGAATTGGGAAGTTGAATTTTTAATCTATTGGTTTGTTCTAGAGAAGTAAGGAACTCAAGAATGTTGTTGATTTTATTAAATACAAAGAAACTTCTTTTTTAAAAAAGATTTTTAAATTGTAGTAAAGGCTACATAACCTAAACTACACAATTGTATCCATTTTAGGTGTCCAATTAGGCAGTGTTAAGTAAATTCACATTAATGATAACTGTCACCACCACCCACCTCAAGAACGGTTTCATTGTCCATTCTTCACTAAACAACCAGCCTTTGATCCCCTCATCTCATTCTCTGCCCTAGCCAGCATTCTACTTTCTTTCTCCATGAATGTAACTACCAGAAGTACCTCAAAGAGTTGGAATTATGCAATATTTATTCTTTTGTGCTTTCCTTATTTCTCTTAGCATAATATTCTCAAAGTTCACTCATGTTGTAGATAACATGTATCGGAATTTCCTTCCTTTCAAGGCTGAATAAGATTCCATGGCATATACTAATTGCTTCCACCTTTTAGATCTTGTGAATAATACAGCTATGAGCAGGAGCATACAAATATGTCTTTGAAATCCTGCTTTCAAATGTTTTGGGTTTTTATCCAGAATTATGTTTATTTATTTATTTATTATTTTATTTTATTTTAAAGAGAAAAAAGAAAAAAACAGAAAAATCAAGAAGCAAACAAACCTAAAAAACAACAAATGCAAAACGACAACAACAACAAAACATTAGCTATGTAGGTTTTCAAAACAAGATGATAGGACTTTAACAACGGTTGTTATATTGCATATTGTTATCTTCAAAATAGTTGCTTAGGTTACCAGATACAGGAATAAAACAAAACAGTAAAATGGAACAGAACATTGGATTTCAAAAACAAGACAGAAGGAAATCCCACACAGTTGCCACAGTGCACACTGCCATCCTCTAAGTAGAGGCCCAGACCACCAGCCCCAGACCTGCAAAGTCAATCAAACAATACAACAAGCATCAAGCTGTTCCTTTCACCTCAGTTGCTATCATCTAATTAACCTTTAAGATTTTAAAGACATAATCAACCATGTGATGGGTCTAGGACATATTTTCCAACCTTACTCATGTAAACTCAAGTTTTAGGTTCATCATTGGAGTAAAATTTTTCTGTTGACAAAGTTTTCCCCAAATTGCAAAATTTCTTCCTGTTTTCCCACCAGATTCCCCACTTCAGTGTTGGCTCTGACAGTCACATAGCAGAAAGGATTTTTTTCTTGCATCTATAGTGGAAACCTTACCAGGAGATAGGAACTGCTCCAGATCTGTCAAATAAATGTAAATATTGGCTGCAGCATTTTTACAGCACTTATACAGCATCCTGGAGCTCTAGTAATTGCATATTGTTGCCAAACTTGTTATTTTCTATTTTTGTTTCAATAATGGTAGCCCTAATGTGTGTGAACACTATCTTATTGTGATTTTATTTGTGTTTTCTTAATGATTAGAGATGTTAAGTGCCTTCATGTGCTTATTGGCCATTTGTGTATTGGAATGTTTGTTCAAATCACTTGTCCAGTTTTAAAACTGGGCTGCTTTGTTGTTTTTGAGTTGTAGCAGGTGTTTATATTTTATGAATATTAATCTCATATCAGACATAATTTGCAAATATTTTTTCCATTGGATGCTTATTTATTGTTGATTGTTTCTTATGATATGGGAAAGTTTTTAATTTTGATGAAGTCAAATTTATCTATTTCTTCTTCTGTTGCTATTTTTTATATCATATCCAAGAAATTATCTTCAAATACAATTTATCTGAGGTACATTGAAAAAGTTTTTCCATAAAATGAAGGCTTCTTCTGTGTAAAAGCAACAAAAATAATCTTTTGTATAGTCTAATTGTAGCCTACATTGCACTTTTAAAATTGTTTATTGGTAGGGTTTACATATACATGATGATCATATTAATCACAGGGAATTTGTACCTGTACATGATATATTTTGATTCCTCTTTTTTTCCATATCGCTTCTTCTTTCAACCCCTCTTCCCCTCCCTATTTACAAAACGTTTCCATTTTGCCCTTTTTTTAAAATCATTTTTTCCTTTTCCCTTCCTTTCTTTCCTTCTTCTCCTTCCCTAGTTTTTCTTTCCTTTTCAGCAATTTCTTCCCATTTCATGACATGTATTGTACATTTCGGTCCTTACTTACTCTTTGGGTTTCTCACAGCAGGGGAGAAATGCAATATTTATACATGTGAATCTGATTTATTTCACTTAAGATGCATTGTATTTTCAAAATCCAGCATTTTAATTTGCACTATGTAACTAAACTTCCTTTATTTTCTATTTTCACCTTCTGCATTATTAATATACTTTGGTGTCTTCTTAGCATTATCATTACTTAGGGAACCAGAAAAGATTTCAGTTATCTATCCTCAGTACATTGTGTTCAAATGTTCTCAAAAGAATTAAAATAATGTTTTAAACTAGAACTGGGGATATAGGCTCAGTGGCACAGTGCCTGTCTTTCAAGTGTGAGGTCGTGAGTTTGATTCCTGGTACCAAAAAAAAAAAAAATGTTTTCAACTAAATATAGTTTAGTTTGTTTTGGTCTGTTAATAAGAGGATCTTAAACACCAGTAGATTAGGTTAATATATTGGGAAGGGGGAGAGGATGAGAAGGAAAAGTTTATCCCAGTATGTGTGATTGGTAAAGAAATATAGTGGTTTTGTTCCCCATACATTTTCATACAATCAACCAACTAACCAAACAGGCAAAACCCAACTTTGAATAGATCTAGGCAAGAAACTTCATTTAAGAGTGGCTATCTGAATATTGTCAATTATTTGAAATTGGGAAACATGAGAAAGCTTTGCTCTATACTTGCCAGGTGTGCTTTAACAAGACAAATTTAAAAGAGCAAAGACCATAATGACTTGTCTTTTGTTTTGACTCTACTCCTACTCAATTCATTGAATAATCTTGTATCAGCTACTTGTACAATGAGACAATTGTATATATATCTAATCTTTCATTAAATTAACATGGCGGAGCCATATTGGAAGCTATATTCCTTACCATTGAAAAATAGGGAAAAAAGTTTGTCTTTTTTTAAGTCAAAATGCAGCCACATCAATAGTCTTCAGCAAGTTTGATTTTCAGCAAGTGGATAATTCCCCAAATAGGTAGAATTCTGGGGCAAGGCATTTTGTACTTGCTTTGGAGAGGCATTGTGATCTCTGAAAACTCTTTAAAATGGCTCATTGAATTAGCTCAGCCTTCAATCTCTGGGTAGTTAATTACTGCTGTATTAGCATTTATTTTGTAGAGGTCTCTGTGGTATTTGACCTTCTAAACTGTGAAAGGATTTTTAATAACCATGCCTATAGTTTCTTTAGTATTGGCCTAGCATTCTGAGTTTTCTGCCTTAAAAGACATAATAAAAGTTTTTCAAGTGTTTGTATAAACTTATGTGTATATGTTATATATCCATGTTTTTATATTATGTGAATTTCAAACAATGGATTCCAGTGACTGTAAAGCAAATGATTAGAGTACATTTTATTGTGTAGTAATTATATTGAAATGTATGAATTTTTGGAAGTGCTTTCAAAAATGTTTGCTTAATAGCATTTTCTCTGAAGAAGACTTCACTACAAAGGAAGCTGCATGTATTTAATACATTTTATTTAACAGCAATCTAAACAATAAATTTCATATGCATTTAAGAAAACATCTTGAACATTTATACATTATGGTTGGTTTTTGGGTGTTTTACTTTTAATCATTGGGTATTTAAATTATGTCACCTGCTTGTTGCTTTTCTTATTTGACAACTGAAAATTTGAAAAAATAGCATGCAGATTTTTTCCATAATGTCAAAATGGCATGTGGTTTTGATCCTGAGAGTGGAGGGTTTCCATCAGACTGCTCTCTATCTGAAATCTCTGGGTCTATTTCCTCCTTGCCTGCACCGCTGTTACTGGTAGTTGGTGTTATTCAATTATCTCTACATTTTAACCTTGGTGTTTACCTCTAATGCTGCTCAAGTCAGTAAATGATTCATTGCATCTGGAATCAATAAATAAGGCTTGGCAGAAAAGGGACAATGTGTGGCGGATGCGTTTAGGCTAAAGCGAACAATGGATTTGAAACTGGGCTCTAAGAGCTTAGAAATGCAATTATGCATTCACAGGTATAGGAATAGGTACTGTAATTCCTAGTTCATAGTGACCCAGTGATTGTTTTACAAGGCTGATGACGATTTTAGCCAACATACCCGGTGTTTACAAGAAAGGCATCTGCTTTAGAAAAGTTTCTCAAATTTTGTCCTAGTGCTGAATCACAGTTTTCTGAGTTTTCTTATTCCTTAGGCAGAACTAATAATTTTTGGCATTGGCAGTAACAGAAATGACCTTGTACACTGTCAAAAATCAGGTAATTCATGGGTGATTAACACATAATGCTGCTTTCAGGATATTTGAAAACTTACAGTATCATTTTGTTTGTCTTTCCTAAGAAGTATGTAAATCTCTTCTCTGAAACTTAAAGAAGTAGGAAAAAGTTAGTCAGGGTCAGTGAAAAAAGATAGCAGTTACAAGATAAATTTCTCTTGTTTCTAAGCTTGGATTCCCCCTGTCGGATTGTCTCTCTCTGTCTGTGTCTCTGTCTTTCTTTCTCCCTCCCTTTTCCTTCCGTCCTTGCTTCCTTCCTTCCATCCATCTTTTCCTTTATTTTTGCATCCTCCCTCTCTTCCTTCCTTCTTTCTTTCCTTTTTAAATGAGGTAATAAAAATGAAATTCTCTTCTCTCTTCAGGAAGAAATGCTAGTAAAAGAGTAGTGCTATGAGCTCCAATTCTATCTAAGTGTCATTTTTAGAAACAAAGTCAGAATATGGACTTTCTGAAACCCTCACATTTTCCCCAAGGATGAATATCATGGCTGTGCTTAGAATCAGGAACATTTTTCATCTCTTCAGCATTGAGAGAGGTTGTGATGACATAGAAGTTCTCGTGACATTTGAGACATATCTTTAGTAGTTATAACTCTCCCTGAGCAAATAAAAGATCTGTATCAGGTCTTAATTTAACCGTCTTGGTATCATGAATTCAAAATTTCATGTTTCATGTCTTAGGGTGGGGGGAATCATTTATGCAATGAGAGAAAAATCTGATCTGCTCCCTTCACCCCAACATGATCCTTTTTTATATTCTTATAAGCAGGACCTTCAATGATGAAGGGAGAAAAGCAAACATGTTCTCTGTGAAAGCTGCTTTCCAAAGAAGGCCAATGTGATGACATTAGTTGTCTATTGCTGCTTAATAAATGACCACATTCAGATAATTTAAAACAATACCTATAGTCTTAATTACTTTTCTTGTTGCTGAGACAAAATACCCACCGACACCTAAAGTTAAGGGAGGAAGGGTTTTCTTGGGTCACAGTTTGTGGGGATTTTAGTCCATAGTCATCTGGCTCCAAGGCCCAGTGGCATGGCAGAGGGGCATTGCAGAGGAGAAACAGTTCATGGTGGGCAGAAAGTAGCAAAGCAAGGGTCTAGACAAGCATCCTTTTGCCGCTTTTATTGTATTCAGCCTACAAAGATTAGGGTGGTACAAAGCCAATCAGTGGATTGATTTAGTAATCACCCACCATTAATCCTAGCATTGCACCATGAATCAGTCACACACTCTAGATTCAGCCACCCCTGGAAAAAGTCCCACCTATGACCACATGAGGCTTTGGGGGGCACCTAAACAGAAGCCATAACATCTATTTATTATGGCATAGTTCTCTGGGTCAGACATCTGGGCACTGAGTAGCTGGGAATCTCTGTTCAAGGTCTCATAAGACTGAAATCAAAATGTCAGCCCAGCATTCCTGGGTGTGTTGGCACATGCCTGTAATCCCAGCACTTGCATGGCTGAGCCAGGAGGAGTGCCATCAGTTCAAGGCCTGCCTGGGCTCCATAAGTGAGTTCAAGGCCAGACTGCACTACATTGCAAGACCCTATCTCAAACAAAACAAAACAAGACAAGACAAAACAAAACAAAACAAATCAAAACAAATCAAAAGTCAGCCCAGCTACATTCTCATCTGGAGCCCTAGGTCACCCTCCAAACGCACTCAAACTGTCCACAGAAGTCAGGTCTCTGAGGAGTTAGGTCCTCCTTTTCTTGTTGGCTATTGACCAGGGGCTGTTTTTTAGCTCCTAAAATGTGCTATTGAGTCCTAGCTACATGGCAGTTTGCCCCTTCAAGATGACTGTGACAGTCTTTTTTGTAAGGACTCTCTTGATCAGGTGAAGTCTATCTCCTTTTTTCTTTTATTACCTCAAAGTCAAATGAAGTGTGGATTGAATTACATCTGCAAAATTCTTTCTCTACTGCCATAGACATAACCTAATCATAGGAATGATGACTCCTCATATTCACAGGCTCTGTTCCTACTGAAGAGAGAACTGTACAGGATGTATATACCTGGGGTGGGGATCCTGCGGCATCTCAGAATTCTGCTTAATATAGGTAGTATGTTGAATTTAGGGATTTGCAAAGGTCTCAGCCTTTGTGAAAGTCAGGATTTTCCTTCTGGAGCTGCAGGGGTGTGTCTTGTATCTTGCTAGACTCCATATATTTCACTTAGATCCAAGGAATGGAGTAATTTTGGATCATTTCTGTTCATTCTGAGTCTAAGTTGACTCTAGAATTCTTCCAATGTTTAGCCCTCAGTGTGGGGTGATGATAGTGGGTAAGGGTTCCTCTGTGACGTAACCTTGGAAGAATACCCAGGCTTGTGTTCAGTATTTGTCAAAACTGAATGTGATGCCAACCAGAAGACAGGCAGAAGACTTAAACTTGTGTGGCTTTGTTACAAATGTTAGGAATTATTATGAAATAATATTAGGCCCAGAAATGTGTCTGGTCAGCTCCCCGCCCTCTGCAAGCTGTGGGCATAACTCCTCCAAAGTGGTGAGAAGAGAAGAAAAAGGAGGAGCCACTAAGGGACTCAATTTGTTTGAGCTAATCATAGATCTACCCATTGTCCAAATTGATTGTTCACTGCAAATTAGCTTGACACTTTTTTAGTCTGGGAGGTAAATGTAATCAACTTTTGTTTGTTTCTGTTAATTTTTTTTTCTTCTGCCCTTAAGGAGATCATTATTTCTATTGTATGAAGATAGTAGCCCAAACATTAGCGGTAATTAGAGCAGATGGCTGTGAATATTTCTATGGTAAAATACACTGATGCTTAGTTTTCATTCTCTGGGTTTCTTCCTTTTTTGCTCTGCCAAGATATTCATTTTGCTTCCCTTCAGGTATAAAGGGGAGGGGGGAAAAGAAAAGGAGGAAAAATAAAGGTTCCCCTGATGTATAAAACTGAGAAGCTGTCAAAGGTTCATAGCAAGGAAAATGTGCTCCTGTGTATTCAATCACTGAAATTAAGTGTTTTCCAAGGCAGTGCAGTCATGGGTCCATTGCATGGGGAAATAACATGTTGTAGTCCATCACTTAAAATGTTAACCTTGTCTCTTACTAGTGACTGGGAGCAGAAACACGTGCTGCATGCTCGCTGGTTAAATGGCAGCGTGTCAGCTCTGTGAAAAAGGCTAGCGTGTATCTGTCATTCTTCTGATTTGACTCTGTATGTATGTGTATACAGGGGCACACATGCACATGTGGCTCGCAATGCTTATACACATTCACAGACGCATGCTGGACCATACTTCCAATTGCTTTTATGTGGCCTTCTGAGACCTGGATTATTGCTTACTGGAAAATGAGAAGAATTGAGCCAATTTCCAGGACTTCCATGTGTATCCTTTACTAAGATGTTTTACTTAGTTGTCCTCAAACTTTTAAGTAGCTATTGTAGTTTACATCTAGTATATCCCTCCAAAGTCTCTCGTATTCAGAGATGGGTCATGGGGCACTCTAATCATCAGTGGAGTAATTCCTGATTGAGTTCATAACTGAATGTGGTATTAGAAGGTGGGGCCTGATTAGAGGAAGTGGGTCACTAGGGGCATGACTGGAAGGGAGCATTCTTGTCTCTGGCTCCTTCCCTTTGTTTCTACTTCCTGGTTACTGTGAATTGAGCAGCTTTCATCCACCATCCTCTTTTACCATGCTTTTTCTACCTTGGAGTTAGGTACCTGAACTGAAACCTCTGAGCTATATAAATCTCTCCTGCTTTAAGTGTCAGGTCTGAGGTGCTTTGTCTCGGACTGTCTCAAGAAGGTGACTGATACACTAGCTATATTGCAATTGTTTATTCCATCTGAAAGCATTTCATTATTGGTAGAGTATATATACGCTGTATTGAGCATATCAATGATACTATACTGATGACATGAATCTGAATATAACTATAATCCCCAAACATTTTCCATAAAGTATGAGGTAATAAACACTTTAGGCTTGATGGGACATGTTGTTTCTGTCATGAAGGGGCAATAGACATAAATAATGCATAAACAATTTATAATTGGTTTGTTGAGGTTGTGTGCCAATATCAAAATACTGGTTTGAATTGTAGACTATTTTGTGCACTGCTATAGAGTACCAAATGTTTTACTAAATTCTTTGTTCTGTGGCATTTGAAGAACTTGATATCCACAGTGCCTTTATGTCTTTATTCCTTCCATCCTTCTGGCTACACTTTTGGCACTCCTCACACGCTCCTTCCTCAGCCCCCCCACCAATTGCCTCTGGCTTGCACTGTGCTTTCCTGCTCCAATCCCTCATCAGAGATGCTGACCAATCACTCAGAATCATACAGTTCCTCCCAGCCTGGCATTTCTGATTCACTTTACCCTGCACCCCCCTTTTTTTTCCCTGAGAGCCCACTACTTGTTTTATACATTTGTTATCTTCTTAAAATATAAACTTCCTAAGCCCAAAGATTTGTTTTGTTTTATGCTTAAACCATGCCTGGAGTATATTTTGTGCTCAATAAATATTTGTGGAGTACAGGAATTCATCTACTCTTTTGTCCTCAGTAAAAAGCCTGGAAAGGATATATGATTATTGAGCAAAATACGGGATACTAAAGGCATGTGAAAAGGGTATACAATTATAAGTATGACAATACTTGTTAGGCATACTCAGTAAATCTTGGCCACTATTATCAGCTTTTTAAAATTAAAGTTTAAGTGGAGAGAGGAGAACCAATATATTTTTTTAGGCATGAAGATCCTGTAAGTCAAATGTGTATCACTGTGACTGGGATATTAGAGTATTTGATAATCCATAACTATCACTTCATTATTATTTCCTCCAGCAAGTAAAATGATCTTCAGACTTAAAGTTAGGAAGAGACACTATTAGAGGAGACTGAAGACTCAAGTGTAGGAGAAAATGAAGATTCTGTACATTTATTCTGTTTCCCCACTGTAATAGTCTTCTGAAGCTCTGAAGAATGCTAATACTTATATTTTTGAAGCACTGAACTGGGATCAGTGATCTTTGAGAAATCACAGAGGTTAGAAAGTGTGTGAAATGTGTAGAGCTAAGAGATAAGACAATAAGTATCCCAGTTTTCTAAGAGACAAGGTAGCATGCAAGTGGTCACAAGTCTGTGGCAAAAGATATTTCTGACATTTCTTTGAGTAGCTGATGTTCTGGGCAGTGTGGACCGACTTTCTGCTGTTATTTTCTCACTTTGAAGTGTTATAAGTATTGAGAGAAGAAAGAGATCACTTAAGGCCAATGTAAACTAAACAAGAGTGAGTTATGCAAACTAATTTACTTTTTATTCTCTAAAGAGTTATTAGATTATAGGTCAGGGTTTCTACTGGTAATGTGGATTTGGGCATGGTTAACTTTTCTATAGTAACTATGTTTTGTTTCATAATGAACTGAATTCATCTAGCTTGTGCTAATTTATCTGTGGTGTCCAGATTAAAAAGAAAAGGGGGTTCATGCACTGAATTTCATCTGCAAGGCAGACTGCCAGCGCCATCCACTGCATTTTTTGAACTCCCATAGCACCTTGCTTATGTTTTTAATTACTGAAGCAATCACACTTTAATTATCTGATTTTTGTCTTTTTACAAATGATAATGTAAGTCCTTTTAAAGTAAGAATAAAGTCACATTTCTCTAGGAGAGTTGCCTTTGTATTAGCTTCTGTAGAAAGTATTTGTAATTTTAGTTGACCAACAAATTTAACATTACTCAATATTATAATACAACTATTAAAAGAGTTAAGACTATTACTTGGCAGAAAAAGTGTTATCTAATAAATGCTGTGATAATTGTTTAACTATTTAGAGGTGAAAAGTAAGAATAAAAACAAAGAAAAGTGGAAAATTTTCCGGTAATATAAATTTCAAGTTACTTGAGTAATAACATGCATGTACAAAATCAAGACCGTGAAGGTGGTATTTATGTCAGAGTAAAATAAGGACAGCCTCTGCACAAAATAATGAAGTATGTCACAAAAGAAAAGGCAATAAGTTTAGTTTTGTAACAATTAGAAGCAGTCTTGTATAAAGGAACATTAGATAAAAATAAAAAAAAAGTCTTATATCAAATTATTGCAGTTGTTAAAATACTTTAAATTATAGCATAGTGATCATAACCCTAAAGAAGAGTGGACTGTTCACTTTGTCAGAGGTGATTTTGGGGTGCCTGTTATAGGCCAGGCTATGTTGCAAGTGCTGGGGTTCAGCAGGAAGCCAGGATGATCCTGTGAAGGTTCTTCACAGTCAGGAATTAGCTGAGTATGAACAATATTTGAGGTGGTAACAAGGGCTTTGGAAGAAATAAAGAAGGGTAAGAAGGAGCACAAAATGTTGGTCATAGGGATTTGTCTTTTTCTATCTCCAAGATTTGCATACTGAGCAAGAAGGCATTGTGGTAAGGTGTCACAGCTGTTCTTCCTTGTCTTCGTTAGCCAGGAGACACTGTGACTGGAGAGGTTCCCACAGCCCCTCCCGCTGCGAGCCCAGCTCAGTGCACACGCTCACAAGTAGGTCTTCGCTTTGCCTGATGTTCCAACTTGCTGATCAATGACTTCTTTCAAGATAACTCTGGTAGTGTTGCAAACACATTTAAGGTGACAAGTAGGTTTTGCAGACACTGCACATTCCCTGAAGTTCAGAGAAGTGCTGACATGCTGTAAGAAGAAAACAAATTGCATAAGCTTCCTAGCTGAGGCAGGAAAGTTTTTGCTTTTCTTTCCTTTTTTTTGGGGGGGGGGGTTTATTTGGGGCCGTATGTTTTGAGGTAAAGATGAAGGAGTATTTTGGACAGTTCTTATATCTCTATTTCCATATCTGCTCTCCTGAGCTTGAAAGAAAATGATTTGTTTCATCTGCAAAGTAGAAATGACTGATTCGTGTGTATCAAGTGAGACCTAAAGACTGAACACCTTGGGAATTACAGGGGAAAGGACTTATGTTAGGGGAAGTGAAACCCACATTGATCTATGAGCTAGGTTAGTGATACATAAGCGTCACCTTGGCCAAAAACATCATGCTGGTATCAACAGAGAGGTTCTCAAATATATTGATAGGAACTCTTATAAATGCTGTAAGTTTTCTTTTTTGGTTGATTAGATCAAAATAAGAGGCACTGGAGGATGACGGTATGGAGAGGTGGTTCATCTTCACTTGTTCATGGGGCACTGGCCTGAGGGTCCTATGTGCGGAACTATACCACCAGCTCTGTTGACTGTGGAAGTGCAGGGAGCTAGAATCCTTATGATCATGGATAATAACATCCTGCAATTATGCAGATACATTGCTCTTTAACTTTCCCAGGCAGCTGTTAAGTAGTTGAAGCTACATTAATTTTTGACCTTTTGGTATTTAGTCACTTTTTATACAGAAGTATGAATCACCAATAAACACACATCCTCAAGATATTTTTATGAGGCGAAGGAAGCATTTGAGCACAAAAGACTTTACATCTCTTGAAACTGAATGCTTAACATTTGTATTTATTTGAAATTTGCTACTCTGAATAGAAAAACAAGAAGAAAATAAAATCAATGCAACATTTCACAAGGACAATGGAACTGAGTCGCAGGTCCTAATCTAGCTCTTTCCATCATTTGGTTTATGTCTGAAGAGAGCTTGAAAACAGGAAAAGGAATGAGAAAGTGTGTAGACCAACCCTGATAAAGTGGAAGACCCAGGGAATGAAGCATTTTTAAATATTTTAAGCCTTAAAAATCTATTTGTTTACCTATTGTATCAGAAAGTGTGTGTGTGTGTGTGTGTGTGTGTGTGTAATATCTATAAAAGCATGCATGGAATTAACAGATAGGATTTTAATAAACTATCTGCATAATTTATATTAAGACATGTTGTAGGGGTGTGGTAACATAGCAATGATCAAAGTGAAGTCCTTGCTTCATTTGGGGTAAACTCAATAAATAAATGATAAACATGCAAAGATTATCTTACCTAATACCAGAATGAAGGATTATTAGGAGAGAGGGAATGATTTGAGGTGCTGTTTTAAAAAAATAAAAATACAAGAAAAGCGAGGACACTTCAGCAGAGACATGGGTGAAGTAATAGAGTTGGTTATACTGATATTTGGGTGCAGGGCATCTCAACAGAGGACCCAGTAAGTGAAGATTTCAGGTGAGAATTTGCTTTGCGTGATTCCTCTCTGTCTCCATCATTTAAACACTTTGAAGCTTGGCTCCCTCATCTTTAACATGGAGATAACAGTATTTGATCTTCCTATCCACTGGAGTGAGGCTGAGTATCATTTTTGAAGGCTGATAGACCCAGGCCAAAATGTTATATCACATAATGGCATACACAGGTGCTTCAGAGCAAGGCAGAAAGCTTTTCAAGCTCACTTAGAGATCAATAACAGGTTTCAGTGCTAATCATAACAATTTAAAAATGTTATCAAATTAATGAAAGACACCATGAATAGTTTTCCATTGACTCCCTCCATTACCTAATTAGTGTTAGTTGTTCTGTACCTATTTTCTGTGTCATAAGCCCTAGTCTTAGTGATTGTGTGGGCTATGGATTTGATTGCTAGGTTAATGTTTCAGAAACAGTTATACTGCTGAAGTCTTTGTACTTCTTACAGTCCACTCACATCCACTCTGTTTAACTACTGAGTGACCTTGACTAAAGACTCTGAGCTTCACCTGTTGACTTGGAGGAAACATATTGCTTGCTTTTTGGGATGTATATCCCTCCTAGCTTTTGTCTTGGCTTCGTCCCTTGAAGCAGAATTGTCATCTGAGGAGATGTCTAAAATCATAGATCGCTAGGTCCCACCTCCTGAGCTTTGGATTTCCTAATTTTATGATGACACTGAAGGGGTCTGTATTTTTTAAGCTCTGCGCTGAGAAACACTACCAGAAACACCTTTAAAACAAATAGGACTTTACTAGAACCTTTTTATCTTTGGCCTGGAAAGCCAAACTTTTTCAGATGTTCTTGCAACTGGGGACTTCGAGCTGATAAGAGAGATAATCTGGCTCATTCTTCTTTGTAGTTGACTGTACCGTCTTGATCTTTTTCATCTTTCTACCATGTTATTTTCCTTCAGTTCCCTGAATTAAAGTATTATAATAATGTATACTGTGTATTGTTGTACAAGTTATGTTTATTTAGGTTCTCTCCCTCTAGTTAGCTGTATACTGACATCAGCAGGAGTTAACTTTCCTTGTCTGGGGCCGTCATTGTGAGGAGTGCTTGGTAAGACTCACAAGGATGCTTATGTACAACTCATTCTTTTTTTTCTGACTTCTGGACCTGGTTATCACTCTGTCTTATGCCTTTTTGTTCCTTAACAGGGTCAGTGAGACTTTTGTTTCTCCTTTGCAGATGTAGAAATTAGAAAGATCCTGCTTTCTCCTATGCCAAAGTTTTAGTGATTGAGTTGGGGCCATAATTCAGAATGATTGACCTGCAGGTCACTGCCTTCCTCTAGAAAATATACAGACTCTTCTGGTAACACGATTTTCTATTTTCTCTCTCAGAAATACTTCAGGGCACAATTCTACTGCAGGTGTAGTTGCTGGCATTACGAATATGTCTTTCCTGCTCAAGGATCTCCTCTCTGCCTCTAACATGTCACAAGAGGATCTCCTACACAGTTCATTTTGCAGGAACTCAGACCTCGCATTTGTTTGGAATCTGAGTGGGAGGTAGATGCTATGGAGAGTGGCAGACACATAGTGTATATGTTCCCTGGAGGGAATTGTGTTCTTCATTCTGATTTTATTAAACGTATCATAAAAATAGCTCCATAATTTCACAAGACATTTAGACATGTTCTTAGCCTCTTGCATTAGTTGAATTCTGCTATCTGTGGTTTTTATGTCCTTGTTTTCAAAGACACATGACTTTCGAGTGACCATGAGTTAGCAGGAAAGCCAGAATTCTGAGAGGAGACAGGAAGGCTGGGCAGCAGGGCTGAAACCTCCCATTGGCTGTTTTCCTAGCTCTGCTCCCTGCCTCTCAGTAAAAGTTGCAGGTTATTCTCTTGCTATCTGTGCATGTGTGAGCTTTGCTCAGCACCAATGCACCATGCACAGAGGAAAGGCCAAGGTAGTATCACCAAGGGTTGAATGGGGGATACGTGTGAACACTGGAATGTTCCTATAAAACAGGGACACTTGGCAGTAGGAGCAGTGAGAAATGATACCAATTACATAAAGCAAAATGCCACCCATTAAGCAGAACATTTTAGTTCTCCCAATTCCAGGCTATTTATGACTTTTTGTCCAAGACTCAACACATGTCTATAAAACTAAAATATGGAATCAACTCCATCTGTTGGGTAGAATGGAGTCCTGTGCTGAGAAACTTTAAAGAAGACTAAATTCAAGGGCCTGATCAACTCTACCTATTCCATATTTTCTTCTTTTTGCTTTAGTTGTATGAAGAAGAAGGGTGATTAATTTTTATTGACACATTGAAAATATCTAAATTAATTTAATTTAATCTAAAAGATTCTAATTTGATTGGTCACCTGTACTAATCTTAAAAAACCAAACCAAACCAAACCAAACCAAACCATCTCTTTTCCAGGGCAACTTTTCCCTGCAGTTTTGCCTGCGATGGTCCAGGACGCACAGCTGGTTTCCTGATAGACGGCCACAAGATGGCGACAACGTCACAGTGGAGAAGGGCCAGCAGCTATTGCTTGATACGAATACCAGCATCCTCAATTTACTGCATGTTAAAGGTCTGTGAAGTCGAAGATTCGCTCTATGCAATTCTGTGACTCATAGGGAGCAGAATGGAGGGGAATGTTCTGGATAAATTCCAGCGTTTGGTTGACAATTTATTCTAGGACCATATTTTACTAGGAAAAAAGTGGTTGAAATGTTCAAAGTAAAAGGCCAACCTTTTGGTTCTTATAAGCACAGAGCTTGATTATTTTACGTTTTGGAAAACAAGAAAGTTAACAGTGTTCTCAAAGAATATGCTTCTTTACTCAAGCCCTTTGTAGTCATGCATATCCAGGGCAGCCCTCACAATATAGCAAAATGCCTGAAATCAGTTAATGCTGCTGGCTTTGAAATTCCCTGCCAAGAAAGCCACGTCTTCCTGCTTTTCTCCTGTTGTGGTTTTAACTTCTTGGTCTCATGGAAAGTCATATAAATAGGCTTCCTTATTGCAAACTGTCCACATAGCTCTAGGGCCTAGGAAGTTGGAGGGGACAGGGGAATTCAGATTTCAACTCTTCCACCACATGGCCAAATGGCTAAGTCAGTTATTTCACCGCTCTGTGTGTTTGTTTCCTAATCTGTTAAATGAGACTAAAAATCATTGCTTACTTCAGGGGATAATAATAAGGAACAGATATCAAGGTGCCTTTGGTCATTGACAAATGAATGTTTGGGAGGTGTGATTAGCTATGAATGTCTCTAAATCTCTAGACTAAAGTGTTACTTTTGACTACAAATATGAGGTGTGATAGAAATATACGGTGACTGTTAAAATTTTAAAAATTGATTACAGTAAAAGACACATTGGCAGTAATCTCCCTTAAAATATTTCCTGTCACTTTAAACACTTTTATCTCATTGTTCTTGCCTCTTGCTAAAACAACTCTGAAAGTCTTCTCTTGTGAGTGTCTTTGTGAAGTGTGATCAGAAATTCAGTAAGTACTGCTGCCTAGTGCCATCTAATAGAAAGACAGGCTCCTAAAAAACATTGTAGTGTATCCTCATTTACGTTATTCACTAGTTCTGGCATGGCCCAATTTCTGGCTCTTCCTCAAAGTCAAAATGATCATGAAAGGTAAATGTTTTGAATCAATTCAGGACATGGAGGCAGCCACTACTACACAATTGAAGAGACTCGTTAAGGAGGAATTCCAGAACTGCTTCAGAAAGTGGCAAGAATTATATGATAAATGTGTTCTAAGCAAGTGGGAATATTTTAAGAGGGATTAATAGCAGTATGTCTTTTACTCTGATAATTTTTTTATTTAAACATTTACCATATTTTTCAATGGTACCTCATACAGATAACACAAGTATTTGTTCCTTGTTAAAGAAATGGCTACAAAGTAAGATATTTTGAAGAGAATAAGCATGTAATTTTGATGCCTGTCTCTTAAAAATGGAATCAATTTTTTATGATTTGCTATGTTGTTATTCTATATTTTAGGAAATTTTTCTTTAGCATTCCCTAGCAATGAGCAGAAGTTTTCAGTACAACCAGTTAATTAGCATCCTTTAGGAAAAAATTTGTCTGTCAGCTTGGACTCTTGCTGTATAAGTCTGATGTCGTATATATGTATGTTTGTGTGTTTGTGTGTGTGCAGCTAGTGGTTTTGGGGAATGCTGATCTATTGACAGCTGTCAGTTACATAAGGACTAGCAATGACAAAAGAAAATTACATACATAAAATCTCATTTCAGGAAGATATTCTCTTGTCAAGTCTCACCTGTGCTCTCCCCACAGGAGTTAAATTCTACTGGGTGATGGGATGTTCTTTGGGTGTACAAAGCTCTTGACATTATATTGCTACAACCATTTGAGAGAAGTTTCTCGGCTCAACATCTTAGATTAAAGACTCTCTGGATGTAACATTACTTGAGTTACATTCAGTCAAGGAATGGAGTTGGTGGAACAAGATACCAAAGACAGAAGGGGCATCGGAGGGATTATCTGAAGGATATCAGAAGGAAGGAGACATGAAGGGTAGTGTATACATGTAGCTGCTCACCCTTAGAAATTTTAAGATCTGAATGATTCAAATACATTGCCTTCAGTAGTGGTTTTCCTTAATATTCTTGTTTTAGGCAGTCTTCTACTCTCATATGAACAAGTGAGCTGTGTTTGGAAAGATCAACCCTCATCTTGTAGAGAGGAGGGTCAATTATCTGCAGGATCTCCTCTTCCTCCTAGGGAGGATGATTGGTAGGAATGTAAAGATAAACAATGGGCAGGAGATTCTATACAAATAGCATAGAGGAGTGTTTGGAAAGCAGCATGATTGCCAAGAGAGAAACGCTGAGACTTTTGTCATGGAAATGAGGGTTATAGCTCCCAGAAATAATGAGAACAGAAAAGTGACACAGATCATTTAATTTGAAAATTGTTATTTAATGACAAAGGAACTCTAAAGTACAAGGAAAAATGAGGAATAATACTTAATGTCAGTAATATGTAAAATTACTGAAGAGAAAGTAACTGGTAAGTAAACAAAGATGTATGATTCTAGTTCTAGAATAGGTGGTGCCACAGTGAGACAGAATGTAGCCCGGAGTAATCACGACGTTGAGGACAGGGGATGACAGCTGGATCACAGAGAGAATGAAGAGTTGATTATTTGTATCTGAGCAGTGTTTTGATCACATAGATATCAATGTTCACACAAGATCAATGTTTAAGGTATTTTCACTTAGTGATTAAGACTGTGTGTGTCCATGAGATCAGGCCGATGACATCAGAGACATTGCGTGCACCCTTCTTTTCCTCACATGCTGTGACCATCCCATCAGTGACTCCTCCTGGGTGGCACTTTGACATACATTCCACATATCAACACTTCCATTGGTATAGGTCTAGTCTTAAGCCTCATAATTTGTCCTGCACTATTACAAATTACCTCTAAATTGGTTCCAGTATTTCTAGTTTCTTATCCTCCTTATAAATAGAACCCTGTTTTCATTTGTTGTAGCAGTATACTCAGCTAAAAATGCTTTATTGCCTAGCCTGTCTCATAGCTGGAAATAGTCTTACAGCTAAAACCTGGCCAATGAGATATAAGAGGAATGTTGTATAGGATATCAGGGAATTCCCTAACCCCCAGTAGGAAGTGTATTTGTTCTTCCTTCTTCTTGTCTACTTTCTTGCATGTAAATGTGACAGCTAAGTTTTCAGCCACATTTCAAAGCGTGAGTTTATTTGTTGAGAATAAGGAAGAAAAAGAGTATAGAAACCCAGGAGCCTGATGACTTGGAAGTTGCCATGTTTGAGTGGTTGTCCTCCTTGAATTGCATTTTTTTTTTTTGTTAGAAAAGCAAGACTTCATGTGTTTAAGTCATTGGAATTTGGCTTCTATACTATATGCTATAAATTAATTCTAACACTTTATAGTTCATGTCTTTTAAAAATAGGTCAGATTTTGTTACTCCCTTGAAAACCCTCTAATAGCTTCTGATCTCATGAAGAATAAAACTCAAATTTCTATTATTTAAGCTCTAATTCCTTCTTTAACCTTGTATTCTTTATTCACTCTCTTCTAAGTCTTCTACAAATACACTTCCTCAGGACCTTTGCCTATAATGTCCTCTGCCTGGAATATTTGTCTTTCAGATTTATGTGGATAACTCTTTTTCCATTTTTCTTTGAGAAGGTATGAGCTTATTTGCTGGCTGGCTTTTCCAAAATTACAACCACTCTCCATTATTCTCTTTTCTTTTGTTTTACTTTATTTGTCTTCACAGTTCTTACAGTTACATGATATACTGTAAGTATTTTTTTTATTATCCCCTTTACTATAATAAGCTTGGAGAGGCAAAGAATTAATCAATTTATTTACTACTTTCTCTTCAGGGTCTAGACTGGTATCTGGCCTATAATGAGTGAGGGCTCAAAAATTCTATGTTGATTGTTGAATCAACAGACAGGTAAATGTTGCAGAAGTCAGCTACCAGATGAAACTTAATATGTATATTTTAAAAATCCTTTCTCCTTTAAATATTATTTTCCCAATTAATTTAATTCCACCATCTTTTGTTGTTCTCAATGATACACACCCATCCACATCCACCTACAAATACCCATACCACACACATATGTATACTTGCATGTATATCCTATATATTATATACATGCATAGACTTGAAAATACATGTATGTTCATATATATTTCCACACAGTATATAAAGATACATTTGACACACTTATATGGCTATACATATCATTATGAGCTCTTAGGAATATGAATTTCATTGCTCTTATTTTTTCTTTTTCTAGAAGTCATTTGAAGAATGTATCTATGATGAAAAATCCCAACTCTCAAATATGTGGTAGAGACAGTATGGCTCACAACCGTTAATACTGTTAATGGTCTAATAATATGTGTGGAAGCCCTATTCAAATATAAGATTGAATCATTATCATTGTCATCACCAGTAGCAATTCACTCTGGATTATTCTTACTGCCTGTCTCTTTCATATTCATTCATCAGATCAGAAAAATAGCTGAGTGAGATTTTCTTTTTTGTGCATGATTCCACATACAGGCTGAGATAAAGCACAAGAAATTTCAAGTCCAAAAAAAGATTCTAATAAAAGTTATTATGGTGGAAGTTCTTTCTTTTATTTTACACAGAATGTATTCTACAGGAAGTAAATGCACTTTGAAAGGATTAATGCTAAATAAACTCAAACTAGGTCACCTAGGAAGCATATTTAGAACTACTTTATGGAAAAATGTATTCTCTATATTACTTTTCTATTTATGTCAAAGAGTAGGCTCTTAAATCCAGGAAACTAAAACTTTTACTTGTGAGCCTTCAAGAATCTTGTGCTCTCTGTGTTTGACTCATATTTCCAACTTTAAAATAGAGTTGACATTTTCTTCTTACACATATGAGTTATATGGTGAAAAGGATTGTACATTTTTTTGTGGTGGTTGGGAAATATTAGCAGAAATTAAGTTTTCAGCATTATTTATGATGTCGTGCATACCAGTACTTGAACTTTATTGACAAGTGTCAGGTATTTTGGTTATCATATAATTTTTAAGCTATATTTATTATTTTTTTTACTTTAATTAGAGAAAGACCCAGAATTCATCTATTTATTACCTTTATGTGTCGCCTCTTCTCTCCTTATCTTTTTAAAAAATATTTTAGGGGTAATGTCAAACACAAAAGAGAATTAATCAATTAGGTATAATAAGCTGGGCTAGAAGTAGGCATATTGTCTTGATTTTGTTAGTTACACTTTTTGTTCTTTTATATTAAGATGCCTAGTGGCCATAGGCATTCCTGAATTAAAAATCTGTTATTTTTATTACAAGTAATTATAATGAACCATAGAAACAAAGAAGGAATGTTGTCCCTTATGAGTCCCAGGCAAGGATCTGGGGCTACAGTTTGTAGTGAGGAAGCATTTATATTTCCTGAATGAAGCAATGAATCATTTTCTGATCTGGTGGTCAAGTAACTTGATGTGAAGTGACTTAGTGATAATGAATGGTAGAGTCAGAGGTGGAAGAACTCTTCAGTAGTGTTGAACTTTTGGATTATTGATACCTCTTTCTCCCCCTCTCTTCTCTCATTTCTCTTCTCTCTTCTCTCTTTTTCTCTCTCTCCATCCTCCCCTATACATACATGCACACAACATGTAGCAACTGAGGTGATAGATATGTAATCATCATTGTATATAATATATGTTATATATATATATATAATATATATAAAATCATATTGTATACCTTAAGTGTAAAGAATGAAAAAGAAAGAAATTTTATACTTTCATATCACTCAGAATACCCTTGCTTTAAAATGCTTGAGCAGAAACTTGTTTCCAGGCTCTACTGTGGCTTAATAGTGCACTGATTCCCTTTAATGTGATTTTCTATTTCTTGGTCTATTGGTGTATACCCAAGCAGTTAAATGCTTGCGAGACTTTTAAGCCAGAAAGAACCAACTTGGAACTTAGGCTTCAGCACATAACATCTCTGTGACCTTGGGGAGATGGAAACCCTCTACACACCTCTGGTTTTTCCTCATTTGGAAATGCCTGATTATAATGACAGTGACAGTAAAAAAGTAGCTAGCGTGTATTCTTTGTTTTTGTGTGGCAATATTAAAATGTGTGGACCATCTCTTATGGGATTTTTGAGTATTGAATGAGGGCATATTTGTAAAGCCCTTAGCACAGACCTTGGTCCATTGTAGGACTCAATAAATGTTTATTGTTTCTTTTGGATTAACAGAGGTAATAGAAGAGATGGCTGAATATTAACTGACCGTTTCTTTAGTTCAGTTTTAAGGGTACTTAGATCTTTTTGAACCTATTATAACTGAGGTTTCTATAGTATGGAAATGCATATTCTTGATTTATTGAGATGAAGCATCTATTCTTGACCCACTGTCAAGTTCACTGTTGAGTTTCTCCAAACTTTGTACGAGTCTGAAGACTTCAGATGGAGGCACCAAGTGCTATACCTAGGGCAGTCATCTGTATTCCAGGGACTGCATTCATTACTCTCCCTAGTAACCACCAAACTAGCCTCACATTCAGTGGAAGTGTGCCTCAGGTAACACTTTATGATGCAGTTATCTAGGGACACTAGGAGACGGGGCTGACCTGAAGTATCACTGTGACTCTCTGTCATGAGGCCCATGTGAGTTACTTAGCAGATGTCTCATGCCTACAGAAAAAAAATCAATTGGAAGACAGCTTAGAATTTGATGAAAATTAAATATTCGGCATTATGTTTCCATCTAAAACTGCTGAATATCTTATTCAACATGAGAGGTTTTGTGGGCTTATAAAATTTGTTGCAAACTATTACATTTAAAATAATTTATCTTCCAGAAGGAGGTAAAATATTGAATTCCCTCTTTTCGTAGTTGAAACACAGCTATCCTAAAGGCAGGGGATGGATGGTTATGGACAGATAATATAAGAAAGTTGACTTTGTGCATGTTGGTGAGCATACTAGAGCTTGCATTCAAATCTGAGGCATCAGATTCTCTGATGGCTTTGGGCAATGCCTCTCATCTTTGAATTAAAGTGCAAAATGAAAATGATGGTGAACCCTTTCCTTCATAGTAGAAAAGTAGCTTGCAGAAACCTCTAATGAATGGTGATATTGTTTTTGTGTGCAGCTGTGTGGAGGAAGACCAATAAAGAAGTTAGTGAAATTTCTTCCTATGGTTTCACTTAGCATGGTGCTAAGTAAGGGGCTGGTCTGTACAGTTATCCAAAGGGCAAGTTTGATTCAGAAATCAGCATCATGAAGAATTAAACTGAGTATTTTTGAAATCTATTCTTACCTCCTTTACCTTGTTTTTCTCTATGTGTCAGGACTTCCTTGCTGATGAGTTGGTATTACTTATTTTATTGGGTAATGGCTTTGACTATATCCAAGGCTAAGTGGTCATTGATAAAATTTTAATTGGCTAAGAATTTAATTTAGTTTCATATTCAGTTCTTCACAAATATAATGTTAATAAATTTTTCCCTCCCTCCACCTTTGGAAAAAATGATAAAGATCAGTGCTATAAGCTTAAGAAAGTAGGAATCGGGTCTGCTTCTGCTTACTTTTTTATGGCCAGTACCATCATGTCCCCAAGCATACAATAGGTAGTTGAGTAGTTGTTGCATGAATAAACCAGTGAATGAGTTTCTGACCTAAAGAGGCAGGTTAGTGCTAGTTATGAATTTCTATATAATCAGAGCCCTTTCTGGTACCCTCAAATGCTAGTAGTTTTGCCCAGACATGGACCAATTTCATTTGCTTTTCGTATATCAGGAGATCAGAGACAAAGGCTGTTTAATGTGGGGGACACTTGGCTCTAAAACCCCTTATTTTCCCCAACCAGACAATGACTTACATTATTTACCTCCAGAGAACAGTCCCAGACACACTTGATTAGCCTTAAATGAAAGATAAGCCATTGCTGTGAGAAAGGACATGCCTTCAATAGATAGGCAGACAGACAGATAGATAGATATTTAACAATTTACAGTTTTATGTCTTGACAACTTGTATATTGTAATATGAAAAATGTTACCAAAAGGGACCAGTCTCTTCCTAGCACAGAAGCTATAATATTTTCAGTAATGAAAGATAAATGTTTTAAACTTCCTTACTTAAAACCCTTCACTGGCTTTCCATTAGCCCTTAACTTCAAGTCTAAACTTAATATGGCTTACAGAGACCTTCAGGATTTGGTCTCTCCTTATTTGTCTCATTTGGTGATTAATGATGCCTAGATCCTATTTATTCAGACTGGGAATGGAGATAGAAATCTAAGATTCTTGTGCAGATGAAAATATAGCAGAGATTAAGCATTTCATTACTATTGTTTCTCATGTCATGTGTGCTGTTCTTGGGGCCAGGTAAGGGTAGGAGATAGTCTTATTTTTAAAAATTACTATTAGAAATATCTTTCATTTCTAATGCTATTATGTTGAAGCCAAATCATGTTTACCGTAGTTAGAGAATAATTATATTTGAAACCTTCTGAAACAACGGTCTGCTCAGAGAAGTCTATCCAATTGTAGGCTGGTCAGAGATGTGATTTGGTCCATGCTAGAGGAACACTGATAAAGAGAAAGAAGGATGTTATCTGAATGAATCTGCTAGCTTGGGAGATTTTTATCTGCTCAGTGCAGATGTTGGAGAAAACAGGTTTTTCTTTGGTGTTTGTTTGTTTATCTTTAAAAATAGTTTTCTTCCTAAAGTCTTAAATGGCATTTTATAAAACCACAGAATAGGTGAAGGGCCTGAGCACTTAAATGCAAGAAGCTCTGTTGGTGAAAGAATGTTAGGATTTTCTGCGGGTAGAAAGAAAATTAAGGTTTAGTTTAATATTTGTTAGCAGCTATAATGACAAATGCATTTATTTATATCTGTGTTGACTTTTTAAAAGTATTTCTATACAATTTTCCTTCCACAAACATCTATAGTTTCATTAGTATAGAGTTAATTCAGTTGTCAGGTTACTTAGTGAGTTTTATATTTTGTAGGAAAAGTAATAGTCTGAATCGTAACCATCATCTGCTCTCGCAGTTATGTGTAAAGTAGGACAATTCACTAAAACTAGAGTATTTCCATTTACCTGGAACAATTCCACATCATTGTGACCATTTGGAATAAAGACTATTTTTTTTCTGTTGTTTGTTTATTTGTTTTTAACATTTTTACTTCAGTGTCTGGCTGAGGGACAGGATAATAAGAGTAAATGTTGGTGGAATGGCTAAGGAAATTAATTCATAATTCCAAGCTTCTCAAACTGTTTTAGATGATAGCAAAATCACAAGTCCATGGACACTGAGTCGATAGAACAATCACTTAATTTACTATAAACAGTAGTATATGAATGTCAATAGCGTAACCTGGGAATATGAACGTAATACACATTTCTGGGGCCGGGGCAAACAAATTCTTTTGGTGAACCTTCCCTTCCCCCTCAGCTGTGTTTTAAGATTTTCAGGTGATTCTGATGTGTGCTCAAGTTTCAGAACAGTCTAAAATAATAAAAAGAACGCTGTAGGATTGTCAGAACTAGAAGGCAATTAACCTGGCCCAGCTGCTCTTTCCCCAAAGGCTATGTGCCCCTTGCAAAGAACAGTGGAAACTAGGCTGGCTGCGCAGAATGGGCTTGTTCTGAGCAGGGCATTTTCAGTTGGATGTGGTTCTCTTTGCTGCCAAGGAAATCTGAGCTGATGAAAACTGTTTTTCCAAACTGCTATTGTTGGTGGCTCTGAGTCAGTGACTTTATTTCATATATATATATGTGTGTGTGTATGTGTGTGTGTGTATATATATATATATATATACACACACACTGCATTCAGATGGGGAATATGGAGAAGAATATATATATACATTTTTTGAATGCAGTACCAGGTTAATTAAGGAGTTAGGGTGTGGCTTCCATTCTGGGGAGGTGTTTGATTCTTCTTTTCCTGCCTCCTGAGAACATTTTTACAAACACTTTCTAGTTCATATTTTCTTTTTTTAATCAGGCAGAGACATTACAATTAAAATACCGTTAAAGTGATTCTGGCAAGTATTGCAATAAGCATGTTTTTAATTAAAGGAAGAACAGGGGGATGCATAAGCAGCATCAGCTAAAGGGGAAAATTTCATCGAATATCTATTTTAATTGAAATGAAAAAGAAATGGGAAACACAGCAGTAGCAGCAGCAGCAGCAGCAGCAGCAGCAGCAGCAGCAGCAGCAGCAGCAGCAGCAGCAGTAGCAGCAGCAGCAGCAGCAGTCTTGGCCGGCCTGTGTGCACGGCTCTGTCCCAGGTTGCTGGGTATAGGTGGTCTGTGCTTGATTAATTAGTAGCCAGGCAGAGCGTCCATTCCCTTTGCCCCCAATCCTTAAAGCCTGATTTATGCCTCACATCCCCCATGAATATGTGAGGGCTCAGGCATCTATTTCCTGAGCTGCTAGTGGATAGGATTATGGAGCGTGGACTGAGCTCTTGGGGGCTCTCGTTTGCCAGCCAAATTGATTTTCCGCCTCTGTGGCCGGGGACAAGCCCACCTCGAAGGCTTCTGAGGCTGTGCTCCAGTGAATCAGGCACAAGTCTAATCCGGATCTTGCCAACAAAGGAGACTGTGTGCATCCCCATCAGAATGCAGGCCACAGGCTGTGGCTGCCTTCCCTAAATGTGGATCCCTTCTCCTTTTCCTCTCTTCTGTCTGACTCCTACCCCTACAGCAGAACAGTGGACTAGGGGACAGCAGTGTGCACCACGTCTACCCAGGTCATTCGGCCAGCTCTCTGCACTGAAGCAGGGTGGTATCATTTATAGTTCTCCACACGCAGACAATTCCACAGGCTACTGACTATTGACTTGACTATTTACAATTGAAAAGTAATGAGATACAGCTGCTGGAATCTTTAAGAGAAAAAGGCTGAATGAAGGTTAGTCAGTGCAGGTAAGGAAATTGGATAGTGTATGTCTCAAAATTTAGGTAGTTAGAGCTTTGAGTAAACATTGTCTAGTTTTGTGGTACAGATTAACCAGTTGTGGTCCTCAGCTCCCTATGGAATTCTTTTTTTTTTTTTTTAATTTTATTTAAGAGAAAAAAGACACAGAAAAGAAAGACAAAAAGCAAAAGAGACAAACAAACGACAACAGCAAATCCAAAACAGTAACTTTATGATAGGAACCTGACAATGGTTGCAATATTGCATATTGTTACCTTCAACACGGTTGTTTACGTTAACAGATATAGACATGTAAAACTGATCTAATCATATAAGTATTAACTGATCTTTCTCAATATAACTAATACATTCAGCAGTATAGTCATTTTAGCTATGTTACATATACATATATACAGATTTATGTCCTTTTCCTTTTTCCTCTTCTTTCCTCCTTTTCCCCTTCCCAATTACTTTTGCTCTTTGAGCAGTTTCTTACCCTTACATAGTATTTATTGTAGATTTTGGATCATATATACTGTTTCAGTTTCTTACACTAGGGAGACAATCAGACTTCCTGGATTCACTCATCACCCAACATTTACGTTTTGATCCAGCACTCTGACTGAGACCTTGATCGTCCTAAATATGACAATAAGGGTCTGACACCCTCTTTACAACACTTAAATCTTTTCCTAAAGCCTGCTGAGGCTCCTTTGAGGATCTTACTACTTCTCTTTACTCTACTCTTTAGATGTGCATATGTGGTAGTGCTTTTTTCTCTTTTACCTTTCTTCTGTTCCCAATCTACCTGTCCTCTTTGTGAAAACTCATTTACATCCACAGCTTCAATTCCCAGGTATTTAGTGATTGCTTACCATGTATCCCATCTGCCAGGCACTGTTCTAGGGCCACAGATTATTTCTGCATCAAAGTAGATCAAAATCTTTCTCTACAGAGTTTACTTCTCTAAGGAGAACAGTTAGTAAATGAATTGTATTTTTGTTGGATATGCTTAGTACCACAGAATAAGATCCAGTGAGAGGTGGGTGGGGAATACAGGTTATCAAGGGGTGGCTAGGAGGATTTGTATAGTGAGAGCAAAACTGCAAAGTAGGGGGAGTAAAGAATGTCAACATAGTAGGAGTGTTGTGAGCAATTAGGGGAGTAGAGGAAGTCTGAGCAAAAGCCAACCATAAAGGGCTTGGCAGGCTTCACTCTGAACATGATGGCAGCCATGGGAGGATTCTGAACAGAGAGACTGTACAATAAGGTTTATTTTAAAAGGAAAACCAACAACACTGGGTACTGTTTTGAGGGCCAACCCTGAGGTCAGGTAAGGGCAGAAACTGGAAGCTGAGTGAAGAGGCTGTTCTAATAACTCAGGACTGAGATGAAAATAATTTAAAGCCCAGTGTTTATAGGGAGGTTGTGCACAGTGGTTGGCTCATAGAGATATTTTGAAGGTAGAATGTATAAAACTTTCTGAGGATTGGTTGTAGGGTGAGAGTCAAAGTTGACACTGCTGTTTTCACACTGAGCAACTAGAAGGATGGAGTTAAGTACTCACAGAGATGGGAAGGACTGCAAGAATACCTTTGTGGCAGTGAGAGGAAGGATGAAACATTTGATCAGAAGCTCAGGAGCCATCCAAGCAGAGGCACTGAAGACGCAGTTGGCATATTAATCTCAAGCTGAGGCCAGAGGCCAAGCTTGAAGATACACATTTGGGATTCATCAGCAATTAGATATAATAGTGTTTAAAAGGCTTGAGGCAGGATGGGAGAAGCAATGTGGATAGTGATAAAAAAAAGTGACCAGAGGACCATGTCGACAGAGACACCAAGTACCAGTGGTAGGGGTGATCAGAGAAATCACCTGGAAAGTGGGAGACAACCTAAGAAGACTGAATGCTGAGCAAGTGAGGGAAAGGGTTTTAGGAAAAGAGTAACCAAGTATCATGATGACACATTGGAATATGGATTCACCAACATGGCTGCTATTTGTGATTTTAACAGAAGCAGTGTTGGTGGAAAAGTCAGGCTAAAGATTTACTAAGAAGAATTCAAAAGAGTAGAATGAAAGAGCTAAGCCAGAAGGAATAGGCAGCTTTTTTAAAGAGTGTTATTGTATGGTAAAATACACTCTAATTTTTTCTGTAAAGGAAAAATAGTTAGATCTCTGTGTTTGTTTTCTTAAAAAAATATAACAAATTATTTTGTGGTCATTACAGAGGATGGTTAATTGGAGGGTTAGCCAAAAGGAGGTTTTGATGTACTTTGCAAACATTAGCTAGCTGCTAAAAGTTTCTTTTACTTCCCTTGAAAAGAAATAAAAGAGATGTTTAATGGAAAGAAGTGATTACATGTAAAAAATTATGTTCATTTATTTATTTTAGAGGGGAAGTAACAATAATGATGGTTGATTGATTTTTATAAAATTACCCAGGGTCACTTGTGGGACGTAGTCAGCTTTCATGAAACTTATAACAAGCAATTTAAGGGTCAGAGCCAAAGGCTGATTTTAGCCCTGCTCTTTATTTTAGCTTTCAGAAATGGGGCCAAACTCTATAAAGTGGAGAAATAAAATCCGCTGATTGTCCTCCTGTGTTCAAGTAATTGTCCTGTGAAGCGGCCCATGTGTATTTGTTTTAAACTAATAAAGCATCAGGTTAAAAATCTTGAAGCCTTAGTACAGAGATAAATTAAATAGTTCCACAATCTTTCACACAGAGCAGCTTTTTACTTTTATTATCACTTAAAATTATTTTAGGCAAAAATAGCAGAATTCCTCATCGTACTCTCTTCATGTACCTAGACCTATGTATATTGTCCACTGATAGAGTGAACAGAGGATGCATATTAGCAGTGGTTAATGTTGACCATATTACTCAGTCCTGTTTATAGCACCCTTGACAACACAAATCATTCATTTTCCTTGGGTCAAACTTCTCTTCCTTCATTAGCATCACTATTAGTTCCTGTCAGTAAATGGTGTGTCCAAATTTTGACCAATTTGTCTCAGTGTATTTAATATTTTGCTTAACAGTACAAGGGGAAAAACCCAGATTTAAATATTTATACACTAATCCTTGTAATCTGCTTTAAATCCTTTCTGGAATGAGGTGAGGTATATCTCCATTAGCAAAATTAAAATAAACCATATATAAACAAGCCATAGGCAAACTTACTAAGGTTAACACATGTTTTTCCTTAAATGTAACTATGAAAACAACCCTAATTAATGAGAAAGCTACCAGGAAGGGTTTGTGGGAATGGATAAAATATGAGTTTTTCTGTCAGGTGGCCCGGGTTCTAAGGCCTGGCTCTGCCTCTCCTGCACAGGAAGAAGTATGAGCGGCTCTCTGCTCAGGTTCTGCTCCATGAAATATAGAATGGGGTGCTGACCTCACAGGCTGGGTTCCAAGGTTGTTTGAGGCAAACTATCTGAAGATTTGCCTAACAAATATTAACACTCTAATTTTCCCTGTCATCTTATTTAAATTTTTGGCCATATGTATATCTCTCTCAAGTAGAATTCTAAGTTTGCTGCTGCAGAGTTTGTGTCAGGAGAGCAAAAGGCTCTTGTTTCCATTAATGTCCCATGCACATCTTACGGCATCCTTAGAGATGTAGACCTCAAATGTCCCAGAGTTGGATTGCCATGCAAATCTATGGTTCACCAGTTGAACCTGATTAGTTAGGACATTAATGGAATGGGTCAATGTGTGAAAGTTTTTGTTAGCATAAATATGTGGACTGCAGCGCATGCTTTTCTTCTTGTTCAAAGTGGGATTCACTTTACTACTGTATTTCTAGGAGCAATGACAATGGAAGGGAAGATTATGGTTGAAATTTCTAGTTGGTTTTAGAAGTCTGGTAAGGAGAGTGCTATTGCTATGGTATTGAGTCTATAGCTTTCCAGAGGAGAGTCCCTTGCTTCTTAGATACTGCCTTAGTGTATTATTTAAATGGCAAGGTTCAAAAGAAAGTCAGAACCAGCAAAGTAAGATGTTGGAAGATGACTTAGTAGTGTTAATGTGATGGGGCAAAAGTAGCAAGTGAGCAGACCGTGGTGATGGTGGGCTAACTGTAGATGCTAAGTGTGATGTGATAGCAGCAGATACCATTGCGGTATCTCTGTTAGGTGTCAGACCCTAGACCAATATAATATAAGCATTATCTTAATTAGTGTCACTACAATTCTCTGAGGAAAGGACCTCTTATCAGGAATATTTGACAGAGGGGAAAAAGTGGATATCTAAATGAGGTGTGTAGGTATAATTATGGTTTAATAGAGTCACAAGGGATCTAGACCAAGTAAATATCTGGTGACTATTACTGACGGTATGTAGCATGGGTATTAGGAAGACTGGAAGGCTTGATGAAGAGAGTCGAGGGATGCTGCAGCGAAATTTTAGACCAGAAGATCAGAGAAGTAGTCTCCACACTTGACTATTGGTCAAACATTTATTGATTGCTGTCTCTGTGCTATGATGGAGGTAAATAAAAACTACTAAGAGCATCTTTTCCTTCTTTCCATCTTACTCCTCCAGTACACGAATGACCACTTCCAGGTGTTAGTTTTGGAAAGCAATAAAAATTCCAATTAACTATTTGGCATACTAGATTTATGGCTGGGTTTACCAGGTGAGGAGTTGACTGTAGTGAAGACCCTCCTTTTAACAGTAGAATCTGACTTTTGAACCATTGATAACATAATTGTTCACTTCACATTCTTTGCCCACCTTTAGTTTATTGAATCAAAATATGACTTTGTGGATTAATGATATCCTTTCTGAGAAAATCAGAGTGAGAGTATATGTTTGTGTATGTGTATAAGGAAATTCAGATACTTAACATCAGATTCTCTAAAAAATTACAACCATAATTCTATTAGTTCTTGGAACAAAACAATTAACGTTCATAGGATTAGATAAATTTTGCATGTCTATATCTGTAATTTGAGTAACTCTTCTGAAGATAACTATGCAAAATAACAACCTTTGTTAAGTTCCTACCACCTTGTTTTGAAAGCCTATATTGTTATTTTTTTAGGTTTTTTGTTATTATTGTTTATTTACCGCCTTTGTGTCTTTTTTTGTATTTGTTTTGTTTTGTTTTTCCCTCTTTAAAATAAAAAATACCCACAACCATGTATTCATTCAGTCAAAAATTCCATATTGAGTACGAGTTACCAACCAGTTTCTGTTCTAGACACAAGGAATATAGAAGAAAGCAAATCATTCTTCATGAAGTGTGCATTCTAGTGGAGAGAGAGCAGAAAATAAACATGTAAATATGTAATGTATCTGTGATCAAATGTTATGGAAAAATATATTTGATAAGAGGCCAGGAAATACTATTTATATACTCTGGAGAGGGAAGGCCTCAGTGAGGAGTTCACATTTGTATAGAAGCAAGGGAGAAAAGACACATGAATATTGGGCAAAAAACATTCTAAGTAGAGGAAGAACACACTACAGGTTTTGAGGCTTGTTTGGAAAAAAGCAGGTCAGTGCATTTGGAGCAGGTATTAAGCAACTTTATAAAATTTGAGGTAGGTTATTTTATAAAACAAAGTTTGTTTTAGCTCACAGTTTTGGAGGTTGAAAGTGCAAACAGCATGGCACAGGCCTTTGTGAGCACCCCCTACTCCTACCAACATGTATACAGTAGGCTGCATTTCGTCTTTGTAGGGTAGGGTCTTGTGCATTTTTTTTCTGTATGGTCTGTCTCCCTGTCCTGATAATGCAATCCCAAAGATCCATTTCTAAATATGGTAACTGGATTAAGTTTCTACCCTCTTAATATGATTGATATAAGACTTTAAGGAATAAACTTCTGTGTGAGTTTTGGGGGGCAAACCTATACAAATGATACCAGAGCAGATGAGTAAAAGAGTCAGTCTTAATAGATGAACATATTACAGATTGTCCGATGTGTTGGAGATGGGTAGCAACTCATGAGTGACCTCTTGTAGCGCCGTATAAGGATTCTGACTTTTATTATGAGGAAATTGGAAACTAATCCAGGGTTTGGGAAATGAAGACCTCTGAGTTTCCACTGCACATTCACAAGTCTGACCACTTTGTTACAGATTAGAGGACTGAAGTGCAGAACTTCTGAAAATCAGTCAGAAAAGGGAGACATTTAACAGCTCATCCTTGTTACAGGGCTTCTGTGAGATTTTCACATGGTTGAGAATGTTCCATGTGAAATGTAAATACTCTAAATTCTTTAAAGAAAGATACTATAAAGATGAAAGTATTCTTTTAACAACTAATTACTCTTACAACATAAAATACTTTTATTACAGTTATATTTGCAGAAAATTTGGACATTAGAGCAGAATGGTATCTGAATCTGTTAAGGTTATTTAGTTGTAAATAATAGAAATCAGCTATTCTTAGGAAGTTTATTGAGAAAGTATTGAGTAGCTTATTGGATTAATGGAAATTAAATACAGAAATAAATAGAAATTAAGGCATTGAACATGAAAGTTTGGTAGGTGGGGCACTCAGAAGCAGGAACTGTATTTAGGCTTATTAGAATGCCACTGGTAGATCTGAACATTTCCTGTCTTTCTTTTTGCTCTGGATTCCTTTTGAAGCATTAATATGTGACTCAGGCTATGGTCAGATGAGATGTCTTAATTGGCAGTCCGCCTCAGCTCCATTCAATCAAGGAAGAGCCATCCAGGAAATTAGCATCTATTACCAAAAAAAATTATTTTGGATGGTGGCCAGCTAAGATGTTGCAAATGCCATGATGTTAGCCTTAATTTTTTTTTAGACTTAATTTTCTAAAACTTTTCTTTTAATTCTCATAATTCTTATAGTTTGGGTGCATTTTCCTCTATCCATATTTCTTGTGTATGTCTTTCTTTATCTTTATAAGCATAATTTTATAAACTGCCTTAATCTTATATTAAATGGTAAAATTAGTAGCCTTCTCATCCCTTATTTAACCAGCTCTAAACTGCTAGTCATTTAGCTTATTGTCACAAAAATAGTATAAACAAAGCTGCAGTGAGTATTGATATCTAACCCAAACAGATTTCTACTCCTGAGTGTCTTGGAGATCCTATTGTGCTTTTAGAAAAGAGTGCAAGATAAAATAAGTCTAAATGCTGGAAGAGGTATCTAAATGAAGGAGATTTCATCAGACATTGGAACTGTCAAGACGACATCGAAACTGAGAGCCTTGTTCTCCTAAAAACTGACCATTTTGTCTTTGTCTTTTAGGAGGCAAGCTGATTTTCTTGGGTCCAGGTCCTATTGAGCTGAGGGCCCACTCCATCCTTGTTTCTGATGGTGGAGAGCTCCGAATTGGATCAGAAGACAAGCCCTTTCAAGGCAAAGCTCAGATCAAACTCTATGGGAGCTCTCACTCTACTTCCTTCTTTCCCTATGGTTTCAAGTTCCTGGCTGTGAGGAATGGAACTCTTTCACTGCATGGTGAGTTTAGCAACTGATCAGAGGAAATGAAATAGGGCTGTGTCTAACAAATGCTTGAGCAATGGCAATTGATAAAACTATTTAAAAACACCTGGCTATTAGTTGCTGAGGGAACAGGTCAATTAGAGCATGACATGATTTCCTTAAAAGCAAATAAAATTGTTATGGTTCCTATGGCAGATTATGCTATGGTTCTCAATTATTTGCTCCTCTTCCTGTGAGAGGATTGGCTTTGCTCACTGTCAGATGCTCAGTCTTCATGTAGGTGGACATACTTTGCTGTCCTTCTGAGAATAGTGAGCTTACTCATGGACTTGTTTTGGTTACTGGCATGTGAGCAAAAGTGATCGATTGCATGGGCAGTGGAAATTTTAAGAGTTGTTGTGATGCTTTAGCCAGTTTGCTCTTTCCTTCCACTTGAGCATAGCCTATCGCTGATCAGTGTAGTTCCTTCAATGTGGGAAACTGAATTAAGACAGCGTGTGACAGAGCTGATGATGGCTGGTTTGTGAGTAAAAAGCTAAAACTTTTTTTTTTATTGTTGTAAGTCCATGAAATTTACATTTTTAATTGCAGCATAACCTGGCAAAAACTGATAAAATTACTTAGCATATATCAATGCTTTTCTACATGTAATATCCTGACATTACAAAAAAAATGAGGAAAACTCCATTTTGTTGTTATTGGTGAGCCTCTTCCTTCCCCCATCCTGTGAACAGAGTTCAATTACGGTTGGATTCAGAGTCCTTATGCAAATGGGTTGGATGTTGATGAATTACTAGAAGAAAACTGGGATTGGGTCTACTGTGTGTTTCTGCTTCATGTTTGTTTGCTTTCTGATCACCTAATTCTGCTTCGCAAGATGGACTTTTCCCCTTTACATTTCAGGAAATTACTGTGCATGCCAGGGTAATTGTTAGCATCAGCTGGAAAATGTATGAAAAAATATGAATGTTACGTATATTTCAGTGGTTACTTGTATACTTTTGATTGTTTAGCATGTACCAAAAGTAGATCAGAAGTGTGGGCTCAAGTGTAGACTCAAGTGTGGACATGGTGTTTTCTACATTGGCATTTCTGTATCAGCATGACAAAATAAAAACCACCTCATATAGAATAATTGTTCTAGATGTGTGCTAAGGAGATTGACATTTTTCTCTGTTCAAGCTCCATCTATAATGAACTGTGAGTCTCGGTCATTGTTTACCAAAATGTACTCTCTAGGCTTTTTTGTTTTATTACAAGAGGAAGCAAGATCTTTTCTTCAAGTGTTTAAGCCAGACAAAGGAAATCAATTTTTTTAAGGTTAAAAATCCCAATGACTACTGGGCAGAAGGTTAAAAAGTCTACTGTGTAGAATCTCATGTTCTTCTTCCAAAGAGTTTTACTATCCTCCTACCTTAATCAGTCAGACATACACTGATTTTGTAACCTAGGACCCATGAGCATCTCCCGTCCATGTACAGCTGTGTGCTCTAGACTGATGTTCACTTAAGACGTCAAACCACAGTGTCGCTGTTTATCCCATGAAGAAAAAACTTCTGCAGAACAAAAGGGCATGGAACAAAAAAGCACAAAGCAGGCTTTAAACTGGGTTGTTGATCATCTGAACAACCCGAGAGACCTCAGATTCAAGAGCCACTGTCCTATACAATGCTTATGATACAACTCCTGCTAGAAATTAGAACTCAAATGAGAAGTGAAAACTGTCCTAATTCGTTTACTCTGTCTTTTTCATTCCAACCGCTTCTCATTCTCATGTTCAAGTTATGAGAGATTAAAGAGTACATAAGTGTATAGCTACATACCTGTATTTTAAATAAACCTTTTCTTTTGTTTTAAGAAAATTCCTAGTGCCATTGTTTATAGCCAATATGGGGCAATTAAAGTGAAAGAGATACTTCAAATATGTTTTGAGAATTTTGACAGTTATAAAAGGTTGCTACTCTATCTGTGGGGTGTTGCAAATACTGAGTGAGACCTCCTTTTTTTTTCCTTCCCTCATTTCCATCTTCTCCCTCCCCTATCCCTTTTCATTCCTTCTTTGCTGCTTTTCTCCTTCCTTTTTCTCTTTTTCCTGTCGTCATTTTCCTCCTGTATTTTCAGACCTGCCAACCACAGCTACTTAACCCATTCCCTAAGTTCTTTCTTACACAAGAGTGACTAGGATCTCTTGTGACCCATGGGACTTGCAATTGGAACACAGGCAAAATCAGGTTCTTTCCTCTCTGATAGCAAAGCTGCAGAGTCCTATTCATTTAAAAGAGATGTTATGTAGAAGACAGCTTAGCATTAGGGTGAAAGGGGTCCCCTTCCCAATGTATCTATCAGAGACACATAGGCACACATGTGGCTCATCAATCCTGCCCCCATTCTCCCTCGCCACCTGAGGTCTTAAACAGATTTCCCCTCTGGCATGGTGGTATATCATGCTTAAAATCGTTACGTAATTTTGCTGGCCTTTTCCTAGGGCCAAAGGTGGGTCTGATGACACTGAGCTTCAGAGAAAAACTAATTTTCCTTTGCTGTCAAATACACAAAGCTGTGAGCAACTTGATTCAATGCCTTGTATCAGAAAGTCCCTAATAACCCAACACTTACTCATCCTCCCAGGATGTAGCAGTGTAGAGATTCACCAATTTTGGTGCACAAAAGGCTCTTCTGGAGAGAGTCTATGAGTCTAGATTTCTGGATCTCACCTTCCAAGTCTAATTCAGTGGGGCCTGAGAATGAGAGTTTCGGCAGGGTCCTCTGTGATTTGATTCAGGCAGCCTGTTGGCTATACTTGGAGACTTCCTAACTTTAGTGGTTGATAGCTGGCTGGGGAATCAGCAATCAGCTCATTTCTGCTGTTTATCTGCTATGACCTTGGGCAAACTGATCTCTAAAACCAGCAAACACATCACTCCCTCATACTCCTGGTTCATGATGTACTTCACAGTCTCCAGCACCAGGTGACTCAGCTATTGGTAGTTCTTACAATTTTGATCTTATTCTTTTCCAAAGAAGTTAGGCATCCAGTGCCAATAATCTCATTTTTGTAGGTGAGGAAATTTTAAAGAGGATAAAGAGCGGAGTGGAGGCTTTTTTTTTTATTCTCCAAAATTTGTCACCAGGCCCACTTTTCTTAGGGATTTTTCTAGTAATTTTCATGCCTACCTTTCTCCATCAGTGTGAGAGAGGGTTAAACTTTGGAAATCACGAGGCAGAAACACTCTCAGGCACCTGATGTTTTGTTCCCACTAGCAGACACCTTGAGATTTTATCTCGGTGGTACAGCAGCTCCCAGCACAGGACAAACTCTGTTCCTAGGTGTGGTTACAAGCAAGTTCTCAGAAACCACCTTCCTGGGCCCTAATGTAGTCAGAAACAAGCCACTGCCCCCCAAAACCCTTTGCAGACTTGATTCCTGACATCCAGCAGGCAGAGACCTGATGATTTCTAATCAGGTCATAGAGAATCACATAAATGGGTCTGCATGTTAGCGATACTATTGTCCCCTCCTCTCTTCTTTCTCATGCTTCACTGTCATCCTCTGTAACCCTTCTGCTCTAGCTGATTTTTATCATAGATTAAAACCACTAAGCAAACAGCAGACAGGTTTTGTTGCTTAGCTGTCACAAGGAAAACTGGAGTTCAAGGCATGTGTTATGTCTTTTTTTAATGCAGAAAATCTCATACATTCATGTATTCATGTATACACACCTGTGCATGCACACGCACACACAGAGAGACTCACACTCTCACACATCTCCAGCTCCCCTAAATTTCTTTGTCTGGAAGTGTATCTCAACAGGGCATGTTCTAAATCTCAGGTGGAGTTCAGATAGCTTAGTAAGTCCTGCCACCTGCTCACTTTGATATGTTAATATGACCAAAGGGTCTCAGGATTCCTCCCAAGAAGGTCTGGGGATCGGGTGGATGGGATCAATAGGGAAATTTCACTGTTGCCTTTCGCCTTGGCTACCCCATCTGCCAATCTAGCTTCACCAGTGCGAACTGAGTGTCAATCATTTGTCACTTTTCAAGGGGGTCGCTGTCAGCTGGGGCAACTTGAATTTTTGACAATGTAATTATGGCTCTTGCTTCCACAGTGGGAGTCTGAGCAGGATGGTGGGGCTTTTATTGATTGTTCTGCAGGGAAATTTATCAATGTCTCTCATTTCATTTCCAGTTCCTCCCTGAGAAATTTGGCTGACAGTTTCATAGGAGAAAAGCAGTCTTGTGGCCTTGACTGGACTTATTTGTCCTTTTCAAGAAACTACCAGATATAGGCATTAAATGTCAACGGAAATTTCTGTGTGTGGGACATGATTAAGGAAAACACTAGTGCAATTGCTGTGAACATACAAATTTAGTAAGAATAAATAAAAAGGACTTAATAAGTTTATATATGATTTGTTTCTCTTCTGTAGGTACAAAGTATCTGTATTTCAGTTCCATGCTCTTTGCAAGCACTGCATTATGTTCTATCATTGCAGTTTCTAAAGAGTGTTGGGCTGTGTTTAAGTGTGATTTAGTGTCTGTGGAGAAGGCTGAGTGTAAGAGTATGTTGCTGGTCAGTGATTTTTACATTGTGTTCTGCAAAAGTCAAATGGGTCCTGGTGGTTCTTCAGGTGTTCTGCAAACAGTGAAATATTTGGGGGGGTCAAACAAAATATTTGGGGGCTTGAGTTGCTCAACTAATCAAAATTCATTGCTTTTATCTTTATTGTATATCTGTCTTCAAAATAATATTTTATTAGGAAAAAAAAGAGTTCCACTGTTAAACTTGTGACTAAGAAGCAGTCTGGTAACCCAATCTTTCTTTAGCAGTGTATAGATTCTTTTGAGGAGTCCAGAGCCTTTCTGTACATGATTTCTTAGTTGCCCAAGACTGATTAAACTCATACATTTTCTATAGAGTCTGTCCTCTGATATAAAATAAAACTTTATAGAGCCTATTTTCATTTCATAACAGTTCCTCTATATCAACAACATACATTTTAGATCTCTGTTCTTTTGTCACGTGATCCATCATTTCTAGGCTGGTCTCCTGTCTACCCATAGCATCTCCTTTTGTCTCTTCTCCTTACCTGTTTCTTCCTGAACTTGAATTTTCTCTTTGTCTCTTATTCTCTTGAGTTAGAATATAAACCATAGCTGTGACACAGTATTTTTTTGTATGTAGCTTTATTACTCTTAAATAGTTTGGTTTTAAGGGACAGAAACCCAGTGAAAACAAAATGAGATGAAACAAATTAATGGATTTATGAAGTGTTATAAACAAACCACAGGATGGACATGGAGGCACCTGGCCTTGCACACGAGGGCCTCCAGCATTCCAAATGCATAGGACTCATTCTTACCCCTGGTTATCTCTGCGTGGGATGGCATGACTCTCCTATTCCCATGGACTCCTTCTGTGTGGCCATTGGCATTTCCAGGTTTAACAATGCGTCCTGTTTTCTACCACCAGGGCAAGCAAGTCTGTGCTCTTTTAAAAAATAATCTGGGAAGGCCACCCAAAGTTCGCTTGACTTACATACATGCTTAGGATATGTGACCCCCTGGGGACAAAATACTGTGATTATCTGTAGTTAAGTCACCTTTTTCACTCCTTTCCCGTTCCCAGGTGACTGAAACTAAGATGCAGAAATATTCAAATGTAGTACAATATTTACTGTTGCATGGAATCAATATGTGAAGTTGAAATAATTTGTCATTTTGGCTGAATAAAACAGGCATGTGGGGTCAGACAAATGAAAACATCCATTAATCCCTAGTACAGAGCTTGGAACGTAGAAGGGTCCTATCAAATAGCAGAAGTTTAAAATTGCTGAAAACTTTGCTCTGATTCTATTTATATTTCAAAGTTTTTCAGAATTTTAGCAGCTTTGTTTCTCAAAGGGTCTTGTGAAACATAATCTTCCAGTATATATTACAGTTTTCATCTTTCCTCTCCAGAGATCTTAGATTTCCTCAGTTCAGTGTTGAAGAGGTTCTCTGTTCTTCCCTAGCATTTATCACAGAGTACTACCTGGGATTTCATGGGAAACAAGTTGTTGTGGTGTGTAAATCTGCTATAAGGCTCTGCAAATATTCTAGGGAAATTAAACTTCTATGTCTGTGGTCACTATCTTCATGAATATGTCTGTGGATCTTTTTACCTGTGCTTTGACAAAAGGCCTCACATAGCTTCCCATAGCTTCCTGCTTAGCTTCACATATTTAAAAGGACAGTCGTATTTAATCCATTTTAACACTGCAGTCTCGTGTTAATTTAACATTTTTATTTCCATCTCACTAGCTTAAGGCACTTGGAATAGTAGGTGCAACGTCTGCTCCTTCATTCCTCCTCCTGTCCTTCCCATTTTATATTCTCTTGGTGTCTGGGAGGGAGAAGAGGTCAGGCAAGTATTTTAACAAGCTTGTCACTTAGCTGTGGTTTCTGGTGAGTGTTGCTGCCACTCTGGGCAATATTGGTTGACTGCTGATTCTCTCTCTTTTAGATGTCTGCATGGGACAACTGGGGCCTTGTAGGAAGCTGTTGCACTATGGTATCCCAGTGGGTAACTGCAGATAGGTTTGCAGGCCCTTAGCTTCTACCTCAGGGCTGGTGTTAGGTAGTATACTGAACAAACCAAGCTATGTTCCTCAGAATCTACTTGATCTGGAGGAAGCTTACAATCCCTTCCACACCCCTTTCTCTTCTCTAGATATGTACTCTCTGTAAAATTCTTTCCCCTTCTCAGAGAAGCATGAACAGCTCCACCAATATGTTATAAATTAAAGTATCCAATACAGAAGAAAGATGCCCATTTTTTTTCTTATACACAGTTCTGTGATCACACTTATGAAGCCTTCTTGTTTTGCTCATGTGAAAAGAATTACCTTCAGATCTCCCTCTCTAGACCTGCTTACCCATACTGATGAGCCTCCTCTTTTTGTCACCCTTATAGAGTGGGTGGGGTCTGCTTCCAAAATGGCTAAGATGGCAGAGTTACATTAGCTTCTTTTTAATAACATTCAAGTAAACGTCTGCTCCCCAACTTTTTATGGCTTCCTCACAAGATGGGGTCTTTTTCATCTCTTTGCCCCTTGCTTGTGTCCGGTTTGGCTCTATGAGAGCAGAAGATCTCCTCACTACTCGTTACCTATGTGGAAAGGCACTGAAAGGGAAGTTGGTTGAAAGGGGAGAGCCACTGTTGTTTTGTTGGATTTTTAATTTTTTGTTATGTTTTTGTATTGTTTTTATTTAGGGATGGGAAGGAAAGATTAAGTAGAGGGAAAGAATGGAGGATGAGGAAAATTTACGATCAATTCCTTGCTTCTTAGCTATGTACCTTCTAAACTTAGCCAATGTCACTAAAAAAAAGTAAGGTAAATTATTTTTCTGTGTTCTATCCAATAACACATCAAAAGTCACAAAACATCATTCTATGTAAAATGGCTGAAGCATAACTGCTAAAAATTTGATTGAGAAAAAGTTACCTTGAACAATGTATAAGAAAAGGTCCCTTAAATTAAAAGTAGAACCCACACTTTGTGAGACTTGTTTAAACACATTTAAATGAGCATACTGTTTCTAAGGTCTTTAATTTTAAGTGTTTACATACAAATGTATATTGCTAATTAGAAATGAGTTCTAGCTATTCAATAATCCAAGTACAGCAGGAATTCCACTTAGAAACACATTGTAAGGTACTTCTAGTTTCTATATATACTTGAAAGTACTGGCATTAGGTAGGTCATTTTGGTTGCAAGTGACAGAAAATCCAATTCAAACAAAAAATAAGGGCATTGATTGCCTCATATAACTGAAAAAAACTGGAGGAGCAGCTGCGTCCAGGTGCTCTAATGAAGTCGTTATGACTTTGCTTCTCAGAAGCTCTTCGTTCTGTTCTTCCCTGAGTTAGCTTCTTTTTCAGTCGAACTCTTCCCTTGTAGAGGCAGAAACGGGGCATTCTACTCCAGATACAAGACAGTGTGTATCCCTCAGTGGTCATTTGACTCCTAAGAAAATTTCAATGTTCCCCTCACCATGTTTCACATCCTTTTTTTCCCCCCATCTCTTGGATTTAACACTCTGTAATACATTATGTTTGGCTAATTTGTCATTTTTCAGATGCGTATTCTGCTATTCATTCAAGCAGAATATATACATGTCATCTAGGCAAGGATTTTCCTTTTGTTGTCTGTTTTGTTTAGGGCGTGGATAGACCCCTATTTCCTAGAATTGTGCCAGGACTCGTAGTAGGCTTTTGAGACTCTTGAGACTTGTTGTTTCATGACTAATTGAATGAAAATCTTGAGCAAAGCCTTGGGATTGAATCTGGCCCCACTTAAGCCATAAGCTCTTTGGGTTACTGTCTGTGACTGGGAAAGTACAGCTTCGAAGTCCAGAAAGAGCCAGGACGGCCTTGCTGAAGCAGAATGTGAGCAACTAGCCAGAGCTACACTGTCTGAGGGTACAGCATTTTTTAAAACAGGAGTTTTATCTAACCAGAAAAAAAGAGAATAGGAAGCTAAAAAGTAGCTTGTCCATTTATTAAACATTTGAAAATGAACATTTTTGCTAATTTTAGATGTTCAAGTTGATGTGATTTAAATAAATTGCTTACACTAATATCTTTTAAGCTTGTTCTATTTGGGTAGGAAAACTTCAATCAACCACTTCACTAGAAAAAAAAGATAAAGCCAGAACTAGTGGTAAACTTAGGATTAAAAAGTATGTAATGACATTATAAGTTTTTCTAGATATGTTTGTTTTGTAAGTGTTAAAAGGGTGGGGTTGATTTTAAAATAATTTTAATGAGAGGATTCAGGATCTCAGGAATATTGACATACAGAGCAATGGCCAGCAAAGGCAGAAGTATTATTAGCATTTGATTCTAAGCTAAAAAGACAATTGCTATTAAGAAATTATACACCATGTCACAAATTCTTGCATAAGCTGTGAATGGAAGGATGAGTAGCTTGTTTACTTCTTTACCTTAAAACCATGCACAAAATATGGACTTTACTACTTAAGAGACAGGAAGTTCTGTGTGCCAGCTGGACTAAGAAGGGAAGAGAGAAAATGTCGCAATGCTCCAGGCAGGTGGTCTAGTTTACTTATTTTAGGTCTTTGTAGATTAGAGGGCAGATTATAAGGTGCTACTTCCAGAATCCTTTTCCTATCCTTGTAAGGGGTGAGAAAATTAAAATAAAGACTATTTCTTTGTGTTATCTAATAGATTTTTCATTCCCTGGGACTATAAAAATCAATTAATGGCAGCACAGTTTCTTTTTGTGGAATTGAGGCAGTAGGGAAGGGGTGAAGAACTGTGCCTATTAATGATAAGAAAATTTTTATTTTATAACAAAGGCAGAGCTATTGTCATGTATAAATATTAATATTATAGAAGAATATTTAGGTGCACAAAAAGTTGAGAAGGTGTTTCTCAAATTAGAACAATGGATTATTTTAAAAGACTTTGAGTCACTTCCTTATCAAGTCTCAGCTGTTAGGAGAATCAGTAATAAAAATAGTCTCTAAGTCTTTCATGTAGTTCTATACTTAATCTCCTAATTTATTTTGACTATATTATTCATGAATTAATGAGTCTCTATGTTAACCAATGTTCTCTAGAGAAACAACAAAGATGGAGGGGAGAATGAGCAGACAGAGAGAGAGGGAGAGAGAGAGATCTGCAGTCAACAAAGAGAAATAAGAGAAATACTATGTAGATTCTTGCCCAAGTTCAAGGCCTGAGAACCAGGATAGCTGATGGCATAAGTCATAGTCTGCCAGCAGATAGGCTGGAGAACCTAGAAGAGCTAATACTTCAGTCTGAATCTGAAGGCCAGGTAAGACTGGTGTCTCAATTCAACGGGTCAGAAAGAAGTGCTCTTAAGCTCTGCTTTTTTGTTCTGTTCAGATTTTTAATTGATTGTACAAGGTCTACCCATATTATGGAGAGTGATCTGCTTTATTCTTACCAAATTAAATGCTAATCTCCTCCAGAAACAACCTTCTAGACCCACTCAGAATAATGTTTGGCCAGTTGTCTGGGAACTGTTCAATGCAGTCATGTTGATTCACGGAATTAAACTTCACAGTTACCAAAGTAGACCCCATTTTCTAAAACTGACTCTGCATTGATCTTGAACATATAATCCAGAATGATATTCAGCCTCTTGTCTTGGCTTAAAGCTTCTTAAGGGAAAATAACTAGCTCCAAGATCCATCGCTCCCTCTGAAAAATTCTGTTGTTTTCCTTTTTTCTATTATGTGGCCAAATTCATTTTCTCTAGATGAACTTGACTTTGCTCAGCCATGGAGTCTGTCACTGGATGGAGTGTTAGGCATTTGGGCTCTTGAAGTAGACTGCATGGGTCCTAGTTCCATCTATATCTTCAAAAATTAAATTTCAGTTTCTTTATAAAATAGAGGTGACGTGAAATACTTTTACTATTCTATGTGGTTTAAATCAAATAAAATATATGAAGTAGTTAGCACAATGGCAAACATCAAACAACTACTCAGTAAATATTTATTACTTTCATTGTTACTATGTGTCTACGGTTTGGATTTGGTGAAATTATCTCATTATTATTCTAAAAAGGATAGAGTTGTTTATTGCTTTCCAGTAATCTATTAGCCAGAAAAATGGTTGTTATTCTTGATATCTCATTTCCTATTATTCCTCATATTTTGTTCACCACTAAGTCTTGTTTATTTCAATTTCTGAGCAATTCATGAGCCTATATACTTCTCTTCATTTCCATTTTTGTTTCCATAGTTTATGATACCTTCAACTTGTGTATGGACTATTGTGTAAGCTTTCTAATTGATCTTTTACTTGACACTCTTGTCCCTCTAAAATACATTCTTTGCCTTGAAGTCAAGGTCATCTTTAAAAAAATCCAAACCTATTTATATCATTCTTCTGCTCAAAACTCTTCAGTGGCTTTCCATTGTTCCTACAATAAAACACAAATTTCTAACATGGATATAATGCATCATTTTAGATCTATGCCTATACCTTCTGTCTTGTTTTCCTACTTCTTGAGCCTGATTCTCTAAGAATAACCTTTCTTTTGTTTATTAATTGGTTTGTATAGTTCAGTGTTTACTTTCTTTTTTTTACATTTTTAAGTACCAAAAGAAGTTCAAGTTTGTTAAGTAAATGGAAAGTTGCATAGCCAGAGACTTGTGACTTTTTTTTCCTTCAAAGAGCACTCTTTCCCATGTATCATCAAAGAAAAACTATTTAAGAGCCAGGTCATGAAGAAAGAATATCATTAAATTGAGTATTATATTCAGTATTTGTTAAAATTGGATTTTACCTAGATCCTGGCATTTTATAATGTTCAAAGCAAGTTCCCATTATTTCTTGTCGTCCAACTTTCACAACAACCCTGTGAAGCAGGAAAGATGGATTATTACTTTCATTTTGAAGATGATGAAACTGCAGCCCAGAATGGGAGATAACTAAAGTTTATTCTACCTTCTTCATGGGTTTAAGATACACTTAGGGTACTTCTGTTTTGCACACACATAGCTGGCTTTTCCCTATGAAAGACATAAGGAAGACACTCCTTCTGGAAGCTATCTTTTCAATTGTAAATTTTTCAGATTATTTTGGGGTTCTAACTTTACTCTTTATGACTTTCTTTGTACCATTCTTGAGAAAGCCTGTTTCTTTCCCAATTTATGTTTCAGTATTTCAATGGAATTCTCTGATCTCTGCAATAGCAAATTTGCACATTTTTGTTTTATGATTGTTACTTTTGGTTTTACAGTTAGAAATTCTGTAGAAAAAACTATACTATTTTACTTCTTTGTATCTTAGTACTTTTTAAATTTTTCTTTTAACATTTGTATCTTTAACCAGAATCAGCAAACTATGGCCCATGGACTAGATCAAAGTAATTATTTAGCTTTTCTAAACAAAATTTTATTGAAACACAGAAATGCCCACTTGTTTAGGTATTAACCAAGGCTACTTTGCACTACAGTGGCAGAACTGAGTTATGGCACAACTCTAATGTCTGGTTTTTTTCTAGGAAAACACTGTTGACCCCTAAGCAATCTAGAATTTGCTCTGATATAGTTTATAAGTTAGTTATATATTTTTTACCAATAGTTACTCATTTTCTTTACACTATTCAGCAAGACAATTTTAGCAGGCTGAAAGATTATCCTTAAATATGCTCATAACATGATCCCCATAACCCATGACTGCTACCTTATTGGCAAAAGGGACTGTGCAGATGCAATTAAAGATGTTGAATAAGGAGATTATCCTGGATTACTATAATAACATCGGGCCTTGTAAGAAGGATGCAAGAGGAGCTAGTCATAGAGGCTGATAATGGTGAAATGCAGATAGGAGTGATGTGATTCAAAGAAGGAAGAGGCTACAAGTTAAAAACTACATACAGTTGCTAGAAGCTGAAAAAGGCAAAGATGTGGATTTTTCTGAGATTCCAGGAGCAGCAGCTCTGGCAACACCTTGACTTTTTACCAGAATTTGGATCTCCAGAATTGCAAGACTAGAAATTTGCAATAAATAAAGGAGTTTACAAAAACAACGGTGTGCATGTCATGCTCCACCTGCCCTAGATATAGAGCTCTCCACAAGTGTGTACTTTCCCTCTCCCCTCCCACAGAGTATTTGGTCATTGTGGCTTATCAGAGGCAGCAGTCCTCCCAGCATTGGTTTTAGCATCGGGTGGCAGTAGCAACCTTAGTGGAAAAACCATGGAGCACTCACAGCATTCAGCTGCAGCCTTGTGGTAACCACCAAGACCCCTTAGAATTTGGTGCATTCCTTGATTCCAGCAAAGTGTCACAAAATACAATCAAGATCAGATTTCTGAGCAGCAAGTCATTGCAGGGGACTTGATGTCCCCCTTCCATAAGATGGGTTGGGAGTCTGAAGGGAGGCTGTGTCTTTTAGATTACTACCTTCAGGCAGCCAAAGACTTTAAGCTCATGGGTTCCCCAGTGGCAGGGATAATGTGGACTCCATTTCCAAAAGACTGGTTGTGGGTGGAAGGGCTGACTGTGGTTAATAACTAAGACAACTGGGGAAGATTAAATGTTGGAGAAAATGGAGCTAAACGAGTTTGGCTTTAGTCTCATGTTGGGCACAAATGATCTAGAAACATATCAGGTGAGCTTTTGGGCATACTGAGTGACACATGTGACTTCTTTGAACCTTCAGTCCAGAAGACTGGTAAGAACCTCTCCTTACCCTTTGGTGAACACAGTTAGGGATCTCGCACAAAATGTAACAAAGTCAACCAGGTTTCCCCCTCCACCTTCCTGTAACTTCTTCCCTTTCCTCCCAGGCTTCTATCCTTCACTCCAGATCATTCCTGTAGTTTAGAGCTATAAGGAGTAAAGTATAAATATCTGAAGAAGATAGGAAGCTTAAACTTATATTACCATGATCCCTCAATCAGTAAGGAGGAAGAGCCCCCTCAGATAATAACAGTGCCAGTCATATGAATTATGAGTTCTACCTGGGCTCTACCCAACAAAGCTCTACCACTAGGGGTTCTCCAAATAGAATGCCAACATCCGTAGGTGTCTCCAACCTTACACCCCAAACATTATAACAGCCCTGGAGAGAAGGTGGTAACAGTAAAAGCAAAAGGTGAGAAACTAGATAAAAGATGAAAGCTATGGAGCAGAACAAGATAGCAGCTATCAGACAGTGTCAGAGAAAAAGGGCAGAGAGGGCCCTCACTAGTGAGTGTAGAGAGTTGGAAACAAAAATCAAAGCCTGAAAGAGATAGCAGATTCCCTAAGGAGAGATCCCAATATCTGAAATATTTGGCAGAAGAGCTCTACAAAGCAACAAAGCGTATTCTGATAGGGTAATCAGGAGTGTTATACAATTTTACATAGGAGCCTTGCAGTAAAGCTGAGTTGTAATAAATTATTCTTCAGTGAAAGTAAAAAGAGAACAGAATATTATACAGAATTATAGCATTTTCATATAAATATGAAATTTTGTTAACACATTGGAAAGATAGAAAAGACATTAATTTGTTGCATTAAGATTGGGAGTGATTTTCTTGTCTTATTTTTTGCTTCTATAATAGTTTATACTTAAAATATTACACTTTTTTGTCTTTTCAAAAGTAAATTGGTGTTTGAAATCCCCTTTTCTCTTATCACCATTACTCCAAAGCATAAATCTTAGTGATGATTATCAAAATGGCTACCTATCTAATGAAAAAGATATCTAAATTTCTATATATTTTTGGCATGATGAATGTAAGTGGATGTTAAAGGTATTCCATGGGAGCTTTAGTTCTACCCACAATGGCTTTGCACCACGATTGAAGGACATTTCCTCTAAAATTCTAATGGCCCAAGCCTGGTGCTCATTAGAGGATCCTAAGATCCTTATTGGAGCTCGCAAAGACCTGATGTTTCTGCTTACCTTACAGTGTACTTTTGTTCTCAGTCATTTATTTTAAAACAAAGAAGCAAAAATCTAAATCTCCAGTTGCATAAACCCAGAAAATAGCTCTTCTTTGACACCTTTATAGAAATATGGTTCATCATGCCATTCAATAACTGTTGTGCGTTTAGTCTAAACCCTATTCTGCAAGAACAATGGAGGCCTTTCTAGAATTGGAATAGTTTGCCCAATTTCTTTAATCACAATGTAGAAGTGTATGCTGATCAACTGTAAATGCAGCTAACTGATCTGCACCTCCAGAGGACTGCTTTGTCCCCTTATTCTCCAGTCACGTGCGCTACGCAACATGACCACTAGAAATGGACTAGTAATGATACATGGCAGCATTTGTGTAGGTTGCCTCAGTAGATTTTGTCTGTATCCAAGGGAGATACCTTGGCAGGTAATTACAAAGGGCAGAGAGGCATGCCACTTGAAAAATGTCTTTTCCATCTGTTCCTGTTTTGTTACCTGGGAAACTGACTCATTCTTCTAAATTGAGCTCAGTTATCACTCTTCTGGGATGCTTTTGCAGAAAAATCACTTCCTTGCTGAGAGTGAGGTGGCCCATGTCTGTTCATGGATAGACCCTGGGTGTCTATCTTAACACTTAACATGTTGCATTTTTGTTTGTGTATTCTCAAATTAGTAGCAAGTATTGGGCAAAAGAGACTCTGCTCTCTTCATGTTTGTCTTCCCAGTCCTTGGCAAACTTTTATCTACATATAAGCAAAGGCAGCAGGGATTGTTTTGCTATGGACCTTGGAGAAGCTGCATTCAGACATAAGAAAGAAATAATCTGTGTATGTTTGAGAACAATGTTTCTATTTGTTTTGTGAGTTCCTTTCTATTTCCATTCTGACATGAACATTATTCTAATGAAGTGATTCTTCTCCCCCTCCCATCTTTTCCTCTCTCTTTCTTTCTTTCTCCATCCTTTCTAATTATTTGGGAAGGTCTTGGCAGTTATTCACTTGGAATAAAGATTTGAGTCTTACAGAAAAAACAGGACAATTAGTGATTTTAAAGTGTGTCAAACCACAAAGATTACTTTTCTCTTTCCATGCCCATTTGGTAAGAATGATTTTCTGGGAATGTGTAATTATGGATGAATGATACTGAAATGCTTGAATAATAATTTGTAGGAAATACAATTATGAGTAGAAGTCATTAGTGGGAGTAAATGAACAGTTTGTTGGTTAACAAACATTGAAAGCCCAATGTGGTTAAACATTGTATTAAATTGCAAGTTCAGGGCATAGCCTATTGTCGTTTAAGCATAGTTATAAATTATTGAGCTTTTTAAATTGTATTTTTATATGTCTTTTAAAAATTTGTGGTATAGAAAGGAAAAGAGCTGCCTGGCCTAGGTTTCGAGAATCCTATGAAGAGAAATGACTCGCGATTCCCATGTGTACAGGTCTCCCTTCATCAGAAGTGGCACTCAGTCCACCTTGAATAGCACTTACATAACGTGTATAGCATATAATTTTTGAGAATCCAAAGCTGATTTGGCACAATTAGTATACACTTGTTTTTGGAGGCTAGTAACTACATCACTTGTCTAGATCTCTGGTCCTGGATTCAGACCTGGTCGACAGCTGGTTCTGATATCTCATTATCCTTGTCTTTGAAGAATTTTTGTTTCTTATTTATGCATCTGTTACTTAAATAAAAATAAAAAGCAAAAGCAAGCAAAACAAAACCAAACCAGTTCTTCCATCAGAGGGAAGTTACTTAACATAGGCTAGGTTTATCTGACCTTCTCAGTAAATGTTTGCATTTTTTTCCTGCTTTTTGCATATTGAATATTGCACACTTACTTGGGTGTGTATCTAATGGGACTTATTGTCAAGTAAAGTGATTGTCCAGAGGCAATTTTTTTTTTTTTTTTTTTTTTTTTTGTGGCACCAGGGATTGAACTCACAACCTCACGCCTGCCGGAGCAGGCGCTTAAGCCGCTGAGCCAAACTCCCGGCCCTAGTTTTTTGAGGCAGAGTCGCACTATGTAGCTCAGGCCGACTTTGCACTCGCGTTGTAGCCCAAGCCGGCCTCGAACTCACAACGCTTCTCCTACCTCAGCCTCCCGAGTGCTGGGATTAAAGGCGTGCGCCACCACGCCCGGCTAAGAGGCAATATTTAAAATAACTTAAACCACTATGAGTTGAATGTAATTATGAGTACTGGGCCATATTAGGAATTGCGACATATGTAGAAGAAACACACAGTGGTGGTCCTGCATTCATGGCACTATTAAGTCTGAGAGATAAGAGGTATGATACAACAGTATGATTTATGTTTAAATATAAAATATTACTACAGTAAAGTACTTATTGCCATTAATCCACTTCAAAATACTGTTCTCTTTGCTTTGAAATCACTTGTCTCATTATCCTTGTCACTTTCTGAGGCTGTTCTTTAAGTCTTCTTTTTAAGTGTCTTTAGTTGCACTGTCATGACTGCCTTAATATCTTGAATTGATGCATTGGCCTTTGATTGTTGCTTTGAGTTGGAGAAGAGCTAGAAGTCATGTGGTGCTAAAAGTAGTAAACAAGGTGGATAAGGACACACCAAATGTTTTTATGTGACAGAAATGGCCAGAATTGGTTGATTAAAATGGAACAATCAAAGCATACACTAAATATTTAAGTAAAAACTTAATTATTATAGTAAAAGACATATTGTCATTTATCCTCATTAAAAAGCCCTCTTGCCCTGAACACACCTATCGCGGTTTGTGTTTTACTGTAATACGTTTTAAAAAATTTAAATGTCAACCATACTTTTTCAGTAGACCCCTGTATATATATATGCACAATCATAATTAGATAAGGATTTAGGGTTGAAATATGTGGTGCTGATTATAAGTATATAACTAAAAGGCTCTCCAAGTCCCCCTCAGCCTACTCAGCTTGTAGGTATTTTAGTAGTGATAAAAATGTTCCAGCCTGCACCTTCCAGCTCCCACAGAACCTCTGGCCTTTCTTAGCATTCCCTATCTGTTCTCTGTGGGTATTCTCATGATACAGTTCATGTGAGTCAATCAACCAGTTTGTCAGCCATTAGTTCCCAGGAGGCCTTTTTCATGTTGTTTTCCTCCTGCTCTGTCTCCCTTCATCACTGCCTCTCTCTAGGAAGGTGGGGGAGGATGTCTCACCCATTCACTACTGCCGGTGAGCATCATGATGAAACTGAACCCAGGACCCCAAAGGTACAGACTCCATTGTTCCCATGTGGTCAGCCCCAAGTATGGGAGTGTACGGTGTCTCAGAGTGGAGTGTGGTGACTGCCTTTCCATGCCACTCAGGTTCAGCCTCATTGCCTGGACATGAAAGCTCTGAGGAGCTTGTTTCTCCATATCTTGTTCTTGATTTTTCTCATTCAGGATGAGTTTATGGAGTGTTTGCTAGATGTTTGACACTGTGAGTGGCTTTGGTACCATAGTGGTGACAAAAATGGGGATGGTTTTGATGTCATGTTTAGTGAGGGAAACAAATAGATAATTGCTGAAATAGAACTACAGTTGTGTTAAGTGTAGAAGGGAGAGAGACATGGTGAGATGATGGATTATGATACAGAACTTGTTTAGTTAGGAGGGGTTAGAAACTTCTTTAGGAATCAAGATAAATATCATTCTAAGAAATGGAGCAAAGCTTGACAGGAGAATCCTAGGCAGAGGAGCATAAGGTACAAAAGTCATTTGGGGAGTTCCTTCATGCTCTTCCCTGAGAGCCAGTCTGGTCCATGTGGTCAGGAGAGGGCCAATATCTCCGACAGATGTCATGTCATCCTCTTTTTCCTTATCTGTTTCTTTGCATAAGCTTCTTTTTTTAGGCAAAGGAACTCAAATAAATGGCTCTGCAGCTACCCAGAGAACTTGCCATGCTTAAATCCCATTTGTACCTCTAGCTTCTGCTCTAGTAAGGGTCACACATCACCATAAGCTCTGGAGGAAAATGTGCAAAATTCGCATTTTAAGGAGGAAGCTGATGACATTCAATGGAAGAGGTGGCAGCGGTAGGTCTTGAGCCATGTTCTGGAAGGAACGGTGAAAGCAGACAGCAGGGTACACAGGTGAAAAGGACAAAATTAGCAAAAATTTAAAAAAAGAATATAACAAGGAATTGTTAGAACAATGAAAGCTGTTTGCAGAGCATCTCATTCAGGGCACTGTTCCAATTATTTTGACATCTGAATTTTGATACGATGAAAAATCACCCACATGTAAGTACTATATGGTTGGACATGAGAGGCTCACATTCATGAAACACCTGAGATTGCCATTTAGTTTTATGTGAAGAAACATAATTTTTGTGGTCAGAGTGAATGCTATCAGATAAATAACAACTTTCTAGAGGCTCTGTCAACATGCGAAAGGATGTAAATTAAATGTGTACTTCAAGATGCTGTGATTTTTTTCATTAATTATGACTTGACTATAAGACTGATTAGTTGAAAAATGTTTGTTGTCACTACTGTTGGTTCTGCCATATGTAGCTCATATGTTGGTAGATACATAATTGTTGCATATTGACTGGGTATGTGAACAACTGATCAGAGTTTGATACTGTTTTATCTTTGGTAAACATTTTTCTATGCTTGGTAAAGATTCTTTCATCAAGAATTGGCCAGAGAAATTCATACACATGTGTATACATATAAATAAATTTTATTTCATTTTCTTGCTCCCAAAGGTTAAAATATACAAATATGGAATAAAATTAAAATTATTTTGTTTTGGGATGATTTATGTCTTAATTTTCACCTGCCCTATAATTAGAAATTTTGAACTCTGTAAAATTCTTAAAAATAAAATTATTGCCTGACTATATTTCAGAAATTATATCATTAACCCAAAGACCTTTCTAAACCCAGAACAACATTATTGGTACAAGTGCCTGCACACACACAGACAAATAAAGAGGGAGGTTTAAAATAATTTGAAAATGATTTATTGTTGGCCACCTCTGTAGTTAGAAATCCAAGTATTATTACTTTACTTTAGTGCAACAAGGGAGGACAGAAATTTGCTGTGAGCTGGTAAATTATGATCTATTACAAAGGAGGAAGGAAATGCACTGAGGGTAGAGAAAGAAGTTGGGAGTAAGCCATGTGTTTTATGAAATATTGCTTTAGATAATTCCTTAAAAAATGTTTACCTTGACCCTTGCTGGTATAGTTCCTAGTAAACTGTGAGGCAAATAGCCTTCTTAAATCTCACATAGTTAAGGAATAGTGTGCTTGAACTGTCAGATGGGTATGCCAGAGTGTAATGCACACCAAGATATTTAGCGTCACTAACTTTCTCTTTGAGTTTGTTTGACAATTATGTCCTACATATACCCATTTTTAGAGTTTGAAGGGATCATTTAAGACATTTAGACTCAGGGGAACTATTCCAAAACAGTTTTGATTTTCCATTCTATTTATGTGATTTGCAAGGTTGGTTAATGTCTTCTTGTGGGAAATTAGTTATAGAGTTCTATATCAGAGTCTACCATTTTTTCTTTTTGTAATAAGAAAGAAGTAATAAAATCTCATCCTCAGTACATAATGTAACACAAGAAAGAAAGAAAAGCAATTAACATATCGAAGGTCTATTATGCTGCAAGATTCAAGCTACATGTTTCATAAATATTATCTTATTTGATCCTCCTAAAACCTTATGATAGAACACCATGCTACTTATGTTTTTAATTGATGAAATTAGATCCAACCCAGAAGTACACAATGCAATCAAATATACAATGAACGCTAAAATTAAAAAATTACTGCAAAAAAAGACATATTGCCATTAAACTTCTTCAAAATACTCTTCCTTGCTTTGAACAAACATCCCATATTCTTACCATTTTTCAAAGCAGTTCTGCAAGTTCTCCTTCATGTGCCTCTATGAAATATGACTTTAAAAAATGATGAATTCTGCTGGGAAAGGCAGGCTGGTAAAAATATTAGTTTGTCTTCATCTTCTCATTGATCTTATTCACCACAACAGCACAACTAAAGACACTCACAGCAGAAGACTTTCAGAACTGCTTCAGAAAGTGGCAAGAATGATGGGATAAGTGTGTGCTAAGGAAGCAGGAGTGTTATGTGTGATTGGATGGCCCCCACTTAAGCCTCACATAGTCATGGGTGGGGTTGAGTCTGGTGTTTGTGACTGGTTTGTTGTCTAGCACTGGGATTGGCGATATGAGTGTTGCACCTGCCCAGGGGTGGAACCGACATACTATGTAAGGGTGGGAAGAAAACGTGTTTTCCCTCTCTTGCTGGGTTCGCTCCTTGTTGTTTTGCAGCTGCCATGAACAGCTGCCCTGCCACACCACCCTGCCTTGCAGCCAACTGAGTATGGACTGCAACCTCCAAGAACTGTAAGCAATAAATCTTTCCTCCCCTAATTTTGGACGTTGGGTATTTTGTTCCAGCAATGAGAAAAAAGTAGCCAAGAGAGAATTTGGTACCAGTGGTGTGGGGTCATTGCTGTGACTAATCCTGACCATGTGGTTCAAGAGCCTTTGGGAATGGCTTGTGGGAAGAGTTTCAAAAGGTTTGGAGATGTTGTCTGAAAGAGTGGTGCTGGAACTACTTAGGCTGTTCTATATGGGAGATTCTGGTCAGAACTCAGAAGACCAAAAGGCTGATAAAAAGCCTGCAGGTAATGACCAGGCTAGGGAGGTTTCTTCTGGGAAGAAGGACTACATTGGTTGTTAGACTCCACATGATGTGTATTACAGCTTGGCAGAAAGTTTGTCTGAATTTTGCTTATGCACAGAGACTTTGACTGAGACTGAGATTAAGAGCAATGGACTGATTAATCTGGAAAAGGGAATTTCAAGGCAGTCAAATGTTGAGGTGGTGGCATGGCTATCACTGGGGGCTTTTAGCCAGATTTATGTTGCAAATCAGGAGCAAAGAGCCCAGCAGAATGATTTAAAACGTTGTGAGTTTGGCCAGGAAACTGTGGGCATAAAGACAGAGCTGAGACCTCGATTGTTGAGAAAGAATGAGAAATAAAAATGATGGCCTGGGTCATCCCGGGTAGCAGTGGGTCTCCACCTTGTGCATGCTCAAGCTGACAAAGGTGAAAGAGTTTGCTCTGAGGAAAAAGCTGCAGAGTGCCATGTTCCAGAGTGGTGACAGGGGCCACAGGTAGTTTCAAAATGGTGGTGGCCACACCAGATTCCAGAATGGTGGCAGCATACACAAGCTTTTCCTCACAATCAGGTTCACAGAGCTTAGCAATCCAAGCAGTTGATCTCTACAGCCAAGAGAGAGGAAAGTCTGGCTACGGTTCCAGCTGGCAGTGAACCTTGGTGGTATCCACATGGCACTGGTTTTAAGTGCAAGAAAAATGGACAAATTCTAAGGTTAAGGCAACTTCCACCCTGCCTTCAGAGGATAATATGTAAAAATGTAAGGGTGAAGCCAAGAGTACAATGGAAAACCCAGAAGTTTGGAAAAGCCAGGAATGTGGATCATCCAAGAAAAGCTGAAAGAATTGAGCAGAATGGGCCTGAGAGAAAAGCTCTGGGAATTAAAACCCCTGAAAGTGCTGTGGGGGTGGAGTCACTCAAGCCTTTTGGAGCTTGCAACCAAATTGCTTCAGATGCTGAGTGTAGAACATGAGGACTTAATGTTTGCCCTTCTGGATTTTGGACTTGATTTGGTTCCAATGCTTTGTATTCCCCCATTTGTAACTTTTCGAATGGTAATGTTTATCTTGTGCCTTTACATGTTGGAAGTATTTAACCTTATTTTCATTTGTACTGGAGGTTACAGTTAAGAGTCTGCCAGAGATCTCAGAGGAGATTTGGGACTTGGACTTTCCAGCAATGCTGAAACTGTTAGGATTGTGGCAGCTCTTGGAAATGGACTAAATGACTTTTGTATAAAGGATGTACATGAGTCTCTGGGGGGCCAGGGATGGAATGCTATAGCATGATCAGATGGCCCTCCACTTAAGCCTCATATAGTCATGAATGGGGCTGAGTCTGGTGTTCATGATTGACTTGTTGTCTAGCACTGGGATTAGTAATATGAGGGTTGCACCTGCCCAGGTGTGGAGCAGACATACTGTTTAAGGGCGGGAAGAAGGTGTGTTTTCCTGCTTTTGCTGGTTCTCTTTGCTGTAGGCAGCCGCTTTGAATGGTTGCCCTGCCACACCACCCTGCCTTGCAGCCAGCTGAGTATGGACTGAAACCCCTAAGAACTGTAAGCAATAAACCTTTCCTTCCCTAATTTTGGGCATCAGGTATTCTGTCTCAGTAACGAGAAAAAAGTAACTAAGACAAGGAGTATTCCAAAGATTAATTGCAATGTGCCTTACTGTAATAAGTTTTTTAAAAAATTTAAACATTCACCATATATTTTGACACATATGTTGCTCTAAGGAGCCTGTGGCTCAAGTCTAAATTCAGTATGATAGTAGATCTAAATGTACTTTTGTCACACCTCACTACTCTATGCTGTATCACTTTATTATGCCTTTTATAGGTGAGAAAAATAATGTTGCCTCCCCAAAACTATTTTAAACTAAAAATACTACTAGTCAAAAAATGATACTTAATAACTCTTAATGAGGTTTACTTTCCCAGGTTTTCTTTACAGAATTCTTTGTATAACCTCACATTCTTATTAATTATTAAAATGTCTAAGCAGGTTTTCTTTATGCTGTAGGTTCTCTACCAGAAATAACTGTTACCCACCTTCGAGCAGCTAGCCAGGCTGGAGACACAGTGTTGGCTCTGGAAGATGCTGTGAACTGGCACCCAGGGGATGAAGTTCTCATTGTTAGTGGTACAGGGGTTGAAGGCACCAACCTACAAGAAGAGATTGTCATTGTGGAGACTGTGCATCATGCAGACGTTCATCTTAGGTCACCGCTGAGGTATACATTGTCAGCTTGGCTAAGTTACAAGGAAGAAGACAGGATCCTAACTGTGTTGCAGTCTAGACATCTGTCTTCTGGTGATACATTTTTACATTAAAAATGCTAGACATTTTGATAAAACTATTAAATATGAAGTGATTTGAAGATGTAGAATTCATAGATAATTTGTAAGGCTCTTGAATTCTATTTTACAGCTAGTGGTCAGTGCAACAATCAGCATATTTTTAAATTTTTATGTACTGCTGAGCATGGTTCACTCACTCTTTGGTATTTGAGCTTCTAAAGAAGTAAATATCAAAGGAAGGATTGCAATAGTTTTATGACTTATGATTTCTAAGATTTGGAGGGATGTCCTCAGATGTACTGTCTTCTTTTTCTTTTTTTATTTTTCAGATATTCTCATGGCTGCTCAGAGAATTGGTTGACTGGAGAGCACCAAATTTTAATGGCTACAGTTACTCTGCTCAGCAGAAGTATTACCATAAAAGGAAATCTCACTCAAGAGAGGAGGAAATTTCTTGCTTCATGCCAGGAGACCAATGTTCCAGAAGGTATCAAAGTATTTTGTTAGAAAGTTTCATGAGTGAAAAAAAACTGAACTGTTTTCACATGACACATGGCAATACTAGTGCTGACTTCCTTCAAAATAGAATAAGCTCTTGTCTTTTAGATGACCCTGATACTCTGTAATTTTCAGAATACTCTTGATAAATTGTCATTTCATTGCCTTTTTCACTTCCAAACAAATTTGTAAAAGAGATAAAAAAAGACAAAAAATAAATTAACTATTTTTCTGGGGGAAAAATCTTATTAAAGATTAAAAACTGCAGAGCTGAATTGCATTTCCAGGTTAAATATAATCTTAACTTTGATTCTAGACTTCTAAGATTTTCAAGAAAACCCTAATGACTGAACCATAGGCTCAAGGAGTACATTACTATTGAATGGACTTCCTCTCCCACACTTTTTGGAGTTTGTTTTTTGAGTGAACTACCACATACTTTTGGTTAGTGGTGGGGAAAGTTCATTTATCTTCTAGTAGAATAGCAGGCACTGAATCACACTGATGTGCCTATTAAACATCGATTTCAGGGATGGTTAGTTTAGTAGGTTATGTTTTGGTTTTCCTAGACTGTATATTATGAGACTTTCACATGTTGTGAAGACATCATTTGTCAACTTTGGTCCAGTATAGGGTGGGTGTCAACAATGACTTCCAGGCATGACCTCTGGATGGATGATGAGGCTATTTACTGAGAAGGGAAGAGAAGCATGTTTTGGGGTGGGGGGGTGATGATCAGGCATTTAAATTTGTGCATGTCAAAATAGAGATCATAGGCCAGCAACATGCTAGAGATGTCCAGTAATGTCTGAAACTCAGAAAAGAGTCAAAAAGTTAAAAATTTGTGTGGTGTCTGCATATAGTTTCACATAGGTATAACGTACTGATGTCGTTGAGTGTGGAGATATGTTTTGATCTTATTTTCCTCTGTCCAAGTCATTGAATCACATACATGCCATTCTGTAAATGATGTCTGACTAACAGTGGGTAACAATTGATTCACCATTAACTTTCACAACTTTTCCAAACTGGGATCTGCATGTCATTCACATTCACTTGATGATTCTCATATGAGTTTTCTCAGATCATACTTTGCAAAACATTGAATTTGATCAAGGAGCCAGTGAAAACATGCTTTTGGATTCCAGTTTTTAAAAATTTATTTATTTATTTTTTAGACAGGGTCTTACTCTGTAGTTCAGACTGTCCTTGAAGTCACTATGTAGCCCAGGCTGGCTGACCTTGAACTTGCAGTGATCCTCCAGCATCAACCTCCCATGTTGAGATTATAGGTGTGTGCCACTTTACCCAGTTTAAGGTTTGAGCTGTTAGAAATTAGGAGTTAACTCCTAATGGAAAACATTCTTGATTTCATCATAAATCTTACATGTAGCAACAATAATCTCAGAATAAGTCACTTAGCCTTCTGATGGGACTGAAGCATGGAACAAGCTAGCTAAATTTTGTAATATGAAGCCAGGTCATTTGAAAATGTCATAGATTACTGACACAAATGATAAAGTATGCAAATATAAAGCATCTCTTTATTTACTTTTTATATATTCATTTCCTGAATATTAGTAAATGACTAGATTCTGAAATTCACTGTGGAATGACACATGGTTTTTGTATAATTGCCACTTCCTTGGTTCATTAACATGAATAATAAAGAATCAATTAAGGAGATGATTTCTTCTTCATCCTGAGATTAGTTCACATCACCAAATGTCCTGTGTCTACAGAAAGGGCTATGGATCCTGAGGTCCCAACACTGTAACAATAGAAATTGTGAGAAGGTCTCTCATTGTACATTCCCTTCAGGGATCTCTCATGTTGAAATAATCATCTCTTTAGGTTGGATTTGTGGGTTATAATCAGCTGCTTTGTGCAGTAATTAAGACAATTGTTTTAGGGGCTTCTGGAAATAATAAAGGCAACATCATGTTGTGGTGATCAGATCTTTTAATTAATAATCACAGAGGAGAAACAAAGTAAAAATAAGATTATTACATGAAAGACATAAAAATGAAATTCCATTGTGCTGGAAGTGCCTTCTAAACAGAGGGATTTGTCTGGAAGCATGTTCTATTGCTCTAGGTCCCCTAGAACTCATTCTGTGTTTCAGGAAATCTGCAGAACTGTTTGTATTCCAAGAGTGAAAAGGTGCTGGGATCCAGGGATCTGGGGGCCAGAGTCATCATTCAGTCTTTCACAAAGGAGCCCAGCCGGGTCCAGCTGAAGGGGGTGCAGTTCCAATACATGGGGCAAGCCTTCCATAAGCACCTGAGCTCCATCACTCTAGTGGGAGCAATGAGAGGTAAGGGGTCAAAAACTACTTACTTTCTGTCTTCTCCCATGAGGCACTTACAAGTCATAATAGGGAACATATTGGATTTGAGGGATTTGTGAATGAATACTTTATATTTGTCATTAGCATTTTTCAACTTTAATCTGTCTAAAAAATCACTTGTGTTTAAAGTTGAGAATGCATATCTGAATTTTAAATATGCACAGCTTATTATTCTGGAAGGTGTCATCTCAGGAGTAAAATCCGAGAAGCATCACTGATATGTGCAGTAAGCAAATTCTTGTTTTTTAAATGCTGATGCAATCAAGAAAGGAGGTAAACATGAGATGTATGAAGATATTTTAAAAAGTCAAGTTTTTTAATTTTATAAGTCAAAAGGTTACATTCTAAAATAAAAAAATACAAGCCAGTTAAGTAGTCATTTATTATCATCATTAAGTGTTATGTAGTCTACATAATTGTATGTGCTGTACTTTTATATTACGGGTAGTGCAGTAGTTTTTATTTTTTCCACTAACTTCACCACAAGCACATTAATAATGTATTGCACTTCAATATTTTGACTGCTGCCATGTTGCCAAGTGATAGGAGCTTCTCATTTCATCACATTTTATGGTCCTACCACCACATATGTAGCCTATCACTGACTGAAATGTCATCGAGTGCAGTATGACTATGGTTGAAGCTCAGGGAATATTTATTCATTGACTGATCTAGACTGCATAATCCAGTTCACAGACCAGAGATATAAAACTCGATCCAGGGGAATGATTTTCCTAAATGTGGATTCCTTTTAGCATTAGAGAGGATACTTTCCCTCTAACTTCATAAACTTTTCATATTTGAATGTGAGAGTCATGTTTATCAGACTAGCATTTGGTTTTGCTAACAATTTGGAATAGGAATCTCTGTCTACCTTGGGTTAAGACTATCATTGCTTTGCAAGTTACAAATATTAATTTGCTTATAAGATATAGCTCAAGAAAATGATCATACCTCCTTTTCAAAATGCAGCTTTCAAAGATCAAAGTTGATCCATAAATGTTACTTTTCACATTCCTTACCCTCTCATTTACCAAATTGTGGTGAGAATTTATGCTAAAGGTGATAGTCTGGTGGAAGTCCTTGCAGCCATGGGTTCTTTTGTGGTTTTTCCCTACTTGGTCTTTCTCAGATGATTTTCTTTTCTAAGACTTGAACCTTAGACTTCAAACTGTTTATCTTTAAGGAATATTAGCCTGAGTTGCCCATTTTCTTGTTTTGGTTGCCCTTTCTGTCTCAGTTAGTTTTTTACTCATTGCTGAGACAGACTCCCTGATGCCCAAAATTAGGGAAGGAAAGGTTTATTTCTTACAGTTTCTCAGGAGTTTCAGTCCATACTTAGTTGGCTCCAAGGCAGCATGGCATGGCAAGGCTGCCATTCATGGCAGCTGCCAAACAGCAAGGTGCACTGGTGAGAGAGAGAGAGAGAGAGAGAGAGAGAGAGAGAGAGAGAGAGAGAGAAAGAGGGTGGAAGTGAGAAAGAGGAAGACCTGCCTTCCTTACACTGTATGTCAGCTCCATTCCTGGGTGGGTGCAGTACTCACATCATCAATCCCAGTGCCAGACAACAAACCAATTACAAATGCCAGACTCAGGCCCATCAAAAGTGTATGAGGACTTGGGGGTTGTAGTATCACCCAATGTACCCTTCCAGCTCAGTTTTTGAGTTTTGTTGTTGTGAGGAAGATATTTTTAACTAAGGCATAATTTGCCAAGGAACCTTTGAGATCTAGTTGTGATTTCCACCTTACTCTTTCCTGTTCAGGTTCCTACATCCAGGGTTGCACAGTTTGGAACTCTTTCAGCAGAGGCCTGGACCTGGGCAGAACCTGGGGCCTGGAAGTGGACAGTAATGTGTTCTATAAGATTTTAGGACATGCATTGCTGGTAGGTAAGTAGAAGGAGTTTGTTTAATTTCTATACTATTGAGTAGGGTGCCTAGTTTTACACAGGAAATTCTCCCAAACCTTTAATTCTCAATTTATAAAACTTTGGCCTTCTGATCATTACATATATACTGTGGTTAAAAATTCTAAATTTAAATAGTTATCACTGATTGACTTACTAAACTTTGTCAATAAAAAACTGATATTTTAAAGTTTTAGTTCAGGTTAACAAATATATAATGGGAAATTTTAAAATTTATTGCCAGATATTTTCATAGTAATATTAAGTCACTTAATTATGTGCATGTGCAATCTCACAGGCTATCAAACTTGAATGTTAGCCAAAGGCTTAAAAAGTCTTTAAATCTGTTCTTAATTGCTCTTGTGGCTTGCAAATTCATTCATGCTTTCAGTGTCTTCTAACTGGTCACTTGTTTTCACTTTTTGTCTCCTAAATTTCATTGCAAAACCTAGAAAAATTCTCACGTGATGTCATATCATTCCTCCCCTTATAACTCTTTAAGAGTTTCTTATTGCTGTTTGAATGTAAACAATTTTAATATAGTGAAAGATTGCTTCAGTGATTGTTTTGTCTCTGTTAATCTCTGTAAACTTGTCTTGCTATCTTTCTCTCCCTCTGTACTCTAGTGACATTGATCTATTTTATTTTATTCTTTCAAAAAAATAGCCCATACTTTCTTCAGTCTCAGGGGTTTTGCATAGCTGTTTTTCTTTGTTCAAGCCACTCACTCTCAGATCTTCCCCCACAAGCACCCCCAAGTCTAGTCCTTCTGTTTAAGCTTTTTAAGCACCAATCAGCACTTCTTGATTTGAAATATATGTTACAATTCTGATTACCTAATTTATGTCACTTTACCACCAGATGCTATGAGGACATTGTTTCCTTAGAGTTTAGCATATTGACTCATGCAATGTAAGTCTGTCAGGTGAAAGAAATGAATGAATAAATGAGCACAGGGTCTCTGATTGTTTCAGAATGATAAAGCTAATCAAATTCAGTAAAAGTAAGACTATAACTGTATTTGGTAAATGGTAGTTTTTATATTGAAATTAACTCTGATATTAGTGGGAAATGTATTTTTTATTTAAAAATAATCTGTTGAGATAAATGCTATAAAGTTTCCATCTGGGCATGGTGGTAAACACCTGCAATACCTGGTCTTGGGAGGCTGAAGCAGAAGAATCACAAATTTAAGGCCAGCCTGGGTTATATCACAAGTTTAAGGCTAGCCTAGATTACCTTGTGAGACCCTGTCTCAAAAAACAAAACAAAACAATATCGATCATAGGAACTTGCTTTACTTCAGCTCTAAAAGGAGGCAGAGCTAAGGATACTTGAGGTGATTAGGAACAGAAAAATGTGTTGATCAGAAAAAGACAAACATAAGGAGTCAAAATAACAGATTTAAGATTTACTTTGATTATTCTTACTTTTGTCTGTGTAAGGGGACAAATCCTGCTGCAGGAATTCAGGAAAACATCTTAACAATGTTATTTTAGCAGGAACCAAAGAAATGGGATAGCCATTAATCATGCAGAGAGAAACTGTTGGAGGAATCAGCCTTTGGGCTTGGATATTGTGAATTATAGATTCTTGGCATTTAATGGATTGCAAGTGGGGAGTAATGTATTCTAGGTAAAGGATTCTATTTTAACAAGTTTGTACATCCAGCCTCATGAAATTACACAGGAGAATGAGCTACCCAAAAACTGAGTGTCTAATGAGGGGTTCTGTGGAGCTGCTTCTTGTTTATATTTCTTAAATGACTCATCACTCTGTTTCATGGCCTGTGTGTGCTTTTCTATTCTTGTCATTGGTTCCTTCCAGCCTGTTTCTCCAGAACATTCCAAACCTTCCAGGGGAAGAGAGAAGCAGGAACAACGCTGGGGCTGACAGTGCATTTGACAGTAGAGACAGTCAGTTATACTCTTCATAGGAAGTAAAATAAAAGGTCTATTTTCCTGATCTTCATTTTATTGGAAGTGAACTTTTGAGGCATGATACTCCTGAACTAAAAATCCACATGATCTATGTTTGTTTCATTCATAGATAAAAACACACACAAAAAAATCAAAACAACCAACACCCGGAGAAGAAATAGTTTTGCAGAATCCCTTGTTTTCCTGAGTGGCATCAAATGTGCTGAAGTAACACAGTCTTTTGTTTTCAGGGAAGCACATGGAGATAAGATATATCCCCTGGGAGTTTATTCCTGGAAGAAAACGTGGTAAATATGTAAACTGATTTTAAATCTATTACAATCCATTTACAATGGTCATGTATTTTATATGGAAAAATGTTAGATGTTTTAAAGTTATTGAACTAAGTGTGTTTTCTAAAGATGCACACACACATTTACATTTATATGCAATACATTAGGTCAAGTAGAATGTATATTAGTAGAATCAAAAGTGTTGGGTTGTGTAAATTTTAACTATATTTGCAAATTCTTGGGTTTTACTTCTGTTTTTTAAAACTAGGCTGGTCAGAACAGGGGAATATAATAAGAAACAACATGATCATCAGTGTTTCTGGTGCTGAGGGTCTCTCCAGTCCTGAAATGTTGACACCATCTGGCATTTACATCCGCAGTCCTACCAATGTTATAGAGGTAAGAGCTTCAGCTCCACCAGGAGGGATCAGAGTTGAGAGCGGATAGAATTCACTTCAAATGCACATTGGAGCAACAGAGTTAGCAATATGTTTTGAAATGTTTGCTTGCTGCACATTAATATCAAGAAATTAATTTATGATTCTCCATTAAAGGAATACTTCAGAATAAGTTCAATCATTTTCTGAGAATTCTTACAAAACCTCTGAAGCAATGTCTATAGGGAGAAAAACAAAGTAAATATTGATCATTTTTTGGTCATTTAGATTAATGCAGACTAAAATATGAATAGTTTCCTGACTTATCTACCATGAATGCTGATTTTATTTCTTCCAATTCTGACACCAATTACAGTTACTCTCTTACTATATTAATATGGCTGTATTATTTCTTTATAACAGTGTTTCAGACTGAATCATGAGATGTATGAGCTCATGTAAGATTTTAGGAGGGTGTAGGGTACTTCAATGATCTTAATTTTTTACCTCATTGTTTAATGAAATTTAACAGTAATTTCTCTTGGGAAAATTTTAACCTCTTTATGAAATTAAATTACAGTTAAGCATACACTTAGTTGTACAGTTTAATCATAGATTTGTGAATAAAGAATTGCATCAGAATAATGGAAGGGCATTTCTTTTCCCTCTTCTAATTCTTTTATCTCATGGATCATCTATGGAAGTGGTTAAGCACCTTTTTCTTTCAGGACACTGCTCTGAGGATCTTATATGAGGACAATTATGCCATGTTTCCTAGGAGCTCAGAGGATGAGTGTCTATCTCTCTGATTATCTGTTTTTAATTACCTCTTGCTGAATCTCCCCTCATAAAAGTTGTGGTTATCTGTTCAACCCTCCTTAGACTCTTAATAGCATTTGTGCTGAGCACAGCACTTACACACCATTTTAGGTGCCTAATAGGGGTGGCTAATATGTCAGTAAGGTAAGGAGGCAGAACTGCATGGATTGTAAGGAACCAAAATCTAAGCAAGTTGCATTTAACTGTACTTAAGGGCTTGTTGTATATCTATGCCAGAAGCTTTGGAGCCTCAAGAACCATGTGTTTGTGTACTTTCTTGGGTAGCAGTCCTAACTACCCTGAAATGCCTACTGGGAAGGGAGACCCTCAGCGTTGACCAACTCATTCTCCTGCTTGAGGCTGGAATACTTGTCTCCTGCATTGTCTCCAGGACAGATGTCCTGGCCACTTGCTGAAAGGAAGAAGTGGAGCTGGGTATAGGTGCCATGAGCCAGGAGCCATCTGAAAAGCTGGTTGGTTACCTTAGCCTTTGTAGATTGACCTGTAGAAAAATATCCATCCCGCAATGGAAAAATTCAGTCTAGAACTAGCTATTTTTTCTGTCTTGAGATACCTTCTATTTCTATCAACTTGTTTCCTTCCTCTTACATGTACAGCAATTTATAAAATTTTAACAATGCAATGTATGTGTTTTTGAGAATGTATGCTGAAGGTAAGTTGATAATAGATTTACTAGGCATATTTTTTTTTTTTTCGGCACAGGGGATCGAACTCACAGCCTCATGCCTGCCAGGGCAGGCACTTAAGCCACTGAGCCAAACTCCTGGCCCTGGTTTTTTTGAGGCAGGGTCGCACTATGTAGCTCAGGCCAGCCTTGCGCTCGCGTTGTAGCCCAAGCGGGCCTGGAACTCACAACGCTCCACCTACCTCAGCCTCCTGAGTGCTGGGATTAAAGGCATGTGCCACCACGCCCGGCTCTACTAGACATATTTCTAACATATTCATCTTCAACAACCTTAAAACTTTGTAGTTTTCTTTTCATTTGCTTTATTAGCTTTTTCACCCTAGTACAATGTCTTAAACATAGTAGTTGCCCAATAAAAATGTGTCATATATAATGAATAAATGTTACTATAAACCTAGAACCAAAGAATAGGACTGGAGGAGAAAGACAAAAGTAGAGATTCTAGTATTTCAAAATCATTTTGATGACAATAAAATTTTAATCATTGGCAACATTTGGATCCTGTGAGTCTTACTTATTGGTGTTAAGTATTGCGAAGTCCAGCTCAACTTTTTTCAGCTGTACATCTATTTTTCTGTTATGCTGTGGCTTTTTAATTCTATTTTCTTTAATGTGCCATTACTGAAGGCACAAGTGACAGAAGGGCAGATGTGAAAAAACCCACAAGTTATGAGTTTCTTTTGACTGTTAGGGCCCATGAAAGTCATTTTAGTCATTGAGTAAGTGGGACATTAGCATTTTTAAATTATTAAATATGTTCTGTATGGGTGATACATTTAGTAGTTTGATGAATATATTCTAGAAATATAGCTTTGTTCCAAAATAATGTAGAGGTGACAATAATAGCAACATGCATATGTTTGTGTACATGTGTGGAACATGTGAGACAGAAAGAGATGTGCTGGAAAGACCTGCCCCAACCCAGGGTAATTCTGGTATTCAGGAGAGAGCAATTCCTTTCCTCCAAGGAACTGTTTCATGTCTTGGCTTTCATGTCCTGCTGTGTCACTGGTTCAGGGTTGGAAATCTCCTTAAGGGAACGTACTCGAGTCTTGCATATCACTGCATTACTGTGATTAATTAGGATTGTCTATGTTATTGCAAACTTTTAATTTTGAAATAATTTTAGACTTCCAAGAGGTTGCAAAAATATAATGGTTCTTATGTGCCCTTTACCCAGCTTCCTCCAGTGATAACAACCAGGGACATGGAAAAGTATCAAAACCAAGAAATTACGTTTGTGTGATGCTTTTAATTGAGGAAGGTGGTTTAATCTTCTTATCTGGGCAACAAACTGCGAAACCGTAAAAACTCTCTCCACATGCAAGAATCTCCCTTGGAAATCCCTGACCTGACAAGCAGGGGAAGAGATCCTTAGGTCTGTGCCTTAGTTTAAGGTTTTATATTATTCCTGAATGATCCTGACTCAGAGTTTAGGACCAAACTCTCAACCACGGGAAAGGAATTCACCTTAGCTTCCAGTGAGTCGCCTTTACAGTTCACTTACCTTTAAGCCTGCACAATACAAAGAGATTTCAAGCGCAGCATTTCTTTTGTTTTCTATCCACAAGTGCTGTCCTCCCGCCCAGTCACTGTTGAATTACATCCAGGGCAGTTTCTTGGAAAAGCAAAATCTGTGCTCTGTGCCTTCTTACCAGTGAGGACTCGTGTGGTATTGTGTTTGAGTCTCAGGGGCCTTGTAGCATTCTTTTGTGCGCTCCTTCATAGGCCTTTGCCAGGCTCTTCAAAAACAGATTGGTGATGGTTCTTCCCACAACCCTGTAGTCACTGAGAGGGCTTCAAGTCCAGTCTGCTTTCTCTCTCCGCTTTCTCAGCAACCCCAGCCTCTGAGACCTGGGCCTCTTTCACAGAAGTTCCTTGTATCCGTCCATCTTTTCAGAACACAAAGCCTGTGTGACCCTATTTCCATCTCCTCAGGCTGAAAAGGTTTTGCTCTCAGACAGCAGAATAGTTCACACTTGAGAGTTTCAGAGTTCCCCATGTTTATGTAGTGGTTGGAAATTTCCTAGGAGCAGACTCTTGGTTAGGATAGTCCGTGGAAAAATCCCAAAGAAGAGCCCTTTGGAGACAGTCATTTAATTTAAGAGGAATTTGTTCTGGTTTGTGAATCAATTTCATAAGGAAGACTGTGTTTAAAGGCCCAGCCTCAGTTCTCTAGTTTGCCCCATTCAATAGGTAATGCATATTTAAGAGCTGCCTGAAGGGTTAACTCACATTTTTTTTTCTGGTGACTATAGACACACACCTCAAGGAACTGGCTTACTTGGGCAGTAATTTCTCTCTGGAATTTCTCTTGCTTGAATGTCCATAATACATTGACTTCCGCAAAGAATTGATTTCCACACAAAATTCCCTGCTTGCCTTAAACCCTTCCCCACAAGCCGCTGGCTGCCTGCATAAATATGTGAATCATTTGTAGCATACCCAATTGGAACTGCAAGTAAAAGAGCTGGGAACTAATGTGATCTGACTGCTGATGTGCTTTTTTCATAAGAAAAGTGAGTCTTATCAGTTAACAGAAGACCACATTTGCAGTCTTCTGCCCAACTATCAATGCATTTGGAAAGTGTTTATATGTGATCACTCAGATGTTCCATAAATGTGAATGGTACTGTGGCAGATGAGTCAGCACATCCATTCATTCACTGGAAATGCACGCTTTCTGAACACCTCTGCTGGCAGTGGTGATGAATAAGGATGTAGCTTCTGGAAAATATTTCTAAAATGTTGGAAACTTTCCCCTTTTCCTAAAGTCTTGGCGATAAACTAACAGTTTACTGGTAATGAAATGGCCATACACATCCGGGTGAGATTATCACCTTTAGCCTGTAGTGCACATTTCTTGCTGTTTGTGTGTATTTGCAGAAAAGGTGGGTGTTCAAGGACCACCCTCCTTCTCTGATCTTCAGTTCTCAATTCTTCAATTCTATGGATCTTAGATGCAGGTCATGGGTAAGGTCATGTGTGTAGTGAGACACAGCCTCTGTGGATAAGTTATCTCGGAGGTAGATTTACACATGTACTGTTCTGGGAAAGGTTTTAGTTGTGTAATCATGGCTGAGGACAGTGGCTGTGGTGTCACTGTGTATATCTGCTGAAGAGATCTATTGGACACTTTCATTTTCCAATTCAGTGACAGGAATTCTTCCTATGACTGAGACTCATTAGTATATATCCTGTTTTCTAGCTCAAGAGAAGAACTGAGATAATTGATTTAATGCTAGTAAATGTTCTTTTTGGGAATGACTAACACCAGCTTTGGTTGTCATAAAAGATATAAATACTCTTCTCATAGAGACTATTGAAGCATTTTTATTGTAATGGATCATGTTTTATATTGGGGATATGAAATCTGACAGAACTTGGAGATAGGATACTGGAAAGTGGGCATGAGTTATTTTGATAATACATAGCGCCAATGTGGACTGTAGAAAAGGGTATGTCTGCTGTGGCAGGTGATATTTGTGGCCCGATGATCCTTGTGGCTTCTGACCTCTATGTAGTAACATCTCTGGTCTCCACTTACTGAATACCAGTGACTGTTTCTTTTACCATTTGAGTTGTGGCCATCAAAAATGTCTCTGGAGGTTTCCAAATGTTCCCTCATTATCCTTGGTTGACAACTACTGCACTAGGCTATGTGCCCCAATATCACTGATGTCTTAGAGTTGTCACAAATTCTCTGGAGTCACGTTAGCATTCTGAGTATAATTCAATTTAATATTTCAATGATACCCCACGAAAATCTTTTGCTGAGTACCACATGGGAAAACATGCGACTAGAATTGTAAAGGGCCACAGGAAATTGGAGAACTGCTCAGAATCCAAATAATGAAGTGCAGTAGAAAGTGGACCAACTATTTACAAAGGAAAAACATTTTGTAACTCTGTAAATAAAATGAGGCCTCACTGTCTATATACAGACACCCAGGAAAACACAATCTTTGGGCCCATGACAAATAACAAGCTAAAGTCCAGTAAACCTCCATGATTACTGGAGATTTGTGTCAGCATGGGCTGACACCCCAACCAGGTTCTGTCTGCTCCTGCCAGTTAGGCTACCAGTCACTAAGCAAACTCGAGCACTGGCCTACACTTGCCAGAGACTGAAGGGCAACAGAGACCAGGACGTTTGTACCCCTTTCTCAGGAGGAAAGGAGTTGAGTACTATTGACTTAAAAAGAACCTCTTTTAGGTAGTTTTTACCGTTGGGGCTTTGCTAGTGTCTTTATGGTGTCTCTCTTCTCTTCAAAGATCTTCTAGGACCTGGAGTGAATAGATTATCTAGGTTTACTTTCTAAGTCCACAGAAGTTGTTCTCCTTATGGAATCAGAGATGACCTTCATCAGAGGTATCAGAGCACCTCACAGTGCATTAAATGCAAATATTGTCCCCACTCTGTCTTAGTTATTGATTTGTTGCTAAGACAAAATACCTGACACCTGCAAGTTAAAGGTGGAGAGATTTATTTTGGCTCACAGTTTGTAGAGGTTTCAGTCCACAGCTGGCAGGGAGGCATGACAGAGGAGAAACACGGAGTTCACGGCAGGGCAGGAAGAAAGCAGAGAGCAATCAAGGGATCCAGTGTGTGTTTCAGGTGAGGTGTCACTGTAACTTCACTTCAGAAACTTAAAAGAAGGCCTTCATTTAAGATAACAACTCTTGAGATGGGCAAGTTAAAGTCTACCTAGAGCTGTCAAGAAAAAGGGTAATGAGAGAGTAGTTTCATCTTGAGGGGAAAAAGTAAGACCAAAAGAGTTTCAGCGTGAGACTCTCTTGCTAGATGAAATAAAGGTTAAATATTGGTTTCTTTTATATGAGAAACCTAAAATATGAATCAATGAATAAAATAAAGGCAATATGATAGAAAACTACAAAGTAGACTTGCAGAAATGTGAAAGGGGGTCAAGGGTGGGCAAAGAAGGGAGTAAAGTGATCAAAAGTGATTATGCTTAAATAAATTCCCCCAAGTGAACATATACCATTCCATATTGCAAATGTATCTTATAAAAATATGAAGTGCAAATAAGAATCTTTCTTTTCAGCAACCTTAGCACAATTGGAATAATTATTTTTAAACTATTTTTAATTTGCTTAGGGGAACAGAGTTTATGCTGCTGGCTATGGCTATTTTTTTCATCTTGTGAACAGCCAAACATCAGAAGCTCCACTCCTCTCCTTCACCCAGAACACCGCATATTCCTGCACAAGGTAACTAGGAAAAGTCATCTGCATTTGGGGTGAATGACTATGATTTATATCACTTTTTGTAGAATACTTGCAGAGGGTATAACTTTTGGTATTTGTTTGAGATCTGCTAATGCTACAGTATAAATATTTCTTAAATCACATTATTAAAGTATGATTGACATAAAAAATCTGTACATATTAAATTGTACAAACTTGATGAGAATGAAGGTAAGTATACACCTATGAAACCAACCTATAATCTATGCCATAAATATATTCATCAGCTGTAAAAGTTTTTTTTTTCTGGGTATGTTTATTTATTATTGCAAAAACACTTGAAATAAGATATATAAACTCCCTGTAAAATTGTGGCTATACAATACTGTTAACTACAGGCAATACAGGTACAGTGTATCTTCTTGAACTTAGTAAGTCTTCTAGGTAAAATTTTGTATCCTTTGACTCATGCTTGTTTGCCTCCAGCCTCTGGCAACCACCATTTTTTTTCCTGTTTTTGGCACTTCAAATATGTTAGATTTCTTCTGTGTCTTGTCAGCCTCACTCAATACATTGTCCTTAGCTTCATTCACATTGGCACAAATAGCAATATTTTCTTGTTTTGAAGGCTGAATGATATCACGTTGTATGCTCACAGCACATTTTCTCCATTCATTCATCTGTTTATGGACACTTAGGTTGCCTCTTTGTATTGGCTATGGTGAGTAACTGTGGGAGGCTTTAGATCATAAAAATTTGGTGGTTAAAGAAAGAGGCAGAAGTCATGTGACAAACCTGCAAAAAACAGAATGTACCTTTTGTAGCTAGTTAAGATGCCAGAGGGAGAGAAGAAGGGAGAGGGAGAGGAAGAGAGAGGGAGAGGGAGGGAGACTTAAATTTCAAAGTGGTTGAGAACAACTGTGATACAGGCCCTAGGAAGTTCAGGACCTCAGTAGAGAGTTAGCCTTGGAGAAGAGGCTGCAAATGACTTGGTTGCTCACTGACGGAAGGAAGAGACTTGTTTGAAGTTTTTGTCATGTAGAGGATGAGGCCACCTGCTAAGAACAAGGACATGTGAAACAAGATGGGATGGAGAATTTGAGACGCATAGGAAAAATGCCCACTTCAGAGCCTGTTAGGCCCTGCATTAGAACCTAACTTCTCAACTAGTAAATTCTTTTTATTTTTCTTGAAGAGTCTGGTTCATTGGGTTGAGAGTGTAGCTAAGTGGTAGAGTGCTTACCTACCATGTGGTAGACCTTGGTTCAGTCTCCTGTACCAGAAGCATCAGATTCTTTATTTGGAAAGTGGGAACAAATCTACATTGGAGGTTTGGTGTAAAGTTAGAGATGGTTGATATATTATGTCAAAAAGAGTATCTGGAATATAATAAAAACTAATAATTGATAACAATAAATAGTTTAATAGCATTATTGGTAGTATTGTTAAATCATTATGGGAAATGGTAAGAAGAATAGAATAAAGAATATGAAAAATTGCTAAGCAGTGTTGAAGTGCCAGCCAAGACTGGTACTGGTTCCTGTGTGATGAAATTATCATTATGAATATTCAGCAGCTTCAAGGAATCCTGAAAGGTGAGAGAAGAAGCCATATAGACAAGATAAGAGCAATGGTAGGGAACTGCATGTATAAGAACAAAATGTGAAAAAATTCCCAGTGCTGGTATTGACTCTCCTGTGGAGAGAACAATTTAGAGTGCTTGGTAATGTAGCATGGACCATGGCAGTCTGCCTTGTCCTAAGATCCAAGAGCAGGTCACAGAGTGTAACAGATCAGAAAACTGAGGAATGAGCAATGACACTTAAAAGGGTTACAGGCCTCATCTGTTTTCACTTGTCTATATTCATGACTTTTATACCTGATAAGGGATTAATATCCAGAATATGTAAGGCACTGAACTCCACAGAAAAAAACAAGCAAACAAATAATCATTTGAAAATGGGCAATTGGCTTCAATAGACCTTTCTCAAAATAAGATAAGCAAATTGCCAAAAAGTATATGAAAAAATGCTTAAAATCATCAGTAGAGAATAAAATCAATACTATAATAAGATATCATAATAAAATCAATGCTATAATGAGATATCATCTCCTAGCAGTTAGAATAAATAACGTAAGCACAAGTAAAGATATGGAGAAAGGGGAAAATCTTGTACACTGAATATCTTTATGAGGTGTAATAAAATAAAATAAAATGAATACTCCTGCCCTGTGCTAGCCCCTGGAAAGGCAGGATCATGAAAACATTATGGAACATGTTAGTATACATTTGAATAGTGGAACATTACCACATGGTACTCATAATTATGTATAGTTACTATGTATTAACTTAAAAATATATACAAAAGCTTCTGTAATGCCGAGGAAAATTGGAAAGTTAGAGACATAGCAGTTAGCTTACTTTCATTGTTTTTTTACTTTTTAAGGTTTGGACTCTTTGTATATCCTAAGTTTCAACCACCTTGGAATCATGACACTGGCCCCACTCTGTTCCAAAATTTCCTGGTTTGGGGAAGTGCAGGTGGTGCTCAGGTAAGTTTCTTAAGCTTTTTTAAAATCGAAACTTTTGTTTTTTTGGTTTTTCCTCCGACAATTTGTTATCTCTACTGAAATGGAAATGATTTACTAAGGAGAGGATTATAATGTTTTCACAGTTTAAGACAGCCAGTGCCATCATACTTGTTGTGTAGAGTAGTTGTTAAATAAACAAGTTCCTCGTCAGTAGTCTAGAGTTAGGTCGTTTCCTATATGAGAAATTTCAGCAGTCCTAAGAGAGATCAGATTGCTGTCTAGGAGGTTCATCCCTTCCTCCTTTGTAGGCCTGCTTACAGATAATAAGTTATGGCTCAGAAAGTAGAGGGACTTGTTGGTCATTGCACAGTTGATTAGCAGCACAACCAGGTGCAGAATCTAGACACAAGTATTGTGAATGTAATATTCTAAATTCTGCGTAACACGTACTTTCATCTTGAAGAAAGCATGGGTTAGCATTGGAACACAATTCTAACTCAAGCTCCCATTCTTACTTTAATCAGTAAATTAAAATTTCTTCTTTTCAAAAGAGAAAATAATTCACTCATAATCATTTTTCTTTTTATTATGATAAACATTTTCTTACAAGGAAGTTTTGTGTGTTTGTTGATTATAGCAACATACAAATTATGTAGGGTCACCATTTGATGCTATATAAAGTATTTGGTCTCTGTGAATTAGATATCTGAAGCCTAAGATACGTAGATGTAGAAATGTTTACAGAGCATTCAGGAAATAGAATAAAAGCATACAATTAAGTCAAAATTAAGAAGCTAAAACATTGTTTCATACATCCAACATGAGGAAAAGGAAAACAATCATAAATGAGGAAACTCCCAAAATAGGATATCTAATAAGAAAGTTCTCAACTCTATACGTTGCTTCATTTTCCTTTTGTTTTATGAAATGCTTGCTTTCCCATAGATCATTTGGGTGAGAGGGTGACAATCCAGTAATGGCATCTATGGGGTGCCCTCTTTATACTGAGAAACAGTCTTATACCTTATCTTCTTGCACCACAGTAGCCCTGTTCTAGAGACAATCACCTAAGACACAAATAAATTAAAAGATGTTTACTGAAGTCAGATTTTTTTCAGAGTCTGCAATCAGAAATGCTAAACCTGATAAAGAAAAAATAGAGCTTCATAGATTAAACTTTTGTGGTCTCAAATTTAATAAGTTGAAAAGTTCAGATAATGACAATATTATTACAATTTCACTTTTATGAAGAAGACATTAAATAACATGACAGCAGAAAAATTTAAAAGTGATCATCTCTAAAATAATCCTGGAGGAAGAATGAAATAAGGTGGTTTATACTTTGTTACTTCAAAATTTCTTACAAAGCAATGATAATCAAGTCAAGTATGATATGGACAGAAGAATATAGTGATCAATGGAATAGATTTGACTGTTTAGAAATACAGCCAGACATTTATGATCAAATAAATTTTGATGAAGGATGTCAAAACCATTCAATGGTATATATAGTAGTGTTTCAACAAATGGTGCTTATATACCTGAATAGCCTCTTTTAAAAGAATGAAGTTGGAGATGGTATTGTGGATCACACCTATAATTCCATTGCTCTGGGAGACTGAGACAGGAAGACCATAAATTTGAACCTAGGCTGTGCACCTGAGTGATTTAGAAAGACCCTGTATCAAAATAAAAAATAAAAAGGGCTGGGGATATGGTTCAATGTGAAAGCCCTGTCCCAGTACTGCAAAAGAAAAAAAAAAGTTGAATCTGTACCTTGTAATATTTGCAAACATTAAATAAAAGTGAGTCAAGGACTTACATGTAAGAACAAAAATCATAATACTCACAGGAGGGTTTGTGACTCTCATTTTCCAAAAGACTCATGTTATGACAAAAGTAACTACAATGAAAGAAAGCATAGATAAATTGGACTTTATCAAAACTCAAAAATGTAATACTTTAGGGAACACTATCAAGAAGGTGAAAACACAACCTATAAGAATGGGAAACTCTTCAAACCATACATCTAATAAGAGAACTGCAGTGCAAATATATAAAGATTATAGTTCATTGTTATGGGTCAAAAATAAAAAATAACCCAACTAAAATTGAACAAATTATATGAATAGAAATTTCTCTACAGAACATGTCCAGATGACCAATAATCAAATGAAAAGATTTTTCATGTTACTAGTATGTCGGGAAATGGAAATAAAAAGGTAAATATGATCCAACTACATATCCCCTAGGGTGCCTAGAATAAAAATAACACCAACTGATTTATAAGGATGTGGACAAATTATGACCCTTAAACGTTAATGGTGGGAAATCAAAAGGGTCTATGCACTTCAGATACATAAACAGATACATATACAGTTACATATACAGATGCAGATAGATACAGATGCAGGTACAGGTGTAGATACAGGTATAGATATAGAGCTATTTGTATATAATCACATTTTCTTTATTCATCAAGTTGATGAATTTAAATTGGTCACATTTCTTGACTTCTGTGAATAATACAATGAAAATGGTAGTGCATGCCTTTCCTTGACATACTGATCTAATTTCCTTTGAATATATACCTAATAGTATGAATGCTGGATTATATGGTAGTTCTGTTTTTAATTCTTTGAGGAAACTTCCTATTGTTTTCAACAATGACTGTACCTAATTTACTTTCTCAGCAACAATGAATATCAAAAGTTTTCTAATAACAGCCATTCTGACAGGTATGATGTGATATCGATTGTGATTTTAATCTTCATTTTCCTGATGATTAGTGATATTGAAGAGAAAATTTCTGTTGTGTATCAAAATAAGTTTATACCTATAGTTTTGAACATCTTCTCAGTTACCTAAACTTTTGGGGGAGGTGTACCGTTAATTTTACTCCTTTATGTAAATAAGACTATCTAGGGGATAAAATATTTTCTAAGTTGCACAAGTAAGAACTTTTGGATTCTAATCAAGTGAACTGATCCTTCAATTTCTATTTTCAATAAGAGTTGAGAAAAATACCTCTTTTCAGCAAGTTTAATAAGTAGAGAGGAATTCTTCTAGCAGAGGAAAAGATGAGAGCAGACTGTGAACACTGTATGAAAAATAAGTGCATTTTGCAATTTGCATATTAGGTTCTTTTTAAAATCCTCAAGTACCCTTGCCAGTGCTAGGTGCTGTTTTTTGAATATATTTTCAAATCGATATATTTGTGCATGTCCATAATTAATATTTGTCAAGCTGCCAGTAGAGATTATATTTATTTTCTAATAAATATGTCTTCAAAGAACTATCATTTCAATGCACACGTAGTGCATATATATTCATGGGAAAAGGACTGATCCACATATAAAAACGTACAATAGAATAATGAATCAGGATATTTTGGCCTTCATTAATAGAAGACTTCCAGTTCGGGTATTCAACGAACAAAGGGTTGACTGTTAAATTAATTTCTAGTCCTGACTTCCACCTTGATTTTTAAAGCTGGTTGAACCAAGGCCAAGAAGAGGTTAAATGTGTTGCCAAAGATCACATAGTTAATATCAGGGCTAGGTAAAAACCAATGGCCCTGTTTGTAAGGCCAGTGGGATTCTGTCAACTCTACCATGCTAATTTTGTAACTATTTAATCCCCATTTGGTCATACTCACTCAGGTTGTCATAAATAAATATGCATACAACATGTGTTGGGTCCATATACAGTGAGCGTGTAGTTGTGATGAATCACTTATTTTATATTTGCACTATTTTGACTATAAGAGTTAATATATACCACATTGAACTAATGTTAAGCAGTTGAGTCCTTGATTCTGTGTTTTTCTGCATTAATTTTTTGATTTGTCTCCTGCAAGACTATTTTAAATATACAAACAATTCACATTAACCTTTTAATGTGTTGTTTATCCTGAGGAGAAATGTATAGTATGGGGGAGGGGTTAACCAAGGGGACTAGTTAGTGTTGACCTCACAGCAACTTTGGGATGTGTGCACTGATATTGATGGACAAAAGCAACTTAAATATGGCTTGGCATGCTGTTTACTCATAATCAATATTTAAAGAGGTTTCAGGAAGTCTGCAAGAAAAACAAGCCTCAGACCTTTGCCATAGCATATCCTATTATTTTATAGATTTTCAGAGGTAGCAATCTTCACCTGAAAAACTTCCAAGTTTATTCATGCAGAGATTTTGGAATTGACATCTTGGAAAGTGATGCAAATACTTCAGTTACTGACAGCTTATTACTTGGTCATTTTACTCACAAGGTAAGTGCCTTAGTGTGGTTGTTTTCGGCTGTTCATCAAAACAAAATCATGTACTGGGCTTCCTGAGGATTCAGGATATGTAATTTTAATAACATTCTTTAGTGAATCTTGTACTGGTAAAAGCTAAAGGAGCTTTTAATTTGTAACAGGGATGATATTTATGATAAGATTAAAATGTATTTAGGGTCTCAGTGCTTATGAGTCCAGGCAAATCATAAGATTCATGAATAGGTTGAAGAATTATTTGCAGTTTGGATTTCTTATATATGTAAATTCAATATTAAACCTAATAATTTAATTCAGTTTCTTTAAACTTACAAGTATTATGGAAGAACATAATACCTCTCTGCTCAGTGGTTTGCCAAATTTCTTCATCAGTATTTTGTTAATAGGGCCTTTACTCCATATAGGGTGCCCCCTAAAAATAGATTGAATTCAGTAATATAAATGTGCATGGTTTGTTGTAGTATAATTAACCTTTTAAAGTTTTTCTCTAGTACTTGCCTAATTTTTGGTTTCTTCGTGATAAAAGTGGGGCTACAGATGACTTTTCTACTGTTTCATGGGCAGAGGATCAGAATGTACAAAGGCAAAAAGTGCTTTTTCAGTGAACATTACTAGTCCGACTTACATGAGTATACTGGCTTCCTATGCTTCAGCCCTTTATTAGGTATCATATGCTCTTTATTTTTTTTGTTAGTACATATTTGCAGTGCATAATGATTAACTTCATCATAGGGAATTTGTCCTTGTACTATAATACCTCGTAATTCTTTTTACTTCTTCCCCTCACCTCCTTCCTCCCTTCATCTCTAAATTCCCTTTCCATTTGCAAAGGACCTTCCTGATTCCTATTAGTCATTATTTATTTTGTTCTTTTAGTTATGTACACTTTGGGTTTCTCACATAAGCTGAACCGTGCAATATTTATGCTTATGTGTATGATTTGTTTCACTTAACACTATGGTGTCAAAGCTAAATGTTGGAAGCGGCCAACATGGCTATTAACAGATTAGTAAATACAGAACTATGTGGCATACTTACACAGTGGAGTAATAATCAGCCATAAAGAAGCTTAAATCCGAGCTATCTGTAGGAAAATGGATACCCAAGGTTCTTGTTTCTAAAGGATTAACATGAATGGGTGGAATGTGGCTCAGTGATAGAGCACTTGCATCCCGTGCTCATGGTCTTGCATGTGATTCCCAATACTTCAAAAAAAGTAAAAGAGTAACACGAATGTTAATAATCACATGGTTATAAAAATCATTGATAAAGCCAGGTGTGGTGGTGCGCATTTGTAATCCCAGTACTCGGGAGGCTGAGGCAGGAGGATCGTTGTGAGTTCAAGACCAGCCTGGGCTACAAAGTGAGCTAAAGGCCAGCCTGAACTGCATAGTGAGACCCTGTCTCAAAAAAAAAAAAAAATCATTAATGAGAGCGACCTGTAGTATTTCTGGAGTTATGTAAAGAATAGTCTTTTCAGTTTATTCCAATTAAAATTTAATAACTGTTGACTCTTGTACTTCCATTGGAGATTATTTAATAGTTATTGATCAAAATATTAAGACTTAAAAATGATTTACTATTAAGTTACATATTTCTATATTTGGTTCTCAATTTTTCCTGGATTTCTTTTCAGTTACCCTTTCAAGGGGGTAAATACCTCACAGCTCTTTTTCTCTGAAAAGATTACCACCTTGATAAATGATTCTCCTTTTCAGATTGCACAATTTTCTTGAGAGGATGGCACTTAGATTTAGATTCTGTAATGCTTACATTTCCCAGAAATAACCTTAGAGTAGATATTGAAAACAAAATGTTCATCAAACTGAGTAACTAACTGTCCTGGTAAATTAATGTTGCAGCATCATAATTGATGTTGAATATACATCATAATTAATGGGAAAGTGACATAAATTAAGATCTAAATTATGACAAAGGATCCTTATCTTGAGACAATTAAAAATAATCACACCCCCAGGGTGTGATCCAAGAGGAATGTGTTGCAGCTGGGGACTCTTTAAACTCTTGGTAAGCACAGGACAAGAGTGTCCTTACAGAATATGTCAGACAGCTTTGTTCTAGAGCAGCTTTGATACTGGTTAGTTATCTAAATCACAAAACTATACAATTTCAGAGATAACTGTTGCTAGAACATGATTCGTCTAGAATTAAATTTACAGATAAAGGACATCACTGGTAAGTCAAACAGTAGCTTGAGATTCATGACTAGTATTGGGGGGCTAAAACCACTCTGATATCACCAATTTCTGACCAAGTACTCCTCATTACATGTAGAAAATGGCTTTGCAGTGCACATTTATTAGTGCCTACACAATATTCTCTGATGTCTTTTCCATGAAAGGCAAGAGCTAGACACAAGAGTGTCCAGGAAAATGGAGTTATTTGGTTAATTACACTTATGCTATGATGTTTACCGAAGTGTTTTCTGCTATTTGAAATTAAAAACAAATCTAGAAATCTATGTACATGAGAACTATAGTTAACACAATTGTATTTTACTGGTGATTTTTGTTATATTAGTGGATGTTAGGTGCTCTTATCACAAAAATAACAGTTTGAGGTGATAGTTAAATTTTTACCACTACAACTGTTCTACTAGTCATGTATCCCTCATATCCTCAAATATTCACAATAAAATTCATTTTTAAAAATATAAAAGCAGCCAGGCGTGGTGGCACATGCCTTTAATCCTACCACTTGGGAGGCTGAGGTAGGTGGAGCATTGTGAGTTCCAGGCCAGCTTGGGCTACAATGTGAGCAAGGTTGGCCTGAACTACATAGTGCAACCCTGCCTCAAAAAAAGTAGGGCCAGAAATTTGGCAGGTGTGAGGTTGTGAGTTTGATCCCTGGTGATGGGAAAAAAAAAAAATATATATATATATATATAAGCATTTTAAAGGCTCTGAGAAATCCTTGGGTCAAAATAAATATGAATCATAGCCATTCATCCTTAATTAACACACTTCTCAGCTTTACTTGGGAGTTTTCTTATTGCCAGTTATCAGTTATTAAAACAAAATGAGGATGCTGGACCTCTCTGTGGTTTTGGAGCTATGATTTGAGCCTCTATATTTATGCCTGATGTTCTTTTGGGAATTGAGATTTTTCAAAGGAAAAATCTATAGGACTTTCCATCTATAGACCTCCCACTCACATTTGTAGCATAAAATTAGTTAATTACATCCTCAAACACGCATACCTTCTAGAAGATATTAGCATTAGAAATAATGTTTTAATTAACTTATGACTTAAGTTTAATTTATTATTGTTTAATTAACTATTTGGTTTAATTAATTTGTTCCTATGGAGGAAGTGCACAAGTCACAAGGGGAGAGCTCAATATATCTTTATGAAGCAGACCAACTATGTGTATTCTGCTCAGATCAAGTATGCTGTTAAGTTATTAATAAAATTTTTAAAAATTTTAATAGCAAATGTTAGTAGTGATAATGTTTATATTCCTTATGTAGTTGGTACATGTACATAACACATCTCGATTCCTTTTTTTATTCCCTGTGTCTCTCTTTACCTCCCCTTTGATCCATTTTTCGATCCCTTTTTCATTTGAGAAAGATCTATCTCTCCACTTCTTATTATCCATTTTTTATTTTGTTCTTTCTTTACATTTTGGGTATCTTGTAGAAGAGAAACCATGTAATATTTAAGCTTGTGTGTCTGACTTGTTTCACTTAGCAAAATGGACTCAAGGTGCATCCATTTTCCTACAAATGACTCAAGTTTATCTTTATGGGACAGCAGTACTCAACTGTTTGCAAATATCACATTTTCTTTATTCATTCATGTGCTGATATTCATAAAAGGCTACATCCAAGATTTAGCTATTATGAATTCTGTTGCTATAAACATAGGTATGCATTAGAAGGGATTTTCTTTCCTTTAAGTATGCTTATGTAGGTATGCGTTGGTATCTTCACACCTAATAATACTACCTTTATATCATAATGCATAGACTAATTTTAAAATACATGAAAAATAAATATACTGCAGCATCGCCTCTCATCTTTGATTTGACAGTTTGTTTCTACCTGATGTCCTAGCATTCTAACTTGACATCTCTTTTCACACCTAGAAATATCTGGACTTGGATTTCAATTATGGTAATTTTACCTTTGAAGTATTTGTAGGATTGCTGTGCCTCTGTTGCTATTATAATTAACTTAAGCAGATGATGGTACTTTAAAAATATCTTATTCAAGTAGGTGCCGACAGAGCTACTTTTTTCTTCCGGCTTTTTCTCTAAGGGTTACTTTCCAGTTCCACCTGGGTATTTGTCTTCTTCTACTTAGAACTGTTAGAACTTTTTATTTCTCTAAATTCTGTTGTAGAGAACCTTTCTTTTCTCAGTATACTTGCTCTATCCAGAAGAAATCTCATTTTCTCCTATAGTTTCAATTACCATCCACATGCTGATGTTTGTCATGATATTTGCAATTTTTCTACCATCTTATTTTGTGGTTTGTGTTTGCAACCCATTTTCTTTGTTTCTTTTTTGCATTTTTCTAACTTGGTTTGTCTTGAATTGCTTTGTATCTTTTAATAGCTTCTCATTTGAAAGTTATTCATTCTGCTATGATTATTTTAGTTATTGGCTCTAAATTTTTAATAATCTTGTTTGTCTTAATGGAGTCTAAATTACTCCAGCACTGTTGAACTTTCCCTGAACAATTCATACTTTCTTCTGCTTTAACTTCATTCTTTACCCTCTCATCTTTTATGGCATTTTATCTCTATTTGTTCTAATCTTTAAAGTAAATGTTTTATGGAAATACAGTATTTATGGAGGAAGTGCACAAGTCACAAGGGGAGTGCTCGATATATCTTTATGAAGCAGACCAACCATGTGTATTCCATTCAGATCAAGAAGTAGAATGTTAATCAGTTCCTCAGAAGGCCCCTCAAGCACCTTCAAATTCCCAGCCCTGCCCTCAAGTTCCCAGCCAAAGAAGAAACATTATTTAGATTGCTGTTGATAGAGACTGACTTTATGTACCAGACACCTTCCCATTGCTGGGACAAAATACCAGACATCTGCAGTTTAATTTTGCTCACAGTTTCAGAGGATTCATTCCACATTTGGTTGGCTACAAGCAAAAATGTTATGATGAAAAGGCCTGGATGAGAAAAGGGGCTCAACTCTGAGCCTTCAGGAAGCAGAGAGACAGCCCAGAAGGGAGAAGCTGGGGACAGGAACAGTCTTTTAGGTTATGCCCCCAGTAACCTGCCTCCAGCCAGGCCCCACCTCTACTCGCATATTCAGCTCTGCCCCCATGATCCAATTATTTTTCACATAGGCCATGTCTGAATGCGTGAGACTTTGTGGGGGGGAACATTTTAGATCCAAATTATAATGCCACCTGGCTGAATAGAAACTTACCAGTTCCTTGGAGGCTCTTTCATGCTGTTGACTGTTCCTAGTACTTTCCCCAAACCCACTGCAAAATTATTCAGGCTCTTATCCATGGAGAATTGCTTCGTCTTTTCTTTCTTTTCTTTTCTTTTCTTTTCTTTTCTTTTGAATTTCATATAAATGGAATCATAGAACATGTCATTCTGTTTCACCTGGCGTCTTTTGCACAATATCAAATCTACAAAATTCACCCATATCTTTGTGTTTTGCAGCAATTTAAAATTCTAATCATTATATAGTATTTAATTTTATGACTGCATCCCTTATTGTTACAGCTGTGTTACTATTGAGAGACGTTTACTGGCTCTCTTTTTTAAACATTCTACTGTATGTCTCTTAGTGTTTGCCTGTGTTGAAAATATGTGAAGCTGTAAAATTAGTGGTTATACGTTATCTCTTCATTGTTAGTGTATAATGCAAGCAACAATCTAGAGGGTTTACACTTACACAGCAGATTAGGAGCTGAGTGTATAGTGGATTTTCCTGGAATCTGTCTGCACCAACATGCTGGAGATTTTCTTTACTCCTTCCTAATATTAGAATTCCCCTCCCTGTTTCTCATGTCTTATTTTCTTCTGGTTCAATTTCTCATTTTTAAAGAGCATAGCCCATAGTAACTTCCTGGAAAAAAACCCAAATCTTTGAAAGGTGAAAGTTTTAGGCTGTCCATGGGAAGCCCCTTACCGGTAGGTTAGTGGTTACAGAATACTAGGTTGGAGTTAAGTTTGTCTTAAAGTTTGGAGGTGATATTCTAGTGTTTTCTAGCTTCTGGCCTTGAGGACAAATAGTTCTAAGATAATTTAATTCTGGGTGTTTTTAAACTTTTATTTTATCCTCTCTGAATTTTTTATCCTAGTCATTGTCTCTCACATTTTGCAATTTCAATACTTTACACCTTGGTGCGGCTCTTTGTGATAACCGCTATGTTATGAGGTAGAACTTTTCAGTCTGAAAAATTTTATCCTTTCCTTCAGGGAAGTTTTGTTTGATTATTTATTTGAAAATTATCTCTATATTTTTCTGTTTTATTTAAAATATTGTTATTTGGACACTGGACCTATTGAATTGCCTTCCTAATCTTTTTGACTCTTATTTTTCATTCTTTATCTTTTTTATACATTTTAGGATATTTCCTAAATTTTTCTATTGAATTTTTATTTTTTTAAAAAAATATTTTTTAGTTTTTTTCCAACGAACACAATCTACTCATTTCTCTGAATTTCCTAGTGTTTCAGTTTTCTTCTGATTTCTAAATTAGTTTTTTTTTAAATCTGTTTTTTCATGCTGGAGGCTTTTGGAAAAACTCAAAGTGATCCTCAAATAAGGAACTCTTTTTAACAGTAGAACAGTAAAGCACTTACAACTTAAATTAATGGGGCTTGTTGAGATTTTGGGGAAAGTATTAGAAAAACAATTTTTGTTTCCTTTGTTTTAGGTATATAATTAAAGTTCACTTTTCCTGTACTAAGTATAGCAAAACTGACTTCCAATATTCCATTTTTGAAATTTTAACATGTGTAACCAGCACTACCACCACCACCACCACTACTATTGCAGTGCAGAACAATTAGAACAGAAATGCTTAATCTGCTGGAAAATAAAATAGGTGAAGCTCTTGAAGACATATTTATAGACAAAGACTTGCTGAACAAAACTCTAGTTACACAAGAAAAAATGCCAAGAATCAACAAATGGGATCACATCAAATTAAAGAGCTTCTATAACAGTGAGGGAAACCACAGAGTGAATAGACAACCTACAGAATGGGAAAAAATTTTTGCCCCCTACTCCTCTGCAGACAAGAGACTAATATCTAGAATATACAAACAACTAAAAAAAACTAGACCTCCCAAATTCAAAGACTGAATTAAGAAATAGGCATATGAAATGAATAGCTACTTCTCAGACAAAAAATTACAAATGTCCAATAAAGATGTGAAAAAATGTTCAACATCACTGACTATTTGAAAACTCCAAATTAAAACAACACCAAGGGTCCATCTCACTCCAGGAAGAATAGGTGCCATCAAGAAATCAACCAATAACAGATACTGGTTAGGTTGTGGGGAGAAAGGAACCCTTCTCCACAGGTGGAAATGTAAACTGATAGAACCACTATGGAAGTCAGTATGGAAATTCCTCAAGAAACTAAAAATAGAAATTCCATTGGACCCAGTTATTCCCCATCTAGGTAACTTCCCAAAAAAGTTAAAGACATCATACCACAGTGATGTGTGCATACCCACATTTACAGCAGCACAATTCGTAATAGCTAAATCTTGGAAACAGCCAATATGTACATCAAGAGATGAATGAAAAAAGAAAATGTGATATCTATACACAATGGAGTGTTACTATGCCATAAAGAAAGATAAATTTGAGTAATATGTAGGGCAATGGATACTTCTTGAGACCATAGTGTAAGTGAAGTAACTCCAACCCACAAGCTTAAATACTCCATGGTTTCTTTTCTATGAAAAACTCAATATATATCAATATATAAAAGATAGATAATTGGAAAAAAGTGAGAGAGAAAGAGAAATATTGAGAGAGAGAGAGACACAGAGTCAGAGTCAGAGACAGAGACAGAGACAGAAAAAAAAAGATATTATAATCCAGAATTCAGCATGGACAATGTATCTAAAAGTGTATCTTGACTTCATACCATTATCTTACATATTTTACATGGTTTTTTTTGCCCATTAGTCTGGTTTTCAACCTGCATTTATGTAATTAATTTTATAAGGTCTTATAAATAAATGAATTCAATGCTGGAAAAATGAAAGGAGGGTGGAAGGAAAGGGAAAGAGAATTGAGATGTGTTACATACATGAACCTTGCAGTAGATGCAATCATTATGTACTGCAGACATGTACTAAAGAAAAAAAGAAAAAGAACACATGCACCAACCCCAACTCTCCTTGAGTTTGTGGCTGCCTCCTTTGGTCACCTGTACCTCTGGGCCAGCATGAATCTGCTCCGTCTCCATAGTTTTGCCTTTTCAGCAGTTACATAAATGGAACTATGTGGTATGGCAATGGCTTTTTACACTCCCAAGTATGTTTGGAAATTCATCTGACTTGTTGCACATATGTATTTTATTTCTATTGTTTCTGAGTAGTGGTCTACTATATAGATGTAACATTGTTTATGCATTTGCTCATTGACAGGTATTTGAGGTATTCAGATTTGGTGATTACAAATGCAATTGTTATAACCAGTCATGTAAGGTTTTTTTAAATGAATGTATGTTTTCGTTTCTCTATGGCAAATTCCTGGGGTTTGCATTGTTGGTCATTTGAGAAGAGTATATAGAACTTTGTAAGAAACTGCCAAACTGTTTTCCACAGTGTCTGTCCCATTTTGTATTCTATCAGCGGAGTATGAATTTTTGTTGTTCCTCACCCTCACCAGTATTTTCTGTCATTATTATTATTTATTTATTTTTTCAATATGTGAAGTATTATATTATTGTGACCTTAGTCTACATTTCTCAAGCGCACATCATGCTAAACATTTTTTCATGTGTTAGCTTGCCATCCATGTATTTTCTTTAGGGACATGTCTTTCAGGTTTTTTTTTTTTTACTGTTTTTGTTTGTAATTGAGTTGTCTTTTTTTACTGTGAAGATTTATAGATTTTTTTTCATATTCTGTATATAAGACATTTGTCATGCATAGGTTTTGTCTGTTGGGCTTTTTTATTCTTTTTATTTGTACATTATGAACTATATTTCAAGTGGCTAACTCATTATTTTTTATTCGTTTTAAAAAAAAGTCACAGGAAAGATTATGTATGTCAACTGGAATTAAGACTCCCAAAAGATGGGAACTGATGATTTCTAACACAACCTTTGTTAATTTTGATGTCACCAACTGTGTGGCCATCAGAACCTGTTCAGGCTGTTCCCGAGGACAGGGTAAGTTTAAATAGACAGGACAGATGGTAAATAAGGCCAATATTCAAATGAATATCATACATTTTTTGTGAGCCAATATTTCTTTCAGTTACAATGTTATATCTAAGGAGTTATTGTTCAGATTTCCTAAACAAACCCTAGTGGAAGCAAATATTCTCAGTGTGGTTTCTGCAGTTCCTGTTCTCTGTTTGCCCTGGTGGCCACCATGTTCTGTCATTGTGTTGAGAGGTCTCGCTAAACTCTGAGCTTCATAAAAGCAGACCTCGCATCTCCCTTGTTATTATTACTCGTATACAACAGACAACCTACTGCCTAATAGGCATTTCAGTGATAAAATGGGTAAATGGAATTAAATGGGTAGACACTTTGACACAAACTAAACTGAATAAACCTCTTCTGAAGGTCCCAGAGTTCCAGTATTTACTGTTTTCAGCTGCACAGGGCTTAATGTACTTACCAAGAGAATCACAGGAATTCTTGTATACTTGTTAAACACATCTCAGGAGTGGTGAGCAATACCTCAGAGGACTCACAGGCCAAGGTGAAAAAAGGCAGAGAGCAATCTAGTTGATCCAATCACTCTAAGAAGCCAAACCAAGTAATTCAAGTAAATATGCTCTTGTGGTTTGAATCACCAATTTAGATAATTGTTTGTTTTTTTAATTAAATGAATAATCAGCAAGTTTCCACTCTCTTTTTTTCCCCAAGTAGGCAAAGCCAAAGACTGTTTTCATTTGATATCTGAGTTTAAGATTGTAAAAATAATAATAGGAATAAAAAAAGGCCTCAAAGCAAATCATAGTTCTTCAATTCTTTAATAGCTTAGTACTTCATATCATTCATAAGACACAGAAAAAAAAAACCACATTGTTCATTATGAGCACTAATCCCTTCTTACTGGATTACTTTGGCCAAACCATCCCTTCATTTGCTTAAAAACTGTGTGTTCTAGGCTCTACTGAAGGAACCAGGAAGTACAATGATGAAAGATACACAGTTCCTGTTTTAAGTACAAAAGTGAATATCTGAGCCCATCACTGAAATAGAGAATGGTGAGAACAGCACTAGGGAACTGCCCACAGTCAGTGAAGGGACCATAGAGTGGTGAGGTCAAATTTCATAGAGATGCCTCTTGATCAGCGATTTGAGAGGTAAATAGAAGTTTTCAAGTGGAAAGAGACAGAGAAGAGTTTAACTGCATTAGAAATAGCATATGCCAGAAACAGAGATTCAGAAGAGCAAGTTGTGCTTAGGGTATCATGGAGAAGTCTAGCATGACTGAAACACAGAGGTAGGTAAATAGCTGTGGCTGTTAGGTGAGCTGTATAACTTGCAAGAGGTAGAATTTGGAGTTTTTCATGCAAGATTTAAGTCCCTGCATGTACTTCTATCAACTAGCAGGTAGAGCCCAGGGGTATTGTTATACCTCCTACAATGAACAGGGCTGTCCACACAAGAAAAAAAACTGCATGAAACAAAACACCAATAGTACTGAGTGTGAGAACCTCTGGTCTCATGGAAAACTTTTTTTTTGGTACTGGAGATCGAACTCACAACCTCATGCCTGCCAGGCAGGTGCTTACACCACTGAGCTAAATCTCCGGCCCTACTTTTTGAGACAGGGTCTCACTATGCAGTTCAGGCTGGCCTTGAACTCACTTCGTAGCCCAGGCTCGTCTTGAACTCACAACAATCCTCCTGCCTCAGTCTCCCAAGTGCTGGGATTAAAGGCATATGCTACCATACCCAGCTTCTCATGGAAAACTTAAACGGAGAGCATTTATTTACTAATACTATACACAAGAGGTGATACACTCTAGTCTTTCCATCTTTTACCTTCCATTCATCAATGGTGAGTCTAATCACATCAATAATACCCAGACCTATGAGGTTTATACTTTGAACAGTTACCTTAAAAAAAAATCTTCAAAAATCAAAACAAAACACAACAACAACAGAAACAAAGTAACAGTACCAAAGAATCATGGCGTTGGTGTTAGAGAAGGTGTCAAGAAGTGCACACTAGAGCTAATGCTTGGAAAGGGTGTTACTATTACTATTTACACAAATGACTGATTGAAGGTTGGTAATATTGTAGAAAGTTTAACAGAATCCCTGAGCTCTGCCTGGTAATTGACAGTAGCACTGCCAATACCTTCCCACTTGTAACAGCCAGAAATGATTCCAAATAGTTCCAAATGTCCCCTGAAAGGCAAAAGCACCCTTGATACAAATCACTGCCTTAGAGTACAGACTGCATGATGGCTGGGCCAGTGTGGTTCTTGGTTCACCCAGGATCTGTGACACGCATGATCTGGCTTTCAGTGAGCACTCATGGTATGTTTTTCTTGTATGAATAAGTGGTGAATTATAATACTGAACAAATTTGCAAGTTAAAGTGTTGGAAGAACTTCAGTGAATTTAGTTTGCCTTTGTGATTGTTGTCCTCCGCCTTTGGTTAGCTGTCTTTCTGTTTTCTAACTATTTAGGTGGATTTACTGTGAAGACCAACCGTTTGAAGTTTACAAACTCTCCAAACTTAGTAGCATTTCCATTTCCTCATGCGGCAATTTTAGAAGACGTGGATGGATCTCTGTCTGGGAAAGAGAGAAGTCATATTCTTGCTTCTATGGAAACCCTTCCACCTTCCTGTTCGGTCAATGCAAACTTCAGTCAGATTGTCCAAGGCAGTGTCTGTGGGGATGGTGTTCTCTTTCATCGTATGTCTATTGGTTTGTAAGTGGAATTAACTGGTTTTTTAGCTTGGCAATGAGCATGTATATATCCTTCAGACTCTTGAGGTTTGTAGGAGGGAGATTGTTTTCTAATAATTTACAGTATTTAGTTCTATGAAAGTGAAATGGAAATAGCTGACCCCTGTGAAGTCATGAGTTTATGGTAGTTTTGGACTGATTCAAATGGCAGCTGTCAATATAACTGGACTAGATATCTTGTAGTTCATGACCTCGTATTGATACTTTGAGCTAATAACTGATTCTTTAAAATGTTTGCAACCAACAGAGAATTTGAAGTATATTTAAAAGTATTATTAAAAAATTCCAATAATGTCCATTCTCATTTATATACATAGCCTCCCCTCCAGTTCTTTTTAAGTGTTCAGTATGCTCTAGGGAAGCAATTGTTGGTGCTTCCTATTACTTGCAAAGTTGCTTTACTCCAGTTCATTTTCCTTGTTAATTTCATGAACTATTGGATTCGTACAATACTTTTCCTATTAATATTGGAGCAAGGACTCTGTGGTTATACTACTCAAACTGCCATTAAGTCAGCAGCTGGGCTGTTTATAATGCATAATAGGATTGCTTCTGCCCTCTTTAATTTCCAGGTAATGATTGCTGAGTGTCTAGGGTTCTCTCTTTTACCTATTGCAAATGCATTGTATATATTTAGCCACACTTATTTCCTTCCTTTGTGTTAAGTGTCCTAACTCCATGAATATTAAGTCACTAATTCAATCAGACCATGTTGGCATCTTATTTGAATAGGTAAACTACAGAGAGGGTGAATTTTGTGGTCAAGATTCTACTAATTCCGTATTTTGAATGCATGTGGAATCAATATCTTATTCTGCTTTGGAAGGTTCAACAATACACTGCTAGCATCGAATAGTCCAAACATTTTTTATTTTTTCTTTCTGAATTGTTTATTATTCTAATATTAATGGGCTCGATTTCAGTGAATAAAATAACCATAATGGAGGGATGTATTTTCATTTCTAACTTTGGCTGTGTAGAACATGATTTTTTCTTTATTCTCAGGGGGATAGCTTGATACTTTAATGGCATTTTAGTGCTTTTAACAAAGATGATATTACTGACTGTTTTGGGATTTCTGAAAGCTAGTGATTTATTTATTATATGCATTTTCTTAAATAAGGAAAATAGAAGTTTTATTAAATGAAGAAAATAGAAATCTAGGTGCAGTTAAAAGGAAATCACATGCTTGTATGACTCTTCTTATGAATTGCTATATTCCTGTTTTATGCCTTCGTGACTTCCTAGGCTGTCTCCTGGAGAGGCCTTTGTCAATGTGGTGGCAGAAGGCTCTGAGAATCTCAGTCTTCCCTGAGCATCTGCACCTTGAGATCTTCAAAGAAGGAAACATAGGTGGCTGACTTGGTAGTAGATCATAATCTCAACAGAAACTGACAACATCAGCAAGACAATGACACTGATGCTACATTCTAAGTAGATTCAAAGAACTCCTAGTAGACTGGAGAAATTCATCTTGGTTTTTCTGGATATTTCCAGTTTTAGAATGGAAAACTGCATGGCCTGGAAACCTCTTCAGTACCATTAAAAACTAGGATAATTAGCCACCCTATTTCCTGCATGTCTATTTATACTTTTTAGGTTTATTTGCACATCTATGGACAAACATGCAGCTGTCTCAAATTAGCCCTGGAAAGGTCTCGGTATGCTTCCAGTTATGTCTCTTGGCCCCTGTGTTCTTCCTTTTAGGATAAGGCTTTTGGGTTAGATGAGCTCTGAGACCTTGCCATTCGAAGGGTGGTCCATGGACTGCTGGCCTCAGTAAGGCCGTGGAGCTCCTGAGAAACGCAGAGTCTCAGACTGGACTTTGGAAATCAGAAGGTCCAGGTGATTCATACCAAGGCTGGAGTGGTTCTCCTCTGAGGTCCTTCTAATTTTGTCATTCTAAGATTCTATCTCTAGTTATTTGTGCTCAGTGGCTTGATCTTTGTCCCAGAGCATTGTAACCTCATTAAGAACATGTCACAGCTAATGAGCAATTTGAATTCAGTGTAGATACAAACTTTACTGCATTTCATGAAGAAAGGATTAATCCGTTGTGCTATTTGCCTTGGAGCAAGCACCCTAAGAATTGATTTACAAAGCTCCACATCATGATCTTTTGGGGTTTCATGTTGATGGAGATCCGACATGGCAGAAGTGCCCTGCCATCTTCACTTTCAACTGTTTCCCTCTCCCTCAGTGAGAGGTCCCCAGAGGGAGGGAGGGAGGCTTTACACAGCTATGGAAACAAGGGTACCCCTTTGCTCCATGTGCTACAATCTAAGTTCTTGGAGCGTGATTTCTTTCTTGTTAGAGCCCGTGTGGTTCATTTTGAGATTAGAAACCTTTCCTTCTTGTACCTCACTGCCTTACTTAAATCTGATGGGCACCCACCTATGTGGTTTTCAAGGCTCAGTTCTACCAACTGGATTGACAGAGGCACATAAATATTTGAAAGTGGCCCTAATATTTAATTTTGAGTGAAGAACAAACTGCATCCATGTATAAGTCAGTCAAGTTTGCTTTGTTAAAATGACAGCATGGGTGTTGCTTATGTTGTTATCTCTCTTATCAGTTCTAAAACTTGTTTTCTGCAAGAGTCACAGTATTCTGGGCAGTGCTTCTTTCACAGCTACTATTTCCTCCAAACTCCTAGGAACCTTCATTTCCTAGAAAACGCAAAAGTGATGATATGTAGTCAGCAGCTCCTTTAAGAAAAGTATCCCTAGAGTCCTCAGATACTACCATGCCTCCCAAAACCTGAATAGAAATAGGAATGATCAAAATACACAGTGAATATTTAAATTTTAAAAACATATTACAATAAAAAATACATGGTCAATTACCCCCCTCCAAATACTCCCCTTGCTTGGAGCACACTTACCACTTCACTCTTGCCACTTTAGCAGTTCTGGAAGCAGTTCTAGAAGTCCTATTCCATGAATGTCTTTATGAAGTATGATTAAAAAAAAAAAAACATGACAAATGCTCCGCAGAGGCCCCCGGGGTCACCAGCCACCACTGATACTGTGACCGTGCGTCCCCAGGTTCCAACAGCTCCCTTAGCGCAGTGAGTCTGGCTATGGGCAAAGGCACCACCAGCTACCACCTTCTTCTTCGTTGAGGTTTTTCTTTTCACTCTGTGGGCCTTGATTCAGACTTCAGACTCTTCCTGGGTCCAAGGAACCCACTTCCCTCCTTTTTGTCTTCCTCACAATGGTATATTCCCGTGTCTAGATGGTGTCTCTCAGAGAGGCTGTTTTCTCTGCTGCTAACTACTCCACCATCTTCCCGGAGGCCATGGCAAATGCTGACACTAAGTGTCATTCAAAGTAAGGGCAGAATCATAAAAATATGGTGTGTCCTCATTCACCTCATTCACCAATTCTGGTACCATGCAACTTGTGGCTCTTTCCCAAAGTCAGAATGCCCATGAAAGCTAAACATTTTGAGTCATTTTAGGACATTGTGGCAGCCACAACAGCATAACTAAAGCCACAACAACATAGTTGTAGCTAAAGAGGACTTTCAGAACTGCTTCAGAAAGTGGTAAGAATGTTTGAAGTGAGAGAGATTAATGACAATGTATCTTCTATTGTAATAATATTTTTAAAAGTGTAAACCTTGGATAATGTTACCAATGGATGTCTTCTAGGTCTCTCATTAGCTCCCTTTTTTGTCCTTTAAATACTGCCACTTTTTGGGTTCTAGAATTCTTTCTTTCCCTCTTAAGTCATATACACTGTCCTGGCAATCTGGGTTATTTTCACAACTTCAGTTAGTATTCACTGATAAATCCCAATTTTTTTCTTCCTGTTTGTCCTGCTTTACTACATCATAGACCTGTTTATCTGACTATCATTAGAACTTACACTGTCCAGTACTTTAGAAATAAATGGTTGCTGATTTCTTGATTGTGGCTCATCCAAATTAAAATGTATGTAAGTATAAGTTATACATCATATTTCTAGAAAATACAGACATTGTATGAAAAACCTAGTAAAAATTAATATAAAATATTTGAATAATATTCTTACATTGGTAAGGAAGGTAAGAATAGGGGCTTGTCTTACGGTGCCAATATCATATAGGACAACAGTTACTCAAAATTAGTGTAGAGGTGAACATAAATAAGGAATGATAGGCTCTCCTAGAATCTTTCTTCATTGCCATTATAGTCCATTTCTCTTAGGATATGTTCACGAGGAGTCAATGACATTCAATTCTTGTGCAGAAAACTCAGGGATTAAAATGCTACCTCTAGTTTTATTTCTAAAATTCCTAGAAGCATTTAAAACTTCGTGTCTTTTCATAATATCTTTGGGGCTTTTGCTTTTCTGGAATTGTCAGATGATCAAAGGATTTAACTATGGATTCCTTCTCCACTGAATCTTTACCCCAGCACTACTCAATCAATAGCTTGCTTAAATTTGTAATTGTTTCTTGCTTGATTGAATTGTTATGGTGAGAATGGGAACCCAGTCTCATAATTTTCATCTGAGAAGTATTGTTTTTGCTTTAGAGCATTCTATATCTTTTTCAGTTGTTACAGGTATACTTCAATATCTACAAATCAGACCTTAATTTTGCCTTTCAATTATTGACCTCATTGAGTGTGGAGGAAATGAGAAGCTTGCAACATGTTGTAGGTTGGTCAACCAAGCCTTCTGAGTTTTTGTGGGTTGTACGAAAAATATAGTCAGGACATATCCATTATGTTTGCAATTATTTTTCAAAATCTTGAAAAATAGAAGTGTTTCAAATCATTTATGGTTACGGGTCATGGCTCCTCTACTTCCTATACATACTCCTTTGGACAAATTATTTCACCTCCCTTTGCTTCAGTTCTCACATCAGTAAAATGGGTATCTTACCAGGTCATTGCCAGGTGCATAGTAAGTGCTCAGTAAATGCCACCTTAAAAAATCATTATTTTTCATTTGTTATTTACAAACACGATATAAATATGTTACTAATTTAATAAAATATTATAGATTTCATGTTTCTGAGAAACAAAGGTCTGGCAAAGGAATTAAATTTGCTCAAATGGAACTTAATTCAATTCTTCAAAACAGGGAAATAATTTCCAATAATCATATGACATGATGCCAACCCAGCAGAATTTCCCAGGTAGTCATAGAATCTGGAGTCTTCAGGACCCAGGCTTTGATTCAATGTGCCACATAGTTACTGTTTCTTTCTTCCTACTTGTAGAAAAGAAAAGGTTAATGTTCTTGTTGATCACCTTGATTCTTAGACCTTGCTTAATATCCTCTCCTGTAGTGCTTGTGCTCAGTTTTTACCTATGTAACTGCTCTTAATGTGTCAGTGTTCAAAGCATAAGGCACCCCCTGCCTCTGTGAATGCAAAAGTAAAGAAGAGTTCAAATGGAAATTTTGGCCTAGCTTCTTGTCTAATAGTCACCTAACTCTCCTTCCTAGGGATAAAAAGGTATAGCATTACTAATGGTATCTTTTCATCTCTTTAAAAAAGGAAAAAAAATTACTGGATGAGAAAGGAAAATTTAAAATAAATCATCCTTTCTTGGTGGCAGAGATTGCAGAAGGAAAACATAAAGTGGTCTAAAAAGTAATAATGGGATCCAAATTAAAGACTATTATCAACAATATTACAAGATTATTAATTTCATGAATTATAAAGAGTACAGCATTATGTCAGTAAATGTTTGACAACTAGCCTTCCAGAATGAAAAACCCTAGTTTATAGCATTTGCATAGTTTTGCAATGAATATACTTTTAAGTAACTTATTCAAACAGGATACCGGGAATGGAGAGAGGCCGAAGACAGATTCTGGTGAGCTGTCAGTTAGCTCTGCCCCAGCACCAGGGGTATCCATGTAAAAGGGAAAACAGACTTCTTAGTTCACCTTTCTATATGATGCATACAAATGATTTTCAGTGTCCCTGACGAGTAGTTGCCTACCTCTGGAGGCCCAGCTCCAGTGGCGATACTGTCCTGTTCTGAGGCACCCTTTGTGGCTGAACTCAGCAGGTGGAGTGGAGTAATTCTACAGTGCTGAAAGATCGCCTCAAGCTGGGCAATGGGCAGCTATTGCTTTCCTTTAGAGAATAGGACACAATGAACAACAAGTCATATCCTAATAGGACAGCATGTAAATCTGTTGCAGAAACAGTAGATACTACTGTAGAGGAGTTTCCACGTTGATTTTTGGGCCCTCTACAATAAATCACTGTGTTAGCCAACTCTTAACGAAAGTAGAAATACTCTTCTGAAAAGTCATAGAGGACAGATAGTCTGACACTCCCACCAGAAACAGCACTTGTCACTATGTAATCTGCCTCTGCCTACCAGTTCTAGTTTGTATGATATTTTAGGGATTATTAAAATTTCAGAATTATTATTTCATTTGTCCCTTAAGTTTGCTACCTTACTTAGAAGAATACTGAGTTAGTGGGGTTAAAAACAGAAAACTGATGGGCATTGCATTTTCCTGGATAGTAAAAGAACAGCAGACAGGATAATGACAGGGATTGAGCTCAGTGAATTTTTGAAGGCTGCTATGCCAGGATTTTGTTGGCTATGCCCAAAATTTTGATTTTATCCTTTTTATTCAAAAATGAGACTGACAGCAATAAGCACAAATATCCAGAAGTTGCTTGCAGCCAACACTGTCTGAAGCTAGCTATTATGATGTATCTTGCTTAGGAGATTTGTAATTATATAAGGCTTATTTCCCAATTGTTCAGAATCAGGAGCATTTAGGGCTCAGTGCAGTGTTTTTTGTTAACACACAGGGCTATGGACCCTCAGGAAAAGTAAGCTAATGGTAAAAAGAAACCAGGGAGTTAATATTTGTTCTCATTGATATGGCAGATTACCTAACAAATCCTTTGTGGGCAGTATACATTCAACAGTTCTACACAGTACATGGGCACTGAGTTACATAACTGTTTAAGCAGCTACTGTAGTCAGTTGGTACTTTGGTTGGGACATTCCATCAAGAGCTGGTATTATATTTTAATGGAACATGCACCCTAATTAAAAAGAGATTCTGTCATTTACAAAAGAAGAACAAACTCCAGAGAAGCAAAAACAACACACAAAGCTTACAGTCTTTCTGTCTTTTTGGTTGCACATAGGAGCTGTTGCTGATGCAGAAGGAAGGGTTAACTTTTAAAAGGGACTGGTTGCCTCCTGATTTCTTGCACATAAAGCCATGAGAAGTTCAGGGAGAGGCTTCTTCCCCTAGTAATGAAGCTTTCTGCTGCTAATGGCCCATGCAGACTCCCTTGGCTCCTCCAAATTAGAAATACTTTTGTGCTCCTTTGCTTCATTAACAGTAAAGAGAGGGAGATTGGTGGCTATTTAGGGCACAGGGAAATTGGTGGCTATTTAGGGCAAGTGAAAATTGTAGTAATTATGGTTGGTGAATTCTCTTCATGGTGTTCTTTGACTCGTGATGTTCTTCTGGTGCTTTTCAGGGGAGCCCACCACTATCAGTGTTGGCATTTGGCCTACAAGGCTGGGAGTTGATCTGATTTTGAAGTGTGGGCCCCTAAAAATGGTCAATGCAAGGCATCTTGCCTGCTGGGATATGGGTCTTTTACATTTTGATTTGCTTTTTAGAGTGCACCATGTGGTCTTTTCTACCACCAGCTGTGATGAAGGTATGTTTGAAAACTTCTCGACTTGCACTCTAGAAAGCTGGTGCTGCACATGATTACCTAGGAAATTTAATCCTGAGCAAACCTTGGTTGAAAAGGATGAAGGTAGACTGATGGGATCAGGTATCTGGGAGAGTGAGCCAGGCATGAAGGGAAGAGAGAAAGGGTAATTTAGGATCAAAATTTCTGTGACAGGTCTCTGGTTGACTAAGAGGCTGAGAGCACACTATTGGATGCCATTTGGAAGGAGAACATCAGAAGGAAGGTACAAAGATCCCAAAGACAAGTACAACTTTGTTAATGATACCATTTAGTGATGCGATACTATTCAAAGAAAGGGGTGTGCCTGTAAGGGCCTTCAGAAACTGTTGAAATGGTGTGAAAAATATGTCTTTCAAAATGAGCCCTGCTACACCATGCAGATAGAGTAACTCAACATGTCCTTCTGCACCTGGAGTCAGAACTGGCTGGTCAAGGGGCAACACCAGGCCCAGAAGTATGAAGACCCATTAACCATCAAGTTTAACTGGAGTTGGAGATCACCACCTGCTCCTACCTGTTCCCACCTGCTAAATGACAGAGGAGACTTTAATCTCGACAACACCCTGGACAGTCGCAACTCTAAACAAACTATTCAAAAGACCACCATCTGCAGGATGTTAGAAGGCAAAATGATACCTGAAACCGATGATGTCAAAGTTCTGAAGCACTGAGGCAGCAGAGCAGTGTTGCCTTCAGGGTGCAGGGGACCAATTAAAGTATATCATTGGATATACAAAAAAAAAAAAACTTTTCTAAAGCCATTTAATTGAGAACAGTTTATTAGGATAGAAGATATATGAATTTCTAAACCAGGACCCACTACTAAAGCATATAGTTTGTACATTCCTCAAAGAGGTTTTGTGTCTACTTGATATTTACATATTGGTAAATATTCTACAGATACAGAGTTAACTGTGTCAGACTCTGATAACTTACAATCAAGTGGTTATCTCCTTATTAATAAGTTTACAGGGGATCTGACACATTGTTTTCTGAGTAGTCCTTTCTGTTGTAAAGAAATATAGTCAGTTGGAGTGTTCTAGCACATATATCATTTATTTATTCACTTGACAAATACTTACATGATATGAAAGGCCACTTCATTTCTTTGTGTAAATCACTAACTGGAAATTTTGTTTTATCAATGAGTCTTTCCTGGACCTAGGTCTTCTGATTCACTATTTGAGCCCATATACCACTGTGGACAATGTAAGGAGACCCTTAGATAATCTGAAACATGTGGAATCATTCCCTGGACTGTGGGGTGTCCCACCCTAAATACTGACCAAGATACCTACTGCAGTAAACTTTCCGACCTCTTATATATTTCTTAGTTCCACTTTATCTCTAAGCACTATATTCATTTTACATTTATTTCCCAGAAGTTTATTTGTTTATTTTTAAAAATATAGTAGTTGGGCAAATAATGCTGGATAGTCTCTTGGGAATCATTGTTTCAATCAGGGAAAGTGACAGGATGATTAAATACAAATAGCTAGGAATTTAGAAAGAAAATCTAACATTCTAAAGGCTTTCTAAAAATTATAATTTTAAAATAAATTCTACAAACAGAATGGCAAAGATGCGCACACCTGTCAGTAGGATTAGAGATAGTAGGAAATGGCATGGAGGGAAATCATGGACTGAACTGGAAGTTAGAACAGTGACCGTAACATCCACTATGATTCTTGGAATATGAATTAAGGAATATACAGTAGTTTCAAATTAAGTCCTGATGTAAATGGAGGAGATAAACTCTAATTGTCCCAAACCCAGAAAGAAATTTTTATCTCCAACATTTCTAAAGATTCAGTTAATGCTACATAATAGTACTTTTACTTCCAAATGTCCCAAATATTTTTATTTCTTTATTTTATTAACAGATGAAACAAACACATTAACCTCACTAGAAGTGCTACATTACCAGGGTCAGTACTCTGTGGCATGAAAATTTTTGAATATGTTTTAAAATGACCAAATATCATGGCTAAACTTCTAGGCATCTAAACACGTAGAAAGGAATGGCAAATCTAGTGCATCTTAGGTACTTTCTTGAGCTAGAGGTAGATGATGTTAGGCTTGATGATGGCTACTAACTGCTTTATGTGAATGATCTCTCAAAGTTTCACTGTTGCTACATGAGCTATCATTGTTTCCATCTTAAAAGAAAGGAAACCAACAGGCTGTGCTGGCTCACTCCTGAAATCCTTGCACCCTGGGAGGCTAAGGCAGGCACATCACAAGTTTCAGTTTAGCCTAGGCAATTTAGCAATTTAGTGAGATCCTGTCTCAAAATAAAAATCAGAAAGGTGCTGGGGATGTAACAGCGTAAAGGCTCTAGGTTCAATCCCCAGTATTATACATAGAAAGAGAAGAAAAGAAAGGTAGAAAGAAAGAGAGAGACAGAGAGAGAGAGAGAGAGAGAGAGAGAGAGAGAGAGAGAGAGAGACAGAGACAGAGAGACAGAGAGAGAGAAAAGGGAAAGAAAAGAAAGCAGAAGAAGAAAGAAATCAAATCTTGCACAGAGTTGGTGATTTGTCTACGTTCACACACACTAGTGTGTGCAGATCTTCATTTCAGTTTTACACCCATTTATCTTTAACTTATCAAAGTGTTTAAAATTTCAAGTTTCCTTGGTTAGCTGGGCATGGTGCCACAACCCTGCAGTGCCAGTTGCACAGTAGGCTGAAGCAGCGGAGTGATTTAATCCCAGGCTCTCACAGCCACCCTGGGCAACACAGGGAGAACCTGTCTAGAAATATTTTTATTCCTCCTCATAATCTGCCTCTGGATTAGAAGTTGGCTTTAGATATACTCATGCCCCACTTCCTTCTCATTTCCCTCTACTTCAAGAATTTATTTATTTGCCTGCAGCAAAATGCCACAGTTAAACATTCCCTTGAAAAGTAAAATGAAGGGAGAAAAACAATCATAATCTTATGAGTTTTCTGAACTTTGACTTTATTTTTTAGGTCCACTTTGACTTATTTTTAGAGTTTTAGTATGTGATTAAATCTCTACTTTAATGAAGTCTTTAAAGTCACTTTCTGGGATGGGGAGGATAATTCGTAGAATCTTGGAGCCTATGTTTCTAGTTCTACTTTATGACATTTACAAATACATATTACTTCTGCCATATGTTGCCTCAATTTGTTAAAATGTAGCTCTTGAAACCCTTTATATAAATTAGGAAGATGGCACTGAGTGCTTTTGGAATATTTCTTTATGCATGCTTCATTCATATAAACATGAGCTGAGTGCCTTGGTATGTAGAGACAAGGGTTGGTGCAGGGATATCCTAGAGGCAGGAGAAAACACCTCCAACTTACGGATCACGGGCTATTTTTTAAAACACAAACCTCAGAAAACAGAAATGCTATAGTAGCAGTGATCATGGGCAATTAGAGATCCCATATGACGGGAGTCAGTTCACTGCTGCATTCTACCTTAGAACAGAGAGGACTACTGAGGTCACACCTGCTGGGATCTTGGAGTAGGGTATCTAAGAATCTAAATATGTTAAGTCCTGGGCTTCTGACCTTGTTCCCTATATGAATATCTAATTACTAAAAATAGCGTGTTTTCTGCTGATGATCACCAAAAGTTTGTGTATGACAAAATTTCAGCCATACGCATTTCTTTGTTAAATTGTCTATGTAAACTAAGATGATATTTATTAGTGCCTTCAGATCTGCATATATTACCTTCAGTCCACCAGTGTTATGTACAAGGGATCCAATGTCAGCTTCCCCGTGGGCTGTTTTAAGCCACACAGTGATTGCTAACCCCACTATAGACACACAGACAAAGGGCCTAAGATTTTCAGGAGAGAACAGGTGACTACAATTGGTGAAACAGAAATGCATGAAGCTTTGGGTGGGCAAATAACCTTGGAACCCCATGTTTTTCTTTTTAAATCACTCTAGAGCTAATGCTCCTGATATTTCTTGTGATTTAACCATCACTGACAGTAGAAATAAGACAACCACTGTCAACTATGCCCATGACACATTGTCCAACTGTTGTGGCTGGATGGCTGTGCTCTTGGATCGAGAGACTTACTCACTGCGACTTGCGGATCCTTGTATCAACAAATCTTTGCAGGTAACTCTAGAAATACATTCACTGGCATGTCCCATTACCAATAAGGAGTCTTACTTTCCTTCTTTGTAGTTATGTTTGCAAATATTAGCTTCAGCTGATGCTGATAAATGACAGTAGCATTTTTTTGCTAGATGAATATGCCCTGAATGAGATTTAGTTGATCCAAATCCCAGCTTGAATGCAGAATAGTTGCACTTGAGATATTAAATTTACTAATTCAGTTGGAAAGAATTTCTAAGAATTCTCTAGAATTGAAGTGTTTTTTTTTTTTTTTTTTTTTTTTTTTTAAATTACAAGCTTCAAAGCAACTTTCCTCAATTATGTGTTTGAAGCTGGAGAAAATGTCCTAAGAAGACATTTGTACATTTCATACTGCCACCTTGTGGTAAAAGATTAACTTGCATACAAAATCCATGAGCCCCAAGGCTAGTTGGGGTTGACAGAGTCAGGTGGCTACCAGGGGGAGGAGGAAGAGCGATATTAAAATTGGGTGCATTTTTTTTCTGAAGAGGGAGGGAGAGAGGGAGGAAGGGGGGAGAGAGAGAGAGAGAGAGAGAGAGAGAGAGAGAGAGAATGAGAGAGAGATCCCCAAGAGATTTCCTCAAGCTTCTTCCTAATGTGGCTCCTTCTTTCGTCTCATACGCTTTCCCACAAACAGTCCTGAGAGCACATCTTAGGCAGATGGAAGCTGCCTGGGTGTACTGTAGTTATAAGGAATCCATGGCAGAAGCTCTGATCTTTTCACATGGCTCTCAGAAAGGACGTATGTCCCTGTTTCCTCTTCTGTGGTTCCTATGAGAACATTATAGGAGTTTTCTTAAAGTATAGCGAGTAGGATGTGACCTTAGAGGTGGACACTTTGGGTACATGTCCTAGCTCAGCACTCTCCTGCTTTTTGATAGGAGGACAGTTCCTGAATCCCTGCCTTCCTCGGTTTCCCCAGCTGGTAAGCGAGTCCGTAGGAGCAGCAGATGCACCAGCAGGGGGAGATAGGGATGGCACAAATGCGCGATGCTCCTATCAGAGCCGACCTCGCCAAGCTGTGGGAAAATGAGGAAAGAGTTCTAGACCCTATCCAGTCTCTTCTAGCTGTCTGACCTGAGACACGTCAGTTCACCAGTCCTGGCCTTTGTTTTCTGCTTTGTTAATTAAGGTTGATAAACAAGAACTTCATGGTTTCTTTCAGCTGACACGTTTGATGGTTTAGTCGCTCTAGCTACTAAATAGATGTAGGTAGGCTAATTTCCTACAAGAAAAGTACAGTTTATCTCTTTACTATCCTATTTCTGAACTACTTCACCTGTGTTCTTTAGATTTTTGGTGGTGGTGGTGGGGATTCCTCACTGAATGAGCATTATTATGTTTTTTTCCCGCTTGTACTTGAAGTACTCAGCAACCTTTGACAACTTTTCTCCTGGAGATTACCTCCTGCTGGTGCACACAGACTTGCCACTTTACCCTCATATCCTCTTGAGATGCGGGAGTCGAGTGGGTCGGTCTCTTCCGTCTTTTCCCTCACCTGCTGAAGATCAAGGCTGTGACTGGTTTTTTGACAACCAATCAAGGCAACTCACCTACCTAGGTAAGTTTCCAACTAGGTGTGCATTTTAAGGACAGAAAAAACAGGAGCCACTGTTTATTTTTGAATTTTGCATTGTGCTATGAAGTGAGGGACTGAAGGAAATAACTTGTGTTGTAATTAAGTCAGTAGGCTCTGAAATCAGACCGTGTGAATTTCAACCCCAGTGCCAAGACTTACCAGGTTGAGGACATTAAACAGGGTTTCTTTTTCTTTTAAGTCTTATCCCCCTCGTATGTAAGTTGGGATGTTAAAAGAATCTATCTCAAAGGATAGAGAATCACATAAAGGATAACCTTTGAAACTCTTGATCTGAATACCTAGTCCAAAGCAATGTTTCATACACACTGATGTGTTAGTACCTCTGATCAACCTTAGGGAGGTGTTGTGTTTGTAGTAAACAAGTGACTATATAATGACAGCATGGCTGACTATAGCCACAGACATAAGGAGGCTGAAGTGTACTTGGAAAGTGAGAAGGGGATCTTAGAAAGAAATCTGAGGCTAGGAGGAGAGATGGCAAAGGGCTGATCTGAGGACTGCGTGTGCTGGGTCTGTATTATGTCAGGATTACAGGAATCTTCTTTTGGGGAATAGAGGGTGAAAGAATTTTCTTATCTTTTTGTTTATGTTTAACAGAATCACAATACTGGTATCACAACTGTCCACTTTTTTTGACTTCCTGGAATCTGTCTCATATTCTTTTCCCATTCTGATGTCAGTGTTGTTCACTTCTAGAACCAATCACATCAGCTCACTGTGAGATTACCTCCTATAATGTCCTGTAAGAAAGAGACAAGAGGACTATCTAGAATGATAATGTTGTTAAAAGTTAATCCTAATAGAGCCTCGCCAAATTCAGGAAACTGTATCGTCATATCAGGATCCAGTCCAGCCACCAATCAGACTTGGTCTCAGGATTTGTGGGGCTGGGACACCATCCTGAGTTCCTTGTCCCTTCCCTTTGTGCTGACCATATGGTAACTGGGTTTGACCTATAATTGAGGCCTGGGACTATTGAATTTTAATATTGCCAGACAGAAGAAGCTGGTGTTTTCTTGATGTTTTTAAAGTTTTTGCCAAGTTGAATGTCATATATTTTCTTTGCTCTGAAATGTACCATTACATTCTATTTCTAATTTGACATATTCAGAAATGTAAGATAAAACTATGAAAATGCAGGATGGACAGAGATTGTCAAGACTGTTTGCCACCAGAGCCAAATACAACCATTAAGTAGCAGCAAATAGTGGCCATTAACTTTATGACTATTCATTTGTTATACAGGCTAGAAGTTTTTTTTATTTTAATTGTTTCCTTTCTATTACTTAGTATACTTCCGAAAAGCCTGACTCATTCATTGGTCAGGTTTTATTCATGAACTACAAGTCAATTCAAATAGTCGTGTAAGATAAACACCATACAGGAACATTTAGGATACAAAGAAAGACATCAAACAATGCAGTTGCAGATATTTTATCCTTTGATAGAATTCTTAATTAAATTAATACACACATTTATGGTCTAGATGCAACTGTGTAGATAGCCATGTTTGTGCGCATTTATATTTATATATAGATATACATTTGTAAGTGTGTGTGTGCAGATATATGCTATAGATGACTTTTTATTTGACATTTTTGCTAGGTAGAAAGCGTGTATTAATTTTAAAAGATTCTTTGCATTACAGCATCTATTGTCTCAAACTTTGAATAAGATTTGGAAAAGGAACAGCAAGTAAGAGGGGGTTGGTTGACAGTTGGAGATCAGAGGTTGGAGACCCTTCTTACTTGAGGAAGATTCCTAGCAGAGGCTCGTACAGTCAATGGTGCCTTCTTTACCTGAGTGTTGGAGCAGACGAGTGACTCAACCACTTCTACACCTATTTCTGGGCTGGCCCAGGGGTAGATGAGAATGAGAGGAATGAAGGATCATTTGCTTTTCCATGGGGGCCCAACGCAGTTACATTGAACTGTGTAGATTTAGTTGTAATTGTGAATATCCTTTGTGTAAAATTCACAAAATCTATAGGAAGATGGTAGTTATGATACTATGCTTTCTATACATCTGCCTGAATTCTCAAATGCCATAATGACTGTGAGATAGTTATTGTAGCTGCAACCTTAACAAAACCCCAAGAAATAGATTTTCAGTTCTATTTGACATACTGGCTTGTTACCCTCATTTAACTGTATATTTCACACTCTGTGGCTTATAGTCTTAGAATTGGAATAATTTACATAAAATACATTTAAGAAGAAGAAAACATTGGTAGAGACACTAAGCATAGGTGGGCATATGTTGGATTGACAAGACACGGTGAAAGCTGGGTATGTAGAAGTTGGGTTGTATTACAGGAAAACTGTTTGACTTCTTTCAGGTGCACAAAATTATGTACCAAATTTTCTGGAGTGTGTTGCTTTTTCTTCCAGCTGCTGTTTCATGCAGAGTGCTGCTTCACTGACAATTGGCAGTGCTTCATTCACTTTTTGACCACTTCTAAGTGGACCATCTTTTTATTGTTTGTAAGGCTACCACATCCCTCAGGATAGGAAGATATTTTTAAAAATCGCAATTATCTACACTTCCTCCAGTTGACTACTTCCTATGTGATTTAAGATACCTGACTAATTTAGACCCAGATGAGAATGGAAAAGATAAGGACCCAGGCATTCTAGCTCCTGTGTATCCCTCCACTAGAGTGTGCTGCCCACTAAATAATCATTGATCGCTAACTGAAAAGAATGAGTGGGTAGGGGTGTCTGCTAGGAAGGGTTGTGGAAGAAAACTTCTCAGAGATCCCCAGTGACAAAGAAAAAAGAAACTGAACATATATGTTTTGACCCTTACATTTCTCTTTTCCACCAAGGCAAGTTTTGCCTTTGTTCAGCAAATGTCTTTATGAAGTGCTGGGTTTTTGGAAAGCTCATGGCCAGTGCTTGGGGCTTCGGGTTTTAATCAGAGGCTGGCAGGCTGCTTTACCTAGGGCGAGGCATTATAATTGCACCATGCCTCAATAGTTTCATTTATACAATGAGGTTAAGAATATTTACTTGTCTCTTGGAAACGTGGTACAAAACACTCACATGTATTAAAGTGTGATCAGTATGCCATGTTACTGAACTAAAAAATTTCTCCAACAGAATATCTCTCTAGAATTTTTATTTTCCCCAGAAGACTAACAATGTTTGTATCTTGATTTAAGTATACATGTGATAACATTTCTGAAAGTCTGTTTCTGTTTTTTTAAACTGGATTTTGAAAGATACTTGTGGTCCATGATCAAATGATTACAAAGAGATTACAAATGTTGCCATAAAAGAAGTGTAATACCATTTCAGAATTGTTATCCACAGAATAAGACAACTTCACTCATTTAAAAGATAATAGTAGATTGGTTTGAGTTGCCTTTCCAAAACCACTGAAAATTTCACTCAAAGAGCTGCTTACAAAAGAAGCCACAAGTGAAGTTGTTGTGTGCTAACAGTGCTTTGTTTTAGGACCTACCAGGAGCAATATTCGATAAACTCTTAGGAGTGGCCTCTCTCAACTGGAATTTCTACATCGACCTTGGGAATGGGTATGATTGTAGAACAAGTGTTTGTTTATGTCTATAAGTCACACATCAAATTCAGCAAGCCCATTTTTCTGTTCATGCAACTTGACTCATTGGCAGCTGCCATCTCTGCCTTACGGAGCTGGTTCCCCATTGCCTGTTTCCCTGCTGTTCTTTTCCAGGGATGTTTCAGTTCATGGTGAACTATTTTTATTTTTTAGTTACATTAGCGCTATGAAATAATTAGTCAGCTAATTAATCTGGTTTACAAGCTTTGTAGGATTCTTCAGCTGTCAGTCAGGCCCAGGCCTGAGGCCTCCATCTAGTCTCAGCTCTCCTGCCCATGTGATTCCCGTTGCCATGGCTACTGGCTACATCTGCTGACACCCCACTCTCTATTTATTGCTTAATTAAGAATTTCACGCTCAGCCCTTATCTGTCTCTAAGAACAAGCGCACACTGTTAAGAAATTCCAAATTTAGGCCCGGACACAAGGAAAGCCTTTCTTACAGGCTTGGCTGCATGGAGCCTCTCTAACGATTCTCAGCATCCCAGCCGCCACCCTTCAATCAAAAATCATTAAATGGGGCAGAGATAATGAGCATGTAGCGTATCAAAAGAAGGATGTTTGCTTGGTCCAAGGGAGGAAAAGCTGCTAGGCCCCATGCTCAGCTCCACTTCAAAGAGAGATGAGACCCCTCATCACTGGGGCCTGATAAAGCCCCATTTGTTCTGGGCTTGACTTATGCAAAAGGCCTGGCATGTCACAGTCCCCTCTCACAGACGTGGGCTCCCCTACCTCTCTCCTCCACCTTCGTCAGCCCCCACCCTGGCCTTCTGCATGCTCGTGTGTCAGCACTTAGGCAGCTGGGTCCTCCAAAGCATCAGGCCAAGCGTATAATCACTGACTCTCCACTCACAATGGCCACTTGTAGGGGGGTGGCCAGGAGGAGGTCTTCATCACAATAGGAGCACAATTATTGCAGCTGCTAGGGAAGGCTATGCTTCTTCCTGTAGAAATATAATAGGACTTGCCCAAAACAGGAGGTGAAGGTTTGGGGGAGGTGGTTGGGGGTGGAGAGGGGTGGAGAAAACAATCTTGAGTTGATTATTCATATTCTGACTCTTGGAAGCCCGATGTGGAGCCAGTGGGGTTCCAGCAGCTGCTCGTACACAGCCCTCTCCTAATAATTGTACATTCTGTCAGGGGTCAACTTACTTTTGACCCTGTCCTTTTATATTGGTAAAAGGCTCTTTGGGGCAAACTGTTGGGTTGTGTCAGGGTACATTAAATACTCGGGGCCGCCTCCCTTGCTTTACCCCCACCCAGCCAGCAGCCTGTGATAAATTCATATCAGATGCTGTACCATTCACAGTTGCCCTCCTGAATTCACACAGCCCCCATTCTCACAACCGTGATGCGGCTGAGCTGGGACATTGTGTGGGTGGCAGCTGAGAAGACCTAGTCCCTCTCAAGGCTCAGAGGCTCCTGCCGCACTGGCTTCTTCTGATCCCACCGAAAAGAACATGCCTTGGCAGTCTGGCCAGCGCATTTGTCCAGACGTCCCCCTCATAAAGATAAAGGCTGACTGTATGCTGAGGAGCCGTGGCAGGGGTCTCCATGGGCAGCAGGGCTGTGGATAGAGCAAGCGGCAGATGGATTTGATTCCCTGTGCCAATTCGCTTTGACAAACTCAAGTCACATCATACAGATGGTTCAGAAGAGATGCTGATAACTTGGGAGAGCCTGAAAACAGGATGCTTTTCTGAGTCTGAGGCTAGGCCGTCAATCAGGGGTCATGCTGACCATCTAGGTTTTCTATTCTCAACATAGTGGGGCACTGGCTGTTACCTAGACTTATCAGTGAGTCTGGAGGATCCTGTACAATTCCTTCAAAAGGAATCCTGTTAGGATCTGAAGAGGCCATAGGACTCAAACAGTTCCCCAGAGCTCTTGGGAGGATTTTGTCAGCAGAATGGAATTATAATCTTTTGCAACTTTGTAGCCATTCCCATGCTGAAGCCCTCTAAGGCAATCTATAGCGTTCTAGTTAATAAATTAATTTACATTCTTATAGAAAACTCATTCCCCAAAGATCCCCAAGGACTTTTACCAGTAATGTAGAGGATTGACTTGAGGGAAATGTACTAAGCTTTTCAGTAAAAATATAAATAATGGAACAGGAACTGGGCATGTGAAAAGGGATTCTGCCTCTTGGTTAGAAGTATCTTCTCTGAAAGGAAAAGAAGGGAGGAAGGAAAACAGGAAAGGAAAGAAGGAAGGAAGGGAGGACAGAAGGAAAGAGGCAAAGGAGGAGGGAAGGAAGGGAGGGAAGGAAGAAAGGAATAAAGAACTCAGAAGTCAGAAATAAATGATTTTTTAAAAATCACCCAGGCTACAGAAATGTTAGCAACTTTATTTCACACAGGTAGTAGGTGGTATAACCAGTATTCAAAGTCAACTTTTCTGACTCTAATTTCAATGTGTTTCTAGTATACTATTTTTTAAAAAATTTATGTGTATATACCTCCCTTTATATATCAATTATTTTTCCTTCTATTTCCAAAAGCCTTACACTTATTTGCTACCACTGTGTTTCCTAAAGTTCAGATAGTTGAGTCCTGTTTTCATTTGTTACATTTTATACCTCTTTATACAATTATTTACTTAGAATATTTTCATAAATCAATTTTCACACTCATGTTTATAACCTAACTTCTTACACAACACCATCCATAAAACTAGTTTTTTTTCTAAAATATATTAAAACCCATAGCCACTAAAATAAATTTTATGCCATAAAATCATCACTGTACATTTCATAGTTGGCAAATATAATGTGGCCTGCATGGCTTCAGTTAAACTCATAAAAAGTAACCATTTTGAATACAAGTCTTTTCCACTAGGTTCTCTGTCTTCACTTGCTAAGAACACCTACTTCTGCAAACAAAAAAACCATGTTTTGAGTGCAGTTACACAATTTCTTAAGTCAGTATTTTGAAAGTTTGTCTCATAGGCAAACAGGTAGAATGCTTGCTCTGGATCCCTCCCCGGAGGATGTGGTTCTGTAGATCTGCAAGAGTGCCCAGGGTACCACAAATGCCTTCATCTCAGTGTGCTAAACATCTCTCTGAGTCACAATCACAATTATTATTGTTCTCTGAGATAATTAAGAAGGTTTAGTTGAACTAACTCTTGGGATTCTGGCTAATGTAATTATTTCTATTGGGTCTTTATCAAGGGCTTTTATGCTTAAAAAAAATCACACCCTTAAGGTGAAGACCTTAAGGTGTTCACAGGATTTTCACATAGTATTTCCATGAAAGTTTTTTTTTTTTTTAAAAAAAACATGCTTTCGTGAGGGTCAGGGTAACTTTCATGTCTGTCTCTGTGAGGTTGAAATTAGAAAGGAGTGTGGTCAAATGAGGAAGGTTACCCAGGGCCCAGCTGACAAGTAAGATTTCTGCAGCTGAGTCAGGGAGGTCGACCTCTGGGGAATGAGGTTGAGGTCACTGAGATGGAAAGGAGAACCAGAGTAGGAGTATGCAGCTTTTTGGGGAAGGTGGGGAACAGAGGAGGAGGTAGCAGACACAGAAACCTAAAATGAAAGTTGAGAGGGAGGACCAAGTCCAACACCTGGCTCAGGAAGTCGAGGCTGGTATCTGGGTTTGGTGCAGAGAGAGGCAGAAAGAGGAATCACAAGTCAGGGTGAGATTGGATGAAATTTGCAGACATCCATTGCAGTTGTTGTTTTATGTTAATTCTTTGTGTAGTCTGTAATGACTCATTAGATACGTGCAGACTGAGCAGTGCATTCTGATATGTGAATACATTCAAATGGCAGGGGGCGAGTGGGCTATGAATGGAAAAGTGAAACAAGGATGAAGTCTGTGGTTACTGAGATGTGGTTTTTCTTATTTAAATGAATAGGCACTTATTACTCTCTCCAAAATTTTAAAAGAGTATTAGATCTGACTGGGGACAGAATTCATTTTTCTTTTCCTTACCACCTTAGAGAGGACAAAATGCCCCAGTCAGAGCACCTTACACTGTAGGCACTCACTTCACATCTAGCTGAGCTACTCTTAGATCTGAGCAGAGGAGCTTATTTCTTAGCACATTTCTGTCTCCTATAAACCTATACTTTTAGATACCTTAGACGAAGTAGCACTCTTGAGAATAACTTGGCAATAATTGACTCAATGACTTTTCTTCTTTTCAAGGACTAGTTTTTACAATCTGGAAAAGATCAACTACAAGGAGGCTTCATTTATAAACAAGGTGGATTAACCATTCTCATAGCACAAATGTAAAATCAGAAATTATGAGCGTTGAGAAAACATATGTACAACACCGCAGTTGATGTAAGGTTTAAAACTCTTCCCATGTCAATGCTTTTATTTTTAAATGGTTTTCATTCCTCTTTGTATTTATCCGAACTGTAAATGAGACTTTACACTGACAGACTTTTAGAGTCAAAACACTTAGCAAATTTTAGCAGATTTCATCAAGTTGCTTACAACCCTGTAATACGACAGCTCATCATGATTAGGTGCGGCTGTCAAAGGAGAAGTAAACGTGTGTTTCTTGAGCCTTGTTGACTGGCACCTAGAATAATGAATATGCCTGATAACAGTATTGATCATAGCAAGTATTTATTGTTTACTATGTGCCAGGCCCTCTGCTAACTATCTCATCTTTTTCTCCCAAACTACCCTGTGAGGTGGACAGTATGCATTGGTCACTTTCAGATGAAGCAAATGGGGTTCAGTTGTTCCAGGTCACAATTCTAGGACACTGGGCTCCAGTACCCTCTATATTCACAGCACCCTTTATTGTCTTTCATGACCTTAGAAGTTGTGTTTGGGGAGATTGTGTCTCTTGAGCCATTCTCATATCCTCTGAACCAGTCCCACAGGAGCATGTAGAGTGGTGATACAGGAAATTAGACTCTGATAATTTTTTCTACTTCTGATAACTTTTTCTACCTTCTCTGATACTGAAACTACTTCTCTCCTCTGAATGACATTCACACATTTAACTTTAATAAAATGAGCGACAAATTTTCTATATACATTTTAGTATTCCAATATCTGTGTGGGGAAGGGATCCTTCTGGAAGTGAGGACCATGCGTGTGTGTGCAGAGACTGAATTCTGAAACCATTAGAACAGTGCAGTGAAAAGAGCTATGGACAGATGCTGAGCCGGGAAGGTGTGCTTTCCAAAAGCAGAACCTGGGGAAGGAATGAAGGTACAAAAAAGAAAAGAACATACTCTGATGGCAGTTAGGTATGTTGAGGGCTGGTGTCTTCAGTCTTTGGAAGAATCATCGTAATGATAACTACCATGCATGAATGCTTGTGGTATCCTTGTACACTCAAGGAATTTGAAATGCATTGATTGGTTTTCCTGTATGTTAAACTTTCCCTGCGTCTAGTGGGAAAAATATTGCCATTATTCCTTTCCCCCAAGTGTTCCTCTTACACGTATGATTTTACTTACTTGGGGTTGAATGAATCCTTATAAAATGATGAGTTCCTTTGAAAAAGACTTGATGAATGACTGTTATCATTTGCCTTACCTCAATGTTGGTTGTTATTGTTTAGTTTTTTTGAGATAGGATCTCTCTATGTAGTTCAGGCTAGCTTTGAACTTACTATGTAACAGAGGTTAGCCTTGAATTTGAGGCAATCCTCCTGCCTCAGCTTCCTGAGTGCTGGAATTACAGGCATGTGCCACCACTCCTAGCTGACTATGTCAATGGTTTTGTCCTAAGGGAGAGAGCACAGGCATACTGAAATCCATGCTGTTTGGAAATCATTTAAAAAGAATGATTTTTATAATACCTTTGAATGAACTAATTTCTTTTTCTAAATGTTTTCTGATTTATTTTCTAATTTGTCTTTTATAAATATTGACTCTGTGACAATATTCAATTTTTTTTTGCCCGTGGAAGAGCATTCTATTGTTACTGCATTCTGCATGTTTTCTGATGTCATTGTAACCGTATTTGTCTTTTCCTTTTCCTTTTCATTTATATTGTTAGTTATGCCTTAGGTGCTCAGAGTAGAGTCCCATAAATGTAGGACTCTAAATTGGTGTGTGAGAATAAAGTATATGCAATCCTAGCAATACCTAGGGTCACAAGATACATGAGAAAGAACCCTCAAAAATTTGAAATTAGGGTTTATGGCTCAATGGTAGAGTGTCTGCTTAGCATGTACAAGGTTCTAGGTTTGATGCCCAATACTACAAAACACAACGACATTTGAAGATAAAGATAGTGTATTAATTCTGCCTTAATAGATGTTACTCAATAGTTATTGGACTAAAAACAAACTTGGGGTAGATATCACAGTATGGCATTAGAAGTACTTGTCATAGTATGGAATTTGAAGTACTTTTCAACTTTAGAGAATACATAGATCAATATAGACAAGTGATTGAGCTAGATCCTATGAGAAAAGAAGAGATGATTGGCTGGTGGCATTATTATTATTACTTTTTTAAATTAGAAAAGTGGATAAAATATGTAGTAAGACAAAGGATTAATTCAAGTATAGTATTGAAGATGGTGATAAACATGAAATATGTCAAGAGGAAGTTGCCATTTACCTAGTCTGGAGATGTAATAGTGTAAGGAGAAAGTATAAGGATATTTCTATCTATCTAACTATCTATCTATCTATATAATTTTTTTTTAGACAAGGTCTCATTATGTAGTTCTGGCTGGCCTTGAACTCATGGGGAACATTGTGCCTCAGTCTCCCAAGCGCTAGGTTTACAAGGCATGAGTTACTGTGTCCATTTTGAAAACAATATTAAATGAGAAAATGATCAATATGAAATAGGATTGGAGAGATTTCTCATGGAACTCTTTGGAAGTTATTTTCTTTGTAATGTTTTGAAACGTATGCTCTGTAGTTAAAAAGAATGGTGTTGATCTATCTCACCTGTGATGGAAGAAATGTTTTAGGAAAACAAAAACAGAGAGCACGAGTTTGGCCAAGTCTCTGAGGGTGCAGCCTTGGGCAGCTTTAGGCCCTTCAGTGGTGGGAGGTGCTGACTTCCCGGACACCTGATAAGGCAGAAAGGTCATTAGCCAATAAGAGACAAGGTGTTACTGGAAAAATGAAGTTCATGCACCTGATTACTAATTAATCAGGCGTGAGAGCACCTTGTAGATGTATTCACTATTTAATTATAGCAGCCTCTTTTGGCAAAGAAGCATATGTTCCCAGCTTAATCTACTGGTTTATACTGACATCAAATTGTCATTATCAGAAAGAATCAGGGCTTTTGATTATTTCCACTAATTTATTGAACACTTAAAATTAATGAACCCCAGGCCTTTTAAATGTGCTCAGTTGGTTTGGAAGACAGGAAGAGAAAGGCGGATGGGGAAGAGCCTTCATTAAAAGGACAATTTGTTTGGATAAAGGTAAAGAAAATACATTTCATGGGTGATCTGAACTCCACTTGTGGAAAACACAAGAATTCTAAAAACTGAGCCTACAAAATGATGGAGAGGAAACAGGATGTGAGGAATGGCCTCCTGGACACCACTGGCCTCCAAAAACCATATGGCTAAATGGTTCCCTCCCTAACTAATTGTGTGCCAGTTATTTTAGAGAGTCTCACTACAATTAAATTTATTAAATAAAACCAATGAAAACCAAATATTAGAAATCAATTGTTAAATTAACAAAGAATTCTTTTTCATTGTGAAAATTTAATTAGGCCGAGAAGCATATTACATAAAGGCCATCTTTTTCACAAGTGAATAATATCATACGATGATCTTTTTATCACTCCCATGTTGTACACTTTTGTGTTCAGTTTCAGGCGAAGATCAAGTTCAAGTGAGTCTCCAGGTGATAGAAGGAATGGTGCCCCCAACCATTTCTGGTGAGTATTAATTCACAAAGCAGAAGCCTGCGATGCAGTAGAATAGAATGTCCCCTAGTAGTTGCAAGTTCATCCTCATCATGTTATTTATAAGCAGGCAACTATCAGTCCTGCATTCTTATTCCGTATAATTAAAATATGTGTCTTCATGTCAAAGAAAGATATAAGGGTGCATTTATTTTTCAAAACAATGCAAAGTAAGAATTGAAACATGTAAATAAGCACACTTCATAAATTATCAACCATATGTGCACATAGGACTGCAGATTTGCAGATGGGCCATTAGACCCACTCCAAATGGAAAGAAAAATCCATGATATCTCTAAACTTTAATTGTTCCTGGTAATTTCAGGAAATCAGTGTAAACAAATCCTCCCCAAAAGTCAGATGTTTCTGTGAAACCTTTCTTACTCCAGAAAAACAAAACTGTCAAAGAGTAAACACCTCATAACCACTTTCTAATGTATTCCATTGTTCGTTTTGTTTGTCCCGTGTCAGTTTGCAGGAGGGATACATCTTTTCAAAGGTAGAGTTTTCCTGTGATTTTCAGTCCCCTTTTTATGTTAGGTTAGAGCAGAGACCCTGCTAACCTGAAAATGACCTAATAATTCTTTTACTTGATTAATAAAAGATGTCAAGTACTGTATGCAACTGTAAACCAGAGGAACTGCTGGTTTTTGCTCCATGGTCACTGTAATATGAAGAAAGCCATCTGAAACTGTATTCCTAACAGATTCTTAACTCACACTCCACTCCACTGAGCTTTGGGTTTACTGCCTTTAATCCCTCTTTCTTCCTCATTGCTCTGCTACTAGAAGGCTCCGTGTGAGCTGATAGGGGATCCAACAGTGGGCAAGATGGGGTGGTCTTTGACTACATCAGGTTTCATTGTCTCTTGGGGATGACAAAGAAATGATTTACTAGTTAATTAATTATCCTTAAAATAATTATTACCAAGGAAGAAATACTTTCTAATTCTCTCTTCTTGAAAGTCCTACATTCAAATTCTCTATGAGAATTGATAGATTGGGTCCTTAGTTGTTTTTTTAAAAAATTTATTAATGCATATTTGCAGTACATACTGTTTATGTTGTTTGTGTGGAGGTGGTATGTGTACATAATATATCTTAATTCCTTTTCTCATCCCCTTTCCCTCCCCTCTCCTCCCTCCATCTCTTAATCTCCTTCCCATTTGAGACAGATCTGTCTTCCTACTTTTTATTATCTATCTTTTATTTTGTTCTTTATTTGTAATTTAGGTTTTTAATATATCAGAAACCATGCAATATTTATTTTATAGAGGATGTATCTTTTAATAAGCTCTCGTACCAGACCACCTTAGCGAATAATGAAATATCTCTGGACGACCATTTCTGGTTTAGAATTTCTGGTCCAGCCCTTGTCAGAGTGGCATGTCATTCAGCACCTACTATGCAGATTGCTGTGTTAAGGACTCTTTGGAAGAACAGCGTGAGTGGCCAACATCCAGAGATTTCCAGGAGTCAGTATAACTGGGAAGTACTGTGTTTCTTCTGTTAGTTACAATATGCTGAATAAATACAATGCCAATGAGTTATATCTTTGGTCCTGTACTTTAAGTATTGTAGGGCTCTTGATCACGACTCCTGGGAACTGGGTTCTAGTGTAAAGAACAACCAAGTATTCCCTGTGACTTTTACAGCAGGCACTTTCTCTTTGCACTCAGTGATCCTTGAGATTATCAGTCATCCTTGGAGATTAAAGGACAGCCTCTAGGCAGGTTATGACAGAGCCTAAATATCAAACATTGGAGATTAAGTAAATCACAGATTTTTAATATAATAGGCTACTATGAAGTCACTGAAATCATGTTTACAATGAGTTTAATGACTTTAGAAAATGCATAGAGAAAATGGCTAAACTAAGCAGAATCACAGTTTGTTACAAAGATAAGAAATGGTTGTGTTATAATCTCAGTTACATAGAAATAGTGAGAAATTCTAGAAGGAAACCCAAATGAAAGGTTGCCAGCAATTACTGCTATGTGGAAAGATTGCAAGGAACTATTATGTTTTTTTTCCTCGCATTTTCCAGATAATCCATAATAGACATGTCTAACATTTGTAATAAAACAAAACACAAATGCTTAAAATGATAGAAATAACTTCTCCCCAGAAGTGGAGTTAATTTAAGGGTTGGATAATGATTTGCTTCCTAGCTGATAAACATTTTTATGAAATGTTTTATAATATTAAAAAGCATCTATTTGGAGAGGTAAAAATATCACCTGCTTCCTGGAATAAGGATAGAATTTAAAAATTATCAAAATGAATCAGATTTTTCTTTATTTTCTAGCTTCTACCTCTGCACCTAAATCAGCTTTAAAATGGTCCCTCTCTGCGACATGGCAGGATGTTGAAGAAGACTGGGGAGGACACAACCACACCATACCGGGCCCTGGGGCTGATGTCCTGATTTTACCCAGTGAGTACAACAACCTAGGAGATTAATCATAGGCAGACTGAACCAGGCCTAATCTGATTAGAGATTATGTTTCTTTTATGTTATACAACACAGAAAGAGAATGGAAATAATTTGACACTTACTTGTCACAATCCTTTTTTAGGGGACTAATTTAGGAGAAAGATTTCATGACTCAGTGAAATCCAGAACAAACAGCCCAGCCTACCTTTATTAAAAGGGAAGCAAGTAAACCTTATCCTAAAAGGGGTTCAAATAATTACCAACTGGATAATGTTTTTCATGTGTCAAAAGAAGACGGTTGGTATGAAAGAGAACAATTCATAAATGTCTCTTTATTTTCTGCCCTTGTGAAGTTTTACCTATAGAACCGAGAAAAAGGTAAAACTGTTGTCATAATTTCTTAAAACCCTAGAGAAATAAGATAGTAAAACATCTTTGTATCTGTCCATCCATGTATCTAGAATCACCTCCAACTATGGCAATATGAAACAGTGCTGGCGAACCTGGGCATGTGTGCCACAGCAGGCTGTTTGTATCATTGAAAGCTCTAAAAGGTTTGGCATAATTGATATAGAAGAAAGATAATTCCTAAGATATACACAAACACCCATATTTAAAACATTCTTTTTACTTAAAAATGAGTTCATAAAAATCCCAGAAAAATTTCACTGATCTGAGATGAAAATATGTTTCATAGAATAATTATATTTCTTCCCAAAGTCCAAATTCCATTTATGGTCTAATTTGTACCTCTTAAGGCAATGGTTCAAATCTCCTTTGGCCACCCGTGAAGTAATAATCATAATGTCAAACATTTACTGCACACTAACCGTGTACCAGGAACTGTTCTTCATGTACTGATTGAATCCTCACAATAACATTGTGCAGTAAGTGGTATTACTGCCTTCATTCTTACAGACAGAGAAACAGGCCCAGGGCAGTTAAATAACTTGTTCAGGGTCACAGAGCTTTCAATTCAGCAGTCATGATTTGAACTCAAACAATTTGATTCCAAGTCCTTATTCTTAAGCAATAAAGTACATTTCCTTTCTTAAAGGACCAAAGGTTATATAACAAAAAGAATAGTTGTATTGTTTGCTTTATTTGTAATGGCAGAATGGAGACTGAATAAAACAAAAACACACTGGCCTCTTTCTGGAGCGTGGTGTGTGTGTAGGAGATAGATACAGGAGTGGGTGGGCTGACCAACACAAGCCTGAATTACTGTTATCAGCTAACTTTCCCATCATCTACCTCTCTTCAATGGAAGATATAACTTTTTGAATAAACAAGCTCTTGAGTCATTCCTATACGGAAAAGAAAAATCTGTTCTCTCTCCGCCATCTCTTTGATAAGTCTCGCTATTGAAATTACCCGGGGCTATGGCTTTTCCCACTGAGCAATCTGTTTCCTCCACCCTACACAGGAAGCAAGAGAAGCTTTTGAAGGTTGCCAAGCTTTTAGTGTCTTTTGGGGCTTTTATGCTGAGGAGCAATCTCAGCCATCTTGCTTGGAATTGTGCTCGACAGTATCTGTCACATGTCCCAAGTCCCAATTCTTCACTGTCCTTGATTCCTTTATTCCTCTGTTCATGATTTGCTTAAAGAAAAGGGCCTGAGTTTTCTAAGAAGCTGACCTTAAATAGCGTAAGCCTATCCTGTAGGGCAGAGATCAATGACTGGGGAATGTGTGCTCATGGATGTTAGTTAATCAAGGTACTTTCTAATTAATTAGTCCTTCAGTGTGTGATGAGGAAAATAAAGATTTGAAACATATCCACTTACTGTTCATTTATTTTAGTTTTCATGTGAAAAGATAAATGAGTGGGGAGGTACATGTGTACAGACTGGGATCCTTGCTCTGTGCCAGTTGCTCTCTCCTCTTGTCGTGTTACCCCTCTTCTAATCCAGGGATATCACCTGCTATTGGCGAGCACTGAAATTGTGCTTTTCAGTTTGTATCTTATGCAGGAACTGCGCTGCTGTACCTTCTGACTTTTGACAAATCTTCCCCGATATTTTGACCTTCTCTGATGGGCCTTTGGGTTGAGTCTCCATTTCTTTCTACTTGTGGCTTTGCCTCTCTCTGAACTCTTCACCTTTGTCAGGTTCTCCTTGCTTCCTTCATTTTCAGTCTTCTTTAAATCAAGTTTTCTCACCTGAGTCTGGCAGAATAGATGCTCAGGAAGCGTCACTTAAACGAACTTCATGAACTCAGTGAAGCCATCCATGATTTAATAACAAAAGTAAAATTTTGGGCTTGATGAAGTACAATGATAAGACTTTATGAGTTTGTGGAAAATAGTTATCTTTCAAACAGATTTCTAAGAATTATGGAATGATTTTGATAAGGGTAGTAGCAAGTGTCTTCTGAGTGCTTGGTGTGTGCTGTGCTGAGTGAGTCACATTAACTTTTCTTGCTTGATACGCACAACCACTCTGTAATATGATGCTGTTTTTATTCACATTTTTACAACAGATAAAGAAACTTTGATGGAGAGAGGTTATGGAGTTTGTTAAAGTTTTACCCAGTTAGAAGTAAAGAAGACTGAGCAGGAAATCAGAATTTGGTTCAGAGCTCTTTAGCATGACTTTTTCTTTCTTTCTTTTTAAAATTGGTATCTCTACCTGCCCTGATTGATAGAAACCAGATACATAGCTTACTAAATTTATATTTCTCTGCTCAGTGTTTATATTACTCCCTTAACTAGGGATAAAAATAAAAACAAAAATACTACCCACTGAATATGTATGGAAGTAAGATACTCTACTTGAGGAATTTAATCTCATCACACATTGTTGGAAAAACTAGAGAAACTTACCAAATAGGTACCTAATACAGTGAAAAGTGAACTAGTTTTGCATCTGGCATCAAATATAGTTGTGTTTCAAATGAAAATCCCTTTCCAAATGTGCTTAAAAAATATTTACTAAACACTCCACGTATTCAAGGCACAGAACTGAGTATGTACTATCTGGATGCCAAAGGCAAGTTAGATACATCTATAATTTCAACAGTTGGTGATTTACCTGGGTTAATAAAACACACAATGCATAATAATACAACAAATAGCCATAATAAACACAGAATGCATTTAGAATCATACTGTCTCATATGGGTAGAGAAGGGACTGTAATTAACAAGGGACAACTTGTAATTGACTTTGAAAGATGGGGTAAAGGTTTAAGGCACGGTTATGGTACAAAAAGGGGTATCAGGGATCCATTAGTGAATACAGGATAAACTTGAATTGACACTTGGATTCTGACATTTACCAAATGTGTAAAATTATTGTAAAGGCTTCTACCCTCATCCATACCATGAATACCATAATTAACATATATCACAATGTTAGGAAGACTAAACAAGATAGCATCAGTGCACACTACGACCACATAGAGTATTGGAGGTAATGGAATTATACATGAAAGCCGTGATTTGTAATGTATCAGGTGCTCTTATCTCTCACTTTTCCATCTGGCTGCCCCCTTGGCCTCTGGTATTAGTGACACTTTGTATTTGCTTTCCAATGGCTTATTATTTAATTTTCACAACATCCTTGGGAGCTAACTAGGTAATAACTATTATTACAGTAAAAACCCATTTTTACATAATATGATTTTAATGGAACTGCTGATTTTACAAAATGAAAGTGACTGGTAAAGAAGATTTAAGTGATACTTTTGAACCTCTAATATAATTTTATGGTGTTTTGTGTATTTTAATTCATTAATAAAGGAAATGTGTAGAACATTCCCATCATTATTCAAATAGAATAGCATAATTTTTCAATAAAATTCTTAGTGTAAATTGCCTATTTCCATTTTCTGGGAAATCAGTTTTATGGAATGACCTCAGACCCATCCTATTCCATAAAGATAGGACTTTACTGTACTAATAAAAGATACCACTGTCTTAAGTATGAGACCGTTTTCCTTCAAGGCGTTCTGTCTTTATAGACATTGGATTTTGAAAGAGCTGTAAATTTTCTTCCACAGTGTTCTATGGAACGTGTGAAATTTGTTCTTGTGGCTTAGTTTATAATAACTTTGCTCAATATAAACACACATATATGACTGCCTTTACCTTCTGAGTATTGCAAAAATTGGCCTGATACAGTCTAAATTTTTAATTTGTAAAAACATGTTGTATCTAACTTACTATGCAAATCCCAGGCCTCCATAAGGAATAAGTTGGTCAGCAGGTAAGATGATCCCTCTAGTGTCTCTTCTGTGCTTTGTCCTGAAATGACCAAAGAGGACTCATGAATGATACTTCCACTTTTTCCTCTGAAGGAATTTTAGCCTTGGCAGGATGACACCTTTTTTTGCACAGGACAGGTCTAATGGAAGGAAAATGTTTTACACTTCTAAATGATACGATTCTGTCTTGAAGAATACAGATATGATATCATGTAGCCTCCAGCATTTTTTGATGTGTGTGTTATGGTAGAATTCATTTTTCATTTTCGATATTACTTTGAACTGTACTTATTTGAAGAGATGAATGGGATAGTACTGTTTTTCCTTTATAAGAGTTCTTCTGTTTGTTCTGATTTTCAATACTTGGGTCTTTTAAATGGCAGAGAGGCTCATCAAAGCCATGTGATGTTCAAAGATGGTAATTTTTAATGCTTTTCCTTGTTAAATTATAAAGCATTACAATAGACTGGTAATATAAGGCAAGATGATCATGAATCAGGAAGTACTTTTTGAGGAGAAGAATTTATATAAGATGTGCTTATAGCACTATTTACTTGATTTACTTTTTTTTTTAAATCTGGGGTTGTGTTTAATTTAGGATGATTTACACACAAATTAAGATTCAGGTGTGCAACACCAATTAGAATCCAAACACAAATATTGGTGTTGTTCCTACAGCTGGAGTAGTTCTCTTAAGTTTGTCCTTGTTCCATTTGGATGGAACAGAAAAGCCATACAGACCACCAACCATTTATTCTTTATTACTAACAAAGGGGAGGGCAAGAAACTTAGGTTTAAATTACTGGGGTTCTTTCTATGATGCATGGCATTAGAATGCTGATCATTTGAGTGTGGATGTTCTGGAATGCCACCATTACCTATGAAACTACCCTGAAACCTAACAGCTCAAAGAACACACTTTATTTATTTATTTATTTATTTATTGGCACTGGAAATTGAACTCAGTTCCTCATGCTTGTCAGGCAGGTGCTGTGCCACTGAGCTATCTCACTGGCAGCACAGACTTTATCTTGCTCATAATTTTGTCTTCTTGTAAGTGTTCTCGTTTGGTGTTCGTGTTCTTTCGCAACTTGTAGTCAGTTCACAAATTGCAGCCAGTTGGTGTTTGGATTGATGTCATCTAAAAGCTTGCTTGCCTGAATACTTTAAGATGACCCACCCATGTGGCTGGCAGTTAAGGCTGATAATTAGTTAGAGCTTATCCAGAGAAATTAGCTAAGAGGCGAGTGTTCCTCTCCTCATAGGCTTCTCTGTAGGGCTGCTTGTGCTTCCTCATGGGATGGTGGCTGGATTCCAAGAAAGAGAAACTTTAGAGAGACACAAGAATAGGCAGTCTATGACAACTAGTGGAAGCTGATGCCTTTGAGTCTACCTTAGCAGTCTACCTTAGCATATTGTAGTCTCATATTCCTTTGGTAGAGCGTGTCACAAAGGCCAACCCAGATTCAGGGGAGGAAAAGTAGTCTCCATTTCTTATGGGGAAGAGAAGCAAGGAATTTACAGGTGTTTTTAATCTACCACTGTGTGTGTCTGTGGATGTATGTAATTAAGAGCAGATGTATCTGATTTAATTCAAAGGTGTTTTAGAGCCTGCTAAATTTGTGCTTCTTCCCTATCTAGGCAGACTTTACGTAGATTCTGTTGGCTTGCATGAGCCAGAAATTGTAAAAATATGAGGGGTTGGGTTGGTCAAAGGACTTCAATTTTCTTATTTTTCTTACCCACAATGCTCAGTATACTGTATCATACTGCTTCATGTCTGCCTGAAACTACTTTTATTTAATTCTCCAAACATATGTGAACCTCTGATTTGTGACTATTTATTTTGAGATGAGGATGAACAACATTATCTGGGCTGCACACATGGCCAAATGTGTACATGCAAGGCCAGGACCTCTTCTTGGAAGAGGGAGGTTTGCTGGCATGAGGGGAGAAATGGAGGGAAAGTATCTTGAGCCTTTATTCTGGGACAGAAATCAAAGGTCCAATACTCAAACTTTTCTTTGGCCTTACTTAGGGTGAGAAGGTTATTCTTCAAGATTTTGTAGGGAAGAATGGACAAACACTTGATTTAAGAATAACCTTCGACACACAAGCTTTAGCCAGAACTACTATTAAACAAACAGAAAGAAAACTTGAAAACAAAGGGGATTCTTAGAAGCTGCATAATTTTTCTTTCTTTGCCAGTTGCTTAGAGGGGGAACATACACAGATCTCAGTGCTTACTGGTTTACAGCAAAGGGTACTAAGATTATGTCTTTCCCATAAGAAGAAACAAGTCAGAATTTTCAGCTCCATGGAACAAATATTCTTGTGGATATCTTCAGGCAGCTTATTTTTGAAATACTGAATATAAGTTGACTTTTTGTGTGTGAAATCTTAACAAACTATAGGAATTTACTATTTAAAGTAATTTAAATACAAATCCTTTTTAATATGGAATCCTTAATGAACTGAATGATTAGTAACTTATTTGCTTTATTTTGAGGCAAGTTTACTTGTATTAGGTAAATATTAACATACATGGAAAATGCAAAACTTGGTGGTTGTTTAATCTCACTAAAATGAGCTAAGATAATGCATTTTTACAAATAGTAAAACGTTATGAAATATGTTGAAATTATTAGCCTAAATTACATGATTTTGGTACCATTCATCAAGAAAAGAATTTCTCAGTCTCCTAATTTTCAACATAGTGTCACAAAATGCTTCCTAGAATTTATGAGAGAAAACGCTAGAGCTTTATGTAATGTGTTTTAGATCATACCTCTAAAATATGGTTGTATTGGTGCATCACAGCACATGGAGACACTAGAGAATGTCTTTTGAGATGTCTCATTCAAATGGCCTCTCTAAGGGAACAGTGCTAGCACCCTAACTGACCAAGGCCTGTGACACAGTTCTCTTTCAAGCGTGGACAACCAGGAGATGAAAATGAAAAATATTTCTCCATTAAAATAATCAGTCAGGTAAAACCACAGTAATTTTTATTTCCTATAAGTGACAAAAAGAATGTAAAAATGTAGATATGTTGAAACAAGTTAGCACACTTGCCCTAATCTAATTTGTCAATCTCTGCTAGACTCAATCATAGTGTTTGTTTCTGGGCTAATTAGAAGTCACTTAGAAACTTCTCTTGGGATGAAAAGTCAAGTAGGCCCCTATACTCTTTATGGCTTGTTAACTTGCTGGAACTAATTACAGTTTTACTCTAATCAAGTGGATTTTTCAAACTCTTTTTTGTTTTCACTCACCTGAGAAACATTCACTGCCCAAATCCATTGGCATTTGTATCATAAAATGTAGTAATTTTAGGAGGTGCACAGCTTGTAATTTGGGTACAGGATAGGGGACAAGATTTTGGGAAGAAAGAGATACGTTAGAAACCCAAGTTTACATTCGCATTTTACAATAGTGAATGTGTTACATTCGCTATTTTTCAACTTCACTTTTGCCTCAGTCTCCCAGAGATCTGGCCTGCCTGGATATCTTGGGTCCCAGTCTGATAATAACCTAGCAGGTATCCCTGAAAAATGCCACTGGTGCATCTTTTTGCTTGCTATTAGTGTGATTTTGCTACTATAGCACCAATCTCCTCATGCATAACCATTATAGATTTCTATCTGTAGATTACAGCTACATATTTCCTAAAGGAACTATGCTTTCATCTCATCAGGATTTTAAAGTATATTTTGGACTTAATAATACAAATCATAAGCTTCATGGTAGCAGTAAGTGCAGTGGTGTTTATTATAGAAAAATATATTATAAACTTAATAGGAAAGTAGAATTGGTAGGACTTGGCAACTTACCATGTATGCCAGGAAAAGGAAAATGAGACTGAGGCTCACCAGAAATTTTACGTGCAGGTGACCTGAAGGATGCCATCAATAAAAATAGAAGATGCAGGGGAAGAAACAGGCTTAGCAGAGAGGATAACAACTCTAAAATAGACAGAGTAAATTCTATGTTCAGATGCTTAGATCTTAATAGGAAGTATGGATCAGAGTTTGAGGGTGGGGCACAAAGATTTTAGAATCTGGATTAAGATTCAGTCATCCTCAAAAGAGTTACTAAGGAAGGCTTCAAGATTGAACAAATCTTAGAACAAATTTGAGACCATTGCAGAGAGATACGAAGAAAGGGTAGAGGATAACTCCTTGGTGTGAATTCTCACTTGAGTGGCAGAAAATGATATAAGAGAAGAAATGATGAAGATTATTAACAGTAGACCAAGGAAGACTAAGAGGATAGTAGTTTAGAAAAGACACTCAAGTTGTTCCTAAAAATCAAATGCATAGTCTAATGTAACATCTCTTGCTAGTTTTATCATATCATACATCTGGATTGGATCCATGTCTTCTGTTAACCACTACTATTTTTGTTCAAACTAAAAGCAATTACTTTGAATGAGACCACGGATTTCTTGTGTGGTAGCAAGGTTGTCATTGGTTGTCTTCAGGTTAGAATATTGCTAAGTTATCCAAATTAACTGGCTTATGTGAAAGGCTCAGTCCAACTGACATTGATAGTTTGCAAATCCAGTTTTTTCATCATAAAATAGAGTAGATTATGTCCTATAAAATATCACTGTTATTTCCTAAAATTTCACTGCTATTTCCTATTTTGTATTTTCCTACAAAAACACAAAACATCATGATAAATATTTTTAGAAAAGATTGAGTGGTCATGCATAATTCCCAGAGTGAGTTCAGTTCTGGAAGAACTGAAGTTTGTATCATGTAAAACACGTAGCATTTGCCTATCAAGGCAAACTGATCAATTTCTTCCATTTCTCAAATACTGAGAGAAGCATTCAGAAATTGTGTTATTTATTTTGGGATGCTGATATTAGAAACTAATCTCTTTAAGATTATTAATAATTTGAGTGACAAGTTACTCTGATTTGCTTGGGACCAAGTAGTTTCCTCAGACACAGGACTTTTAGTGATAAAATCTGGAAAGTCTGAGGCTAACAAGGACATGTGGGTTACCCTACTAAAAATCACCTTGAAAGTTCATACTAACCCTATATCCTGTGACTTGCACTGTAACAAATTCGCTGAGGGTTAATGGAATTTTTCCTCAACTTAAATGCATAAGCTTATGTTATACCTAGTTTCATTCCTGCAAGAACTTTGTCTCATGGAACTAATATTTTTAGGAGGCAGAGCGTTTCTCACAGGAGAAGGGGACCTGAGTGATTGCACATGTGCGTTACCCTCCTGGTGAGGAGTGGGGAAGCAGAGCCGAGGAAAGAATACTGCCATGGAGGTTTTAATGTGCAGCAGGGCTTTATTCACTTGCTCTAATTGAATTACTTCTTATTCTCTTTACTTTATGGTATGATTTCCATGCAGATATTTTTGGAATGTAGAATTAAATAATTCATGATTTCCCTATTATTGGTTTTGGTATCGCTGCCGTTTCTTGAGTTGATTATACTCAATTCAGGGGCTTGGAGGGTTTTTGGAGTCTTCTTATTGGCAGAGGTTTAAAGGTAAGAATCTGGCCACACGATGAGGCATTACAAGTGCCGATGGGTCAGTGGGGCAGGGGTAGCATAGCTGGTTCCCTGCTGACCCTTGGTCAGTACTTATCACACCGCCCAGAGGTTGCTAATGTTTTTGTGTTCAGGTTCCCCAAGGCTGGTAAAGCCTCAAATCAATTCTTAATGTTTTTGACACATAAAATAAAGCAATTAGGATTACAAAAGAAACCTGTTGTATTGATATAGGTATGAAAATATTAAAATAAGAGTTGTGGTATAATAATACATTTTGATGAGGATTCAATAACAATAACTATTGTTAGTTTTCATAACTATCATAATTTCAATGTCATCATTGCTGGTATTCTCCAGGAAGGGCTGCCATGAATTCCGCATGCATTCCCATGGAGAAGGAAAGGTTCATTCCCCTCCTGTGGATCCGTGCTGTGTTCAGTGACTTGCTTGACTGACAGAATAGACAAATGAAGTTCTGGGAGTTCAAAGACAAGGTTATAAGAAGACCCTTTTCCTGGGTGTCTCACTTGCTATTGGGGTGTTCCTTCTGAGAACAGTCCTTAGGCTATAGGAACTGGAATCATATGGAAAGGCTGCTTGACAGTCCCAGATAAACTCCAGCAAGTGGCCAACATTAACTTCCTGCCACAGAAGTGATCTTAGACATTCAAGATAGTTGAGCCCATGGATGGGTCATGCTCACATTTCTGAAGTTTTCTTTCTTTTATATCAAACACATTGTAAATCTCCAATTTTATCCTTAGGGTGATGTTACTCAGGATTTGCTGTGTATATTAAATAATATTCTCTTAAAAGGAGCATCTCTCATTCAGTTCATTAGGATTGCACCAGGCACTGGCAGAGTTAATGTCTATCATGACTATGCAAAAGAGCTAAAAGAGTGAACATAAATTAGAAGCTCTCTTTGGAATAAGCATTGTATCCTCTGCAAAACTGATTTGTAATTGTTCCATGACTGCCATTTTCAAAATATGTATGTTATTAAATTGTGAGTTCAGAAATCATGTGCTCATTGAGCAACTATTTACTGGACATATAATTTATTATGTGCCAGACACTTGGCCTCATGTTGGGGACAAAATAATAAGCAAAACAGTTCCACTACCTACCTTTTTATTGCCTAATGAGGGACACAGAAATGTAATCACGCAGTTATCAACTAGTGAATTTTGGCATGTACTACAGGAAGCATTCAGAGGGATGAAAGCACACAGCGTGGGAATCTGGGTTTGAATGGAAGTGAATCCAATTGCAATTCCTATCGTAAGGCTAAAAACAGCCACTTAGATACTAGCAATCACTATCAATAAATTTGCTCAGCATTTCTCAACATGTTTTCTAAGTAACTAATGCCTTATGTACATCACATAAAAGGTAAATCAAATAACTGTGGACCATTGTGGATTAAACACAGATAAATTCCTTTGCATCTGATGTTTTCAAAGCCTTTCATGTGATCATATGAGTTGTGCATCTTCTACAGGGAGATTCAGTGTGTGCTGTTCCTCAAATGCTTTTCACCATGTAACCCTTTTATTTCAGAACAACTCATCACATCAGTGCTTCAGGACAGTGTTTTGAGTACAAAGGACACTTATACCTGATCAAACAACCACTTCATGGGGTTGGGTATCTGGTTACTAGTAAGATCACCTCTTCTGTGAAGAACAAAGATCTGACAAATGGAAGTTTATATCTCTCTTCCAAAAAAAAAAAAAAAAAAAAAACAACTCTGTTTCTGGATATCAGGGAGTTGAACTTTTGTCTTCTTTTTCCACACTTTGTTGCTTCCATTCCCGAAGTTACCCCGTAATCCATTATGTCTGTGGGAGCTCCAGCCATCACAATCACATTCCCAGTCCCAGGAAGGAGAAAGGATTTCTCTTGTAAGTTTCACATAACTTTTTTCTCTTTATATATTATTGGTCTAAACTTAGTCAAATGGTCATATATAACTTGAAAGGAAGCTGGGAAATATAGTCTTTCTACTAGATGATAGTGTATTTAGCTGAAAACCAGAGTTTTCGTGACTAAGAAGAGAAAGGTAAACACTGAGAACTCAAGTTCCCTGCCAAAGTTTTCTCTTATTTAGACCTGAGGAGAATGGACTCAAAGAGACATGCCCAGGATGCTCAGAAGTCATAGAGATGGTATTGAGTCAAGTCTTGGCCTCTGGATTCCTTGGTCTCTTGAATTCATTACACTGATCCTGCATAAACATAAGGAAGAAATTAAACAGAGCCTGCCAGAGGCTGTGACACAGGGTCAGGGCCATATAGACAGGTAACACCATTGCGAGGTCCATGTTAAATGAAAGGTAGGAATGCTTGTTTCTTACAGACATTTCCTGAGATTTGAAAATTCATGATATTTGATTAATAAAATGCTGTCTGTGGTGTGTAGCTCTTTCATTTTAGCTTCATTTCTTGGGTCAGGATTCTATTTGTCTGGCTGCTGTGCATTCTGGAGTCTGCTCCGTGTCTAAGGGCTTGTCCTCACTTTCCTTCATTTTTCATATCGATAATGCTGCACAAGTCTCAGATTGTCTGCAGCATCTGTTTGCTTCTCTGTGTTTCCATGATAACATCACCTGATGCAGTTTAGCATTTTGGGACTGCTCTACTTAGATTGTGCTGTTTGTATTTATTTATTTATTTATTTATTTATTTATTTATTTTTTCCTCAGCCACCATAGGCAAAGCCTAGCAGTGGTGGTATGAAGAAGAGGTGACTGAAGAACTACACTGCAGAGTTGCCCAGAGATGCTGGGCTTTCTGAACTCTGCTAGGCTTGGCATGGCTGAGCAGTGCAAAGGATCAGATCTCTCTGCCATCTGGAAGCACATTATTGGCACCAGTGTGGTCTCATTGTTGTGATCCCTTTGTCAGAAGAGCTTCAGGAAAGTGGATGTGTGGAGAGATCCCCAGGAATGGTTTAGGTATTGGTAATTCCAGTCTTTACCATGCTGACAGTTCTTTTTATTAAAACCCATGGAAGAGGGAAGTGGGTAAGATCAAATGAAGGTATGATTTTTATAGATAGGATTTCAGTTTAGCAAAGCCACTCTAGTGAGACAATCAATATATATCCCTCTCACATAGATTGGTTCCTATATTGCTGATTTCTAAATTCTTTGGGTGAAGGAATGGAAAAATTTGCTCCTAAAAAAACAAATATGTCTCTGACATGCCAGAGTTCTAGTAATATGGGAAGAACTTCTGAGCAGGGAGTATCCTAGAAGTCCCATAAGTGTCCTGGCTCTCAAGGGCAAAACATTTTACTTCCACCACTTTGACTCACCCCAAGCTGATGTTCTCATACTAGAAAGAAAACCAAGAGCATCTTGACATTCTTATCCTTTCATCTCTGCTGATGCTAGGGAGCTTTGGGAAGAGGGTGAACTCCCATTTCTCTGGCTCTGTTACCCCATGAATGACTCATTTTGTCTATATTTTAATTCATTCAATTGATTTGCTTCACTGAATAGCATTGTGACATTTGAATTTTAAAATGATAGTAGTGCTTATTTGTTATGGTAAAGGTTCCCTTTAAAGATACATAGGAATAAAATATGTATTATATATGACATTATTATATATATAAAATATTCTATGTAATACTATGTTTTATATAAAATTTTAAAATTTAATGACAAAATACAAACTTAGAAAGCTAACATGAAGGAATCAGTGATCGGGTTATACTTCAAACTTAAAATAGTTTTTTTCTCATGTTTTATGTGGAAAATAGGTTAACTTTTACAGTAACCTATAAAACCCAATTGTCAAAAGGAGCAAGTTTCAATTTTACTGAGCCTAGGTTTTGTGTGTCAATGTACAACATTTTGAGGGCTTCCTGGAACTTTCAGGGTAAAATTTAAATTCATCCGTTTGGACCGCAGGGTGCTTTGTGACCTGGCCTCGTTGTCCCTCCCTCCTGTGTGTGCGTCACTGTTCAGTCACATTTACCTGCATGATGCTGTTCCAGGATGGAGTGGATGTGGGTTGCTCCTGCCCACTTGTTTACACTTGCTCTTTTTCCTGTCTATAACTTTCTCCACCTCACCTTTCTCCCTTCCCCTCACTCCTTTCAGTTCGATTTCTTTCAGTTTACTCCTTTTTGCCCCCTTAACATTCCATTTAATGTCTCCATGTCTAGAAATTATGCTTGAATCCCATTTAATTCTCTTTCCCCCATTCTCCTACAATGGAGGTATTTCCTACCTTGGAGATATTTCTATCATATACCCATATTCTGTAATCATTAGTTACTTTTATGTTACCTGAGAACAGATGTATCTTATTCAATCATCCCTCCTAAAGTATTTCCAGGGATTTTGGAAGCTTGAAGGGGATTCCTCACTGTTACACTAAGAGTTTTGGTGAACAAAGAATAGGTAGAGGACTATCATCCCTAAAAAACCTTAGTAACTGATGGGGAGGTGCAGATCTCCTTGGAAGGTCTTTGTGGCCTGCTAGAAAAGCTGATCTGGGACTCATTCAACATGGCATTTATTTAGAATCCCTGAGTCAGAAACCTACTCTGTGCAGTGTGATTTCCTGCAGGTAAGAGATTCTCTGTGCTAAGACAGGGTGTGCTCATTTCTTTCCCTACTGGAGCTCTCTGAACTCTAGTATTCCCAGTAGGAGCTTCTGGTTTGCTGGTGGCTTTTCATTCAGGCTCCTGTGCACAGCTTGTCTCCTCCCTCTTCTGCCACCTTCCACCTGAGCAGTGATGGTCCCCTGTGGCTCAGCACCTGAAGAGCTGCTGGGCCCAGTGTGGCTTGCCAATCAGGAATTTAGAGCTCTCTGGGGAGCTGCTGCCTTCCCAGCCTGCGGGCCTCCTGGGGCTAAGCATCTAGGTGTAGACACACCTCCTGTGGTTTTAGCTAGTAAGCAGCTTGTGTATCTTCTGTTTGCTGTGAAATGATTTCAAGGGTTACCTTTTCTTATTTGCATAGTGTCAGCACACCTGTTTCTGTTTGTTTTCTTTTTTGGTGAAACTATAAAGAAAAAGTGTAAATGAGAAAAACGTTGCTGCAGTCACACAAAGGGGCCCAAGTTTTACTATTTGGAAAATGGTTGAGGTTTAGATTCTAGTTTTGGTGAGGAAATTACGTAGCCTTGACTGAGGGAAGTGAAGGGGGCAGTGACTTTTGTATGCTCCTAGTATGTGAGCATGTGTACTTGGTGTATAGTCAATGCTATTTTACCCATCTGAATGAATCAAAAAAGCTTCTAACACTTCTCAAATTATCTTATTCATCAAGCCACTGGAGGGGAGCTTTCAGACTGACCAAGCTGGCCAAGGTAGTTTAAGTAGGAAAGGAAGGAAATAGTTAAAGAATTTTAAAGTGCTAAACAGGGCTTTTACATTTTTCTGGGAAAGCAGCAGTTTGCATGGAAATCACAGCTTTTATACATTAAGTATGGTTATGAGTCTCTTCCCTAAAGCACTGTGAGAAATGTGGGCCTCCCTGCCCCACTTACAAAAAAAAAAAAAAAATGGAGCTGGAATCAAAGACTCATGAGCTTCTTGTCAAAAATTTTCAGGTAACAAAGAGAAGGCAGAGACTAGTTGGTTCTTAGAAAACAGAACTTTCATTGATAACATACTTTCTGCCATACCACCTTTAGTTCAAGCCTTACCTAGAGAAAGTAGAAAGCATCCTAGTTAATAATATAAAGAAAGAAAATTAGAAGCTAATACAATTGATACTGATGGGAAGCCATAGTAAATCAAATGTACCTGTACTTCAGAGGAATCATAGATAATGATTAAACAGAGTTTAATCCTAGGAATGCAAAGATTGTTCTGCATCATTTTCACAAAACTGAACGTCTTTTCTCCTGCTAACTGTATTTTGACTCTTTCATAGTAAGGAGGCTTAATTTTCAGAATACAAAAATCCAGAGAATGACCAAGAAACATTTTCTTCTCCCTCTCCTCCTTGTCAAATTCAGTGCCAACCTCCACCTACAGTACTGTCTCTCTCTTTGGCTATGGGGCTACCTGAATACTCAGATGTTCTCAGTTTCCAGAGTGCATAAGGCCATGTGGTGACTGGTGAAAGTGTTGTATATTTGGAGGAGTTAAAAATAATAAGAAGCTGAAAGTGTTTCTAGTGCAGTGGGCCAGAAGGATGGCATAGGGTAGGTTGAAGAAGGAGTGGGTGAGTAGAAGAGAAAAAAGCTATATTTCTTGTGATATCTAATTGCAAGTTTGTCTACATATTTGGGGTACTGAGGGGAAAAGTTTTCCATGTTATTTCATAGATGCATCTAAAGAAAAGAATTATGAAATCTAAGCAGATATTTAAGCAATATTAGTATAGATAGCTAAGGTAGATAAAAATATGGTAGGGTATCAGACAAGGTGAGGCCGTCGGGGGAATCAATACAAAGCATGAAAATGTATTACAACTGTGGCCAAAGACACAGCTGTTGGAGACCAGGATTCAAGGTAAAGTCAAAATAACCATGCATACTTGCCTCCTTGAGAGAAAAACAATAAATAACACCAGTCACGTTGGTGGAAGACTTAAGATGCCCTGATTCATCTCTTCCTAAAAAGGTCCTTGTTCTTTCCATGTACACTTGTTATGTGACCTGCTTCCCCACTGGATCAATATTATCTAAGTGGATATACTTGTAATCTTATTGGCTGATCATAGTTTTGTCTCACATTCTACCCACCTTGTGATTTTGCTCTATGAAACTTCCTCCGTGAAGTGGGCTACACAGTAATCCATTTTTTGGGTCCCCTCCTGTCTCTCAGGAGCCATCTATTGCTCTCTCGTGTTTCCTACTCTTAACTTCCGTTGCTCCTCAGAATTCATTCTTCAGTTTTGGGAACACAAACTCAGTGTATCTGCCATCTAGCAGGTTTGAAGTTGTGAGGGCATTCTTAACCCCCATTATTTGCTTTCTCTTCTTTGTCCTTTTCTCTTGGAAACAATACAAACCATAGTCTTGAAAACTTCACTATTTTACAGCCTATATGTTATAGCTTAGGTGCTTAACCAGTAGTTAGACTTTAAACAGCGAGTGAACTTTGGTCAACCTCTCAAAAGGCCTCCTTCCCTTTAATTGACCATATACCATGGAAAGGAGAGCAAACAGTTTGATCTCAAGGTGCACAAACTGCCTGTATTGGGTGATATGCTATGTACCCCCAAGTCCTCACATACTTTTGATGGGGCTAAGTCTAGCACTTGCTTGTGTTCAGTTTGCTGTACCTGCCCAGGGCTGGAGCTGACATACAGTGTAAGGGAAGGTGGGTATTCCACTTCCTCTTCTGTCTCTTCCTCTCTCTCTCTCGCCAGCTTGGCTTGCAGCTTGCAGCTTGCAGCTGCCATGAACAGCAGGCCCACCATGCCACGCTGTCTTGGAGCCAGCTTAAGTATGGACTCAAACTCCCAAGAAACTGTAAGAATAAACCTTTCCTTCCCTAATTTTGGGTGTCAGGTATTTTGTCTCAGCAATGAGCAAAAAGTAACTAAGATGCTGCCCAATGACCACCTCCTGTGTGTCAGTTAGCCAGATGTGTAAGAAGGTCATGTAACTTGCCAAATTAATGATGATGTTGTAAGAAGTGGCAACAATGGCAACCCCCTGACCTTGTGAATTCGCACATGGGTATAAAAAGAAAGGGGAACAAAGGACTGAGGCCAGCAACTGCAACTGCCTGAGTTGGCTGCTGACTCTGTGGTTCCAAGTAAAGTCTCACTTGTTTCTTGAATCTTGGTTTCCCACGGGTGACTTTCTTGAGTGGGCCATCACAGAGTTATAGTTATTTACCCTATCAATATCTTTGAAAGCATTTCATGCCAGTTTGTTGTTTGTTTGTTTAGTGAGGAAAATATGCAGTCTTCTTCCTGAACTGGGCACAAAGACATTTACTATGTCTTGCTTGAGGGCAAAATGTTGATAGTCAATTTGCTAAACTCATCTTCTTTCCATCAGAAGAAAAACAAATATTTGATTGGTGTTTAGTGAAATTTTTTGAATATTTTCTGAAATACTACTGAAACCATAAGAGAGAAGAGGTTTGATGAATATCTACCACCTCAGCAACAAAGTATTAACCTAGAAATAGAAGAAATTTTCCTTAACTTGCTATATTATATTGATAAGAAGGCCATAGGAAACTTTGTAATTAATGATAAAAATTTAATTTCATCGAAGTTCCACCATCATTTCTATTGCTAGGGTTGCCAGATACTGCAATAGAACAATAAAAACATAATAAAGGACATAATCATCAGAAATATAATAATCCTTCACCTGCACCTCAAAGACCTCAGTAGCTGATGGGATTGTCAGCTGCCCTTCTCCCCAACCCAAAAGACCTCACTGACCCACAGACTGTCAGCAAACCCTTCCACCACATGCAGTAACTTGGTGGGCTGGCAGGAGCCTCCGCAACCCCTCCTCTTACACAGAGGACCTCAATGGGATGACAACAGTATGGTGAGTTTTCCCCTGAAATAGAGGACCTCCATGGGTCAACAGGAGCCTCAGTGAACCCTCCCCCCAGGTCTAGGAAATCTGCAAGCTTGCAAGAGTGGGAGTGAGTCCTTCTTTCATATGGAGAACTCCGGGTAGGTTGGCAAGCGTGCCAAAGAGGCCTGCCCTTACCTGGAGGAACCTGAAAGGGCCTACAAGACTTCCAGTGATATAGTAGGGTCCTAGCTGGGGCACACACTATAGACAGGTGGATCTGGTGGCCTGGAACAGCCTGAAGCAGCAGTAACAATAGGAGCAAAGGGTTGTCTTACATCAGTATTCTTAGCCTAATCAGCCTAGGAAGAATACAGGACTCACCCAACAGGTCCTGCAGGAGGAATTCAGGTGACTGGCCCCTCCCCTGCATTGTAGGACCCAGCAACTGGGCGAATGTCAGCCACACAGTAGGACCCTGAGACACACACAACAGACGGCTGAGACTAGTGGGATTGAAAAGAGTGAAATATTGACTTAAGAGGTGAAAATAGCAAAATGAAAAAGCAAAATGCAATCTCAGATGCCCAGTCCATTAGGAGAATGTACAGGAGACATGAAAATATAGGACATTGGAAGCCATACACCTGAAATTTCTAAAAAGTTAGCAAATAAAATAAAGAAACAAATCCATGATTTGTCCAACTATTCACAGAAGTAATAGCAGAAAATTTCCCAAACATGGGAAAATAATCTGATTAACAGATAAGTGAGGCATACAGAACTCCAGTCATAACCAAAATGTCTATACCGAGACATATAAGAATCAAGATCTTAGAAATTCAGCATAAAAACAGAATACTTAAAGCTGTTAGAGAAAATACACAACTCAACTATCAAGGTAAGTCCATTAGAATCATGACAGACTTCTTAACACAAACCCTCAAGTCAAGACAAGCTAGGAGTGAAGTATTTCAAACCCTGAAAACAAAACAAAAACAAATTTCAACCCAGACCGATGTGCCCTGCAAAACTTTCTTTGAATATTAATGGAGAAATAAGATACTTCCATGACAAAGAACAACTGCAAAATGACATGTCCGCCAAACCAACCCTGTAAAGAGTATTGAAAGATATACTAGAGAGAGAGACAAAAATGACAATTCCCAGAACAACAGCAGAAAGAAACCACCAGGCAGGGCAAGCAATTAAAGAAGGGGGAAAAAGTAGGGAACCAACAACAGGAAAATACCATGAGAACATTAAGCCAGTACATATCAGTTACAACCATCAGTGTAAATGGACTCAATTCACCAATTAAAAGAAATAGATTGACAAAATGGATCAAGAAAGACGATCCAACAATATTCTGTATACAAGAAACACATCTGACTCAAAAGGAAACACATAGACTGAAAGTCAAAGAATGGAAAGCAATATTCTATGCAGTAAGAACCCAGAAAAAAGCAGGGCTACCTATTCTGTTTGCAGACAATGTGAACTACAAACCAAAAATGATCAAAAGAGATAAAGAAGGTCACTACACACTGGTTAGGGAAAAAGTTCAAGAGGAAGAGATAAAAATCTTAAATGTACACGCACCAAATACAGGAGCACCCAACTATATAAGACAAATACTAATAGACATGAAAAACCAAATATGCAATAACACAGTTTTAAAAAGGGACTTTAATACCCCATTGTCACCAAGAGATAGATCAACTAGACAAAAAGTCAGCAAAGAAATAACAGAACTGAACCAAACCTGTGAACAAATGAATTTACTAGATGTTTATAGAGTTTTCCACCCAATAACATTAGAATAGAATACACATTCTTTTCAGCTACACGTGGAACATTCTCTAAAATAGACCATATATTAGCCCATAAAACATTCTTAAGTAAATGCAAAGCAATTCAAACTATCACATGCATATTATCTGACCATAGTGTGCTGAAATTGGAAATTAATGGCAAAACCCCCTGCAAAACCTAAATAAACATATGGAAATTAAATAACACCCTTCTGAACAATCAGTGGGTTACAGATGAAATAAAAGAAGAAATTAAATAATATCTACAATTCAATGAAAATGCAGATATGACATACCAAAACCTGTGGGATGCAATGAAAGCATTTGTAAGAGGGAAATATATAGCAATGAATTATCACATCAGGAAAACAGAAAGAGCACAAATAACCTAATGCAGCACTTCAAGCTTTTAGAAAAAGAGAAAGTCAATCCCAAACCTCATACAAGGGAGGAAATTATAAAGATCAGAGCAGAAATTAACACAATTGAGACTAAGAAAGCAATACAAAGAATTAATGAATTGAAGAGTTGGTTCTTTGAAATATTAAACAAAATTGATAACCCCTAGGCAACCTTATCAACAAAAAGAAAGAAAAAACTCAAATTCATGCAATAAGGCATGAAAAGTGTGAAATTACTACAGATCCTGTGGAAATTCAGAAGATCATCAATACTTACTTTGAAAATGTTTACTCACATAGGTTGGAAAACACAGAGGAAATGGACAGATTCCTAGAAATTTATGAATTACTAAAGCTGAATCAAGAAGTTATAAGAATTTTGAATAACCCAATATCAGTTACTAAAATTGAAAAATTAAAAACTTACCAACAAAGAAAAGTCCAGGTGTTGATAGATTCATGGCTGAATTGTATAAGAAATTTAGAGAAATTTTAACACCAATACTCCTCAAACTCTTTAATAAAATTGAAAAGGAGGCAATTTTCCCTAACTCCTTACTGGAGGCAAGTATTACTCTGTTACCAAAACCAGAGAAAAACCCAACCAAAAATGATAACTATAGGCCAGTCTCCCTAATGAACATCAATGCAAAAATTCTCAATAAAATACTAGCAAATAGAATGTAGTAAATCATCAAGGAGATTATACATCATGACCAAGTGGGATCTATCCCAAGAATGCAGGGATGGTTCAACATATGCAAATCAATAAATGTAATATACCACATCCACAGAGCCAAAGACAAAAGTCACATGATCATCTCGATAAATGCAGAAAAAGCTTTTGATAAATTACCATACCTGTTCATGATAAAAGCCCTAAAGAAAATCGAAATAGATGATCTCTACCTCAATCTGGTAAAAGCCAACTATGACAAACCAACAGCCAATATCAGATTGAATGGGCAAAAACAGCTTTTACTCTAAAAACAGAAACACAACAAGGATGTCCACTATCACCACTCCTATTCAATATAGTTCTGGAAATATTAGCAAGGGTGACTAGAAAAGAGAGAGAAATGAAAAGAATAAGGGTAGAAAAGGCAGAAGTTAAATTATCACTATTTGCAAATGACATGATACTCTACACAGAAAACCCTAAAAACTCCTTCAAAAGACTACTAGAGTTAATAAATAAATTTAGTAGTGTAGCTGAATACAAAGTCAGCTTTCAAAAATCAATAGCATTCCTGTACACAAACAACAGACTCACTGAGGGAAAAATTATGGAAATAACACTTTTCACAATAGCATCCAAAAATGAAATACTTAGGAATCAACCTAAAAAAGGATATAAAAGACCTATACACTGAAAACTTTAGTGTTCTAAAAAAAGAGATTGAAGAGGTTGTCAGAAAATGGAAAGTTATCCCTTGCTCTTGGATAGGAAGAGCATAGTAAAAATGGCCATACTCCCAAAACTGTCATACAGATTTAATGCAATCCCAATCTAAATACCATTAGCATACTTCACAGATGTAAAGAAAACATTCCTAAAACATATTTGGAAACAGAAGAGATCTGGAATAGCAAAGGCAATCCTAGGCAACAAAGGTAAGGCAGGAGGCATCACAGTTCCTGATTTGAAATCATATTACAAAACTGCTGTGATCAAATCAGCATGGTACAGGCAAAACAAAACAACAAAACAAAACAAAACAAAACTCTGCAGATCAATGGAACAGATTAGAAGATCCAGACACAACTGCAAAGACACTTAGTCACCTTATCTTTGATAAAGGGGCTAAATATATGCACTGGAAGAAAGCCTCTTTAGTAAATGGTGCTGAAAAACTTGACTTTCCACATGCCAAAGACTGAAGCTAGACCCATGTCTATCACCATGCACTAAACTAAAGTAAAAATGAATCAAAGATGTACATATTGAAAAAGAAACACTAAATCTGCTGGAAGACAAGGTAGGTAGAAATCTTGAAGACATAAGGGTAGGCCAAGAGTTCATGAACAAAATGAAAACTGCATGGGAAGTACTTCAAAGAATCAACAACTGGCATCTTATTAAAACATTTTTGCACTTCAAAAGAAATCAGCTACTGAGTGAAAAGAAAACCCACAGAATGGGAAAGAATTTTAATTAGCTATACCACAGACAAAGGTCTTCAACCTAGAACATATAAAGAATTGAAAACATCAGGTCCCCCAAATTCAAAGACCCACTCAGGCAAAGGACTTATACCTAGAACATATAAAGAATTGAAAACATCAGGTTCCCGAAATTCAAAGACCCAATCCAGAAATGGGCATCTGAGATGAACATGCACTTCTCCAGTAAAGAAATACAAATGGCAAATAAATACATGAAGAAGTGTTCAACATCACTGGTCATTTGAGAAATGCAGATTAAAACAACACTGAGATTCCATCTCACTCCAGAAAGAATGGCTGCCATCAAGAAATCAACCAGTAACAAATGTTGGCAGGGCTGTAGGGAAAGAGGAACACCTCTCCACTGTTGGTGGGAGTGTAGACTGGTATAACCACTGTGGAAATCAGTGTGGAGATTCCTCAAAAAACTAAGATTTGAAGTCCCATTCAATTCAGCTATTCCCTTTCTTGGTATTTTCCCAGAAAAATTGAAAATGTCACGCTGCAGTGATATATGTGCACCCATGTTTATAGAAGCACAATTTGTAATAGTTACATCTTGAAAATAACCCAAATGCTCATCAACCAAGCAATAGATTGAAAAAGATGTAATATTTTTATAAAGTGTAATATTACTCCACTATAAAGAAGGATAATCTTGAGACTTTTATAGGTAAATGGAGGGAACTTGAGATCATAGTAATAAGTGAAATAAATCAAACTCACATTTGTAAGTATTGTATTGTCTCCCTAGTGTAAAAAAAAGCTGAAAGAGTAATAAGATTCAAGTTTACAGTAGATATTGTGATAATGAAAGGGAAAGAAAGTGCTCAAATGGAAAGAACGACTGGGATGGGGAAAGGAGAAAAGTAAGAAGGTATACATATATATATGTATGCATGTAAGATAGATAACTGAACTACTAATCTTTGTTAGTTCATCAAATAGAATAGTTTGTGCTTTCATTGTTTTATTGTTTCATCATTTTTTATGCCTAAATCTTGTAACCTGAGCAACTACTTCTAAGAAAACAATATGCAATATATTAACTAGTGTGAAATTACTGTTTTTTGAAATTCTGTATCATTTCTACCCTTTTTTCTGTTTTGATTTTTAAAATTAAAAAAAGAATTAAAAAACATTCTGTGCAAACAGCAAAAAAAAAAAAAAGGAAATGTAATGTTTACCAATTATTGATAAACCTACTTTTCTCTAGAAAAACAAAGAAGATTCAAGTGAAATGTTGTTCAAACAGTGAGGTCAGTAATATGGCTGAAAACCACCCACATACAATGTAGAGTAGCATTTTTGCCAACAATTAGAAAAATATAATAAGACGGAGATTCTACATTTGATAGAAAAAGATAAAATATGCAGATAAAAGTAAGAAACCTTTATTCCTAGTGTTCCATATTTGGGATGCCGTAACAATAGAGCATACTAGTATTTTTTCTCTTCAAATTCTTGTTCCTTGAATTTTTCTAGGTAACACATATAAATTTCATGAAAAACTTAAAAATTGGAATCTTTGGCATAAATGAATTAATGTGCCATGTAAAAAAGTCAACTCTCATAGCTGTTTAATATTCTCCATAAGGAATATAATCATTGTGTACTTGAAATGTATCCTAATAAAAATAAAAACTGGAAAACTATTTTTAAATACTTCCATTCAATTCTGTCTTCTGTCACCCGATTTCATTTCTAGGAGACAACGTTACTAAATATTTTTGGTGTGTCCTTCCAGAGATATTCTACTATGTTTGTAAAAATGAGAAAAGAAGGGCTGGGAATAGAACTCAGCAGCACAACATGCACCTGGCAAGCATGAGGTCTTGCGTTCAATTCCAAGTACCACCCCAAAAAATGAAAAAAGAGGTTATGCATTTATTTTTCTTATCCTCATCCTTGCATAACTGACATAGAGCAAACTGATATACTTTGCTTTAAAAGGTACAGTGTTTTGAAGACTGTTAAATATTCATACATAAAATTCTTCATTTTTAAAAAACTTTACTGAGGTACAATTCACATACTATACAATACATTCATTTAAAGCATACAATTCATGGCTTTCAGTGTATTTACAAAGTTGTGTAACGATCACCACAATCAATTTTAAAACATTTCATTACTTTAAAATGAAGCCCTGCATCCTTTAACCATAACTCAATAATTTCCCATCTTTGTCAGCTTTAGGCAACCACTAATATACTTTTTTTTGGCATATTCTAGACATTTTATATAAATAGAATTATACAGTTTTTCCCACTTGGCATAGAAGCTGTAGGTTCACCCATGTTGTAGCATGTACTCAGTCTCTGAGAATGGATAATGTGTAGAAAGATCGTATATGTGATGTATGTGTTTTGTTTCGTATATGAACTTACAAACATATATGCACTAATCATATTGTTACATGTATTTATACAGCAGCCATTCGTTCTTGTGTATTAGTTCTCAATAATTACATCAAGGCAAATTTCCCAACATATGGATGTAAATCACCAGAAAATTCTGTAATAGATCACCTAGAAATGGCAGAGGAGGTCTAGGGTTCTCATTATACAACTGAGAGGTGAACTGAAACTGCTTCAGCCTCAGAGCCTGTTGCAGGTATTTGAATATGGTTCCTATTTTAACTTTTTTTTAATTTTATGAAACAATAAAACAAATTTTCAGAACCAAATGAGAGAATAATAAAGGTTAATGCACTGTGTAATGTTATCTTCAAAATAGTTACTCATAGTACAAGACATAGACAAAAAATATTCTCTCTTACATAGAAGAAACAGACACTAGCATAAAAACTTTCTTTTTAATGGACTTAAAGAAATTAGTAGTATAAATGAAACAAATTAGCATATATGTTAAAATATGTTTGAAACAAATAAGTTATTTGAGGAGTCATTTGAACTTCTTTCTATTTCTTATTTATCTGTTTATTTTTTCTTTATTTGTATATATGTATATACACATACACACACACATACACACACACACACACACACACACACACACATATATATATATATAGTTTCTCATGTAAAACTATGTGATATATAAACTTTTGTGGCTGACTTATTTCACATAACATTACGTTCTCAAGTTTCATTCACTTACCTATGAATGCTTTGAGCTTACCCTTCTTTATGGCAGAGTAGTACCCCTTTGTATATACATAACTCATTTTCTTTTCTGTTTTCTGTTGATGGACATACGGATTGTTTCCAAGATCAAACTATTATACATTGTATTGCTATAAACATGAACATGCATATATCTTTGTAGTATTCAGATTTTAACTCTTTTGGGAAGATTCCTAAAAGTAAAATAACTAGGTAAAGGGAATCTGTGTTTTTAGTTTTTTGAGGAATTTCCACACTGATTTCTGTAGTGTGATGCTTGTCACTTGTTTTTCTTTTAAGACAAAAGCTGTTAATGTATGAGATTTTTTCCTTAACCTAAACCTCAGTATTCAGGCTTAATTTATGTGTTGGCACCTTGTGATAAATAAGTGGGTTTTAGGGTTCCGGTCTGCGTACTCATCTCTAAAAGTTCACTATTGCCGCCATAGTCCCTGTACTAGTTTACACTCCCACCTACAATGTAGAAGAACTCATTTTTGCCACACCCTCCCCAGAACTTGTTATTACTAGACTTTTTAAAGATAATCATTCTTTCTGGGGTAAGATGGTATCTTAATGTAATTTTAATTTGCATTTCTGTAATGATCAGTGATGAATGGTTTTCATGTGTGTATTGGCCATTTGTACTTCTTCTGAGATGTGTTTATTCATTTCAGTTGCCCATTTTTTGATTGGGTTTTTTATTTTGGGAATTAATATTTTTGAGTCCTTCATATATATTTTAGATGTTAGTCTTGTCTGAGGAATAGCTGGCAAATTTTTTCCCATTCTGAGGGTTTTCTCTTCACTCAGTGGTTGTTTCTTTTGCTGTGCAGAAGTTTTTTTTTTTAACTTGATATGATCCCATTTGTTGATTATTGATATTATTTCTTGTGCCATTAGGGTTCTATTCAGAAAGTCCTTGCCTACACCTCTGTCTTCGAGGGTTTTACATATTTTATCTTCCTACAGATTAAGTGTTTCTCATTTAAGATTCAGAGCCATGATACATTTTGTTTTAGTTTAGTACATTGTATTACATATGGATTTTGACTCCAGTCTTCTGCATGTGGATATCCAATTTTCCCAGAACCATTTATTAAAGAGGCTATCTTTCCTCCAGTATATGTTTTTGAATTTTTTGTGTAAGATTAAAGAAATAGTTGAATGTGAGTGCAATTGTTTCTGCTTATTTTATTCCCTTGATCTACATACCTGTTTTGTGCCAATACCATGCTGTTTAATCATGATAGCTTTATAATATAACTTCAAGTCTGGGATTATGATGACACTTGCTTTGCTTCTATTATGCTGATTTGGTTTTGCTATTCTGGGTCTCTTTTTATTGCATATGAATTTTAGGATTGTTTTCTTTAGCTCTGTAAGAAATGCCTTTGGTATTTTGATTGGTATGGCATTAAATCTGTGTACCAGTTTTGTAAATACAGTCACTTTGATTGTATTGTCTCTGCCTATCAGAAACGGAAGTTATCTTCCCATTTTATGATGTCACTTATGGTGTCTTTTTAGGAGTGATGTAGTTTTCTTTGTAGAATTCTTTTACTTCTTTGGTTAGGTTAGTTTCTAAGTAATTTTTTAGATGGTATCACAAATGGTATTGTTTTCTTATTTTCTGCTTCAGTGAGTTCATTATTGGTGCATAGGAATGCTATTGATTTTTGTGTTTATTTTGTATCCTGCTATATTGCTCAATTTTGTTACTAATTCTAGGAGTCTTTTGGTGAGATTTTTGGGTCTTATAGGTGAAGCATAATTTCATGTGAAAAAAATGATACTTTGACTTTGTCCTTTCCTATATGTATCCTTCCCCCATTTTTCTTACTTGATTTCTCTGACTAATGTTTTGAGGACTTCGTTGAACAGGTGTGGTGATAAAGGACATCATTTTCTTATTCCTGATTTTAGAGGGAATGCTTTTAGTTTTTCCCCATTTAATGTGACACTGAAAGTAGGCTGGCCATACGTAGCTTTTATCAGATTAAGATAAGATTCCTCTGTATCTATTTTCTTCAGTTTTTTTTTTATCATGAATGGATGCTGGATTTTTCAAAGACTATTTCTATACTATTGAATGATCACATGATTTTTGTCCCTGCTCCTATTTATGTGGTGAATTACATTTATTGATTTGCATATTTTGAACCATCCCTGGGATGAAAACCTAGTTGTCATGGTGTGTGATCTTTTAGATGATTTGTAGCATTTTGTTTGCAAGTATCTTGTTAAGAATTTTTGCACCTATGTTTATTAGAGAGATTAACCTGAAGTTCTTTGGTTAGATCCTTGTCTCATGTAGGGAAACAGGATAAAGGAAGCTTCTAAAAATGATTTGGGAAGTATTCCTTCCCTTTCAGTTTCATTAATGAGTTTGAGGAGGACTGGTGTTACTTGTTCCCTGCAGTTCTTACAGAATTTGTGATTCCATCAGGTTCTGGCTTTTTCTTAGTAGGTAGTGTTTTTACAACTGCTTCAATTTCATTGCCTCATTATTAAATTGTTCACTATTTGTAAGTTTTCTTTGTTTAGTTTTGGTAATTCATATGTATCTTGGAATCTCTCCACTTCTTTGGAATTCTCCATTTGTTCAGCATACATTTTTGTGAAGTAGTTGCTAATAATTCTATGGATTGTGATGACTTTTGTTGTGATGTTTTATATCTAATTACATTGATTTGTCTTTCTTCTTTACTTTTTTGGTAAAATTGGCTAAAGGTTTGTCTATTTCGTTTATTGCTTCAAGGAACCAGCTCTTTGATTAATTTTTCTTTGTATAGTTTTTATAGACTGCATTTCAATAATTTCTGCTCTGATCTTTAAAATTTTCTCCCTTATTCAAGCTCTGGATTTAGATTGCTCTTGTTTTTCTAGGACCATAAGGTTACTTATTTGGACTTGTTCTGCTTTTCTAATATGCATTCAAGGCTATGACCTTCCTTCATAGGACTGTTTTCATTGTGTCCCATAAGTTCTGGTATGTTGTAGTGGCATTATCATTTAATTCTAGGACTGGTTTTAATTTTTCTTTAATTTCCTCTGTGACTCATTGATTATTCAAGAGTCTATTATTTAATTTCTGTGATCTGATAATATGTCTGATAAAATTTCTTTTGCATTTACCTAGGAATGGTTTATTAACTACTATTTCATAAATTTGGGGGAAAAATATTCTGAGCTGCTGAAAAGAATGTTTAATCTATTGTTGTTGTATATATATTTATTAAGTCCATTTGTTAAAAAGTTTCACTCAACTGTAATGTATCCTTGTTGATTTTTTGTTTAATTATCTATTTGCAGTAGTGGGGTATTAGGGTCTCCATTATAATTGTAGTGATATTTATCTATCATTTATGTCTATTTGTGTTTATGTAATGCAGTTGTATACACCATGGTTTGGCATATATATGTTTATAATTATCTCTTGTTGAATAATTCTGTTAACTATTATGTAATGTTCCACTTTTCCTCTTTTGATTGCCTATGACTTAAAGTCCACTTTGTCTGAACATGAGATAGTTACTCCTACTTCTTTTTGGGCACCAGTTGCATGGAATATTGTTTGTTATCCTTTGATTTTTAGTCTGTGGATTACTTTTTCATTTAAATATTTTTTTGAGACAGGGTTTCACTATGCAGTAGTTGAAGCTGACTTTGAACTCATAGTGATCTTCCTGTCTCAACCTTCCAAGTGCTGTAATTAAAGGTGCATGCCACCATACCTAGCTTAAATATGTTTCTTGTATGCAGAATACTATTGAATTTTATTTCTTTATCCATTCTACTAATTTTGTGTCTTTTAATTGGTGAATGAGTCCATTTACATTGATATTTATCATTGATAGGTGTTGACATACCTGCCATTGTATTGTTTTCTTGTTGCTGTTCTGTTTTCTTTCCATTCTACTTAATTGGTACTCCTATGTGGTATATTCATTTTATTGAACTTTTTGATATCATTAGCTTCTAGAATATCCTTGAGAATTTTTTGGAGTCTTGGTTTGGTGGTTATGAATTTCTTTAGGTTTCTATATCATGGAATTATCTTATTTCTTCATTGATTGAGAACGATATTTTTGTAGGATTAATAGTCTGGGTTTAAATGTTTTGTTGTTCAAAACTTTTCATTTGAAGCTCTCCTTGCATTTAATGCCTGTGTTAAGTAGTCTGTTATAATTCTGATGGCTTTTCCTTTTATAGATGATTCCTTGCTTTTCTCTAGCAGCCCTCAAGATTCTATCATTGCATTGGATTTCTGGTATTGTAATTAATTATGTGTCATTAAGATTTTTTTTCATCATGAGTGTTAAGATTTCTATATGTTTTATTTATCTGTATATTAAATTCTTCTTCCACACCTGGAAAATTTTCTGCTATTACTTTTCTAAACAGATTTTTATGTCCTTTGTGCAGTCATCTGACTTTTTAATTGTAATTACTCTTACATTAGTATTTTTTGAATCTTCTTTGAGTTGCTAGTCTTATAGCAGCAACTGGATCCATTTTTTATGTTCTCCTGATGTTTAAAAAATATCTCTCATGAATTGATCATTGTCCACAACCCTGTCCTCAAAGTCTGACACTTTGTCTCTACACTGGCTAGTTCCGCTACCCATACTTTCGATCATATTTTTAACCTCCTGGATTTCTATTTGGAGTTTTTTAATGGTCCCCCAGTCTTTCCTATGCTAGGCATTTATGGTTTGCTCATTGTTATAGCTTTCAGAGTCCTACTTGACCTGTATGTACACTGCCTGCTTTGTCAGCTTTTGTCGCCATTGCTCTCCTATGAACACTGCAGTCCAGTTGCTCCTGTAGCTTCGTATTCTTTTGAATACATAGAGTTCTTTTCCTCTTCTCACTTTCCTTATCCCCTGTTCCTTTACATTGAATAATTGCTTCTCATTCTTCAGGGCTCAGCCTTTTAATCTTTTGTCTCTCACTACTTCTCTATTAGGACTATACATTTGTCTTTCTACTAATTCATACAATTTGTGACTTTTTTGTTTCTGTGATTATATTTAATATTCATTTCCTTCATAAAATACTATTCTTCACAAGGGTTGGGTCTGTGTCTCTTTTGTTTAGCCAACAGTGGAATAACAGGTATACTCAAACACATGTTTGACATAGGAAAGAGGTAATAGCTAATAACTGAATGTGTTTTATTTCATCTTATCTTTACTATCAAGTTCATGAAATATTTCTCTACATTGTTATATACAAGTGTGCATACTCTAAAAGAAATAGGGGCATAGTTGAGAAATGACTGAAACTGTGAAACTACTTAGAGTCTTGGATATGTGTGGGGAGTAGGTAGATAGAGTATCAGGGGATTCAGGCCACTGAAAGTTATGAGAAAATTATGGCATCATTTCTCAGAGGTGACTGAGCACTAGAAGGATAGGAGAAACACACACAGTTTTCCTTGTTTTGAAACATGGCCTGGACCTTGCCATGGTTATTTTGATCGCTGTATCATAAGAAATTTCAAAAAGCCTTCAAGTCTACTTTCTTCCATCAAAACTCACTGAATTAATCTTATCAGTATATTTACTTCTGTATGTAAAGGGGCTCTTATTTTAATTAATAATTTTTTGTAACACATCACAGTGTCTTGAAAAGGTCCATGAAATTTCCTGTATGAGTTAATAAAGTTTTGATCACTTGTAATGCTTTCCTTTACTACAGTAGTGCCTCAGTTTAAGAATTTGATTCTTTTCATGATTCTAGTTTTAAACTGAGTTGTATAAGAAAAAAATCAAATTCATTGGTTAGGTTCAGTGTTGACTTTATGGGGAAATTTGATTTGATTCTTATCCAGTTCAGTTTGTGATCAGAATCATAGGGAGAATTGAGTTTGTGAACTCAGGTACCACTCTATTCTCTTGGAGACTTCTAAACTCTCTGTATTAAAAATGGGCATTAACTGTAAGAATAAAGACTTTCGTATCTTGGCAAGGCAATATGCAGATATATTGGAGTACTAGGACAGTGCACAGACATTGTAGAATGTAGGTATTATTATCAGAGTACTTAAAACTGTGAATAAAAATTATATGAGATTCACCATCTCTGGGACAGTATTTGAATTCAAGCAGAATGGAATTGATTTTGAAAATCCTGCTCTGTTGAATACATGTGGCTTGGTGAAATTCACAGTCATGTGCATATCTTAAAGGTTTTAGGACACTCCAAAAGCATGAAAAGTGTGAAAATAATGAAGGCATTGAACATTTGTACAGAAATTATTTTGTATTTATATGGATTATAAGTACTGTACAAACTCAGGAGCATAACATATAGATTGGTTTGCTCAGAAATTATAAAATTGAGAGAATACATAAAACATGTAGTATTTATTCAATATTTATTACATAGTATATTCTAAGATCTCTCAAGTTTTGATTATGTATTTAAAAATAATTGTATTATTTTAAAAACAAATAGATACATGTATTTATTTTAAGGAGTTTAATAATGTTTTGTTTTTTTCATCTAGAAGAAACAATTGAAAGCTTAAAAATTCAATAATATTGAAGAAAAAAAAAGAAACTCACAGTTTGCTGGATTTATTGCATTTTTCTTTTAGTAAGCAGAAATGAAAAGAGATGATTTATTTTTAAGAAAAGAGCTGGTGGGGGGAAATAAACTCATTGAATGCAATGTTTGTTGCATGAATCTTGGCCCAAAGATCTTCATTCAGGAATGATCACTTTATATTTTTTCTTCAGGGTTAAAGTATGAAAATGTGTTAATTTATCATAAGTTGGTCCCAAATTTGTAAGCAAACAAATAAAATGAAAATCCACTTAGGAGATGAGTTTGCTAAGTAGTTTGGCTTTATCACAAATTATGACATGTACAGATTTAGTAATTGGATCACTTGGCAGTCTAAGCCTTGTCACATATGTAAACATATTCACATATTCACCATTAGAGTTGGACAGGGATTTTATCCTCGAATTGCACACTGGTCTAGACTCATTAATGATGAACACATGCAATAGAATTATGTGAATAAAACCAAAGTATAGTTTAACATTTCAACTCAAACACATAAGAATACATGCTCTTAATTTTTAGGTTTCCTAGGCAAAATAGAGTTTCAGTGTTTTAAGTGTTTTCCCCTCTTCCTTGAGATTTGACCTATCTTCGAGAGCAAAGCAACATACTTCTAGTTTCAAATGGCAACACTCAGCTGCTCTAAAATCTTTGAAGTCTTATGGAAAGAAAAGCAACATAGCACTATCTGTAGATGAAAAACAAAGCAAGCCTGGTAAGAAAGAAGATGCAGGTTCTCTACTTTTATGAAAATAATAACACTTTCTGACATTTTCCTTTTAGAATTTGGGATGCAGTAGATTGATCTGGTATGCTGGTAATTTTACTTAAAAACCTTCCTACTAAATAGATTCAAAATATTTTTGAAGAACAGATGGTATAGACTAGAGGAAGAGATAAACATTGTATGTTAAACATTTTATTGATCAATTAAAATATCATAATTTAGAGTGTTGATTCTACTATGCAAATTATGCTTCTCTGTATGTTGTTGAGAAAGACACAGAGGGTGTACGTAGAAGATGGAACAGGAATTTGTCACCCAAAGTTCAATAGGTAAGTGAGGAAGGTTGTTCTATTTTCATCCTCTCTCATCCCCCACCACCATCACACAAGGTAAGATGGTGGCAGATGGTTCTTTGTGAAGGTTTTAGGAAGCTGACTTTCACTCTTGAATCCTGTGCCTCTGGGCACTTTGAAAATTGTCTCTTCTCCCTATTTTTAAGACCAGTTCGGAAAAAAATGATATGCAGAATAGAATAAAAAAAACACCTGTGAGGATTTGAGGATAAAGGCAGGCTATAAAATTTTCAGGTCTCTAAAAAGAGCTCAGTTATAGAAATACTGCATCCTTATCTTCTAGCACATTTTCGTTCAATTGTTTTCCACAAAAGAAGAACTTGAAAACCAAATGCCTTCATTTTATTTAAATTAATCTACTTGACATTAATTTAAAATCATTTTAACCTTTTGTCCCTCTGAATGAATTACATGTGACAGTTTCCATGATTTTTGGAGCCCATTTCTTT
>RJWM01000490.1:23725-213904 GCA_004363535.1 Dasyprocta punctata | reverse complement strand
TCTTACATGTCTATATCTGTCAATATCCCCATCCCCTAGGAAGGTAATGATATGCAATATTGTAACTACTGCCAAACTTCAACCACCTCAGTGTGTAAACCTACAATGTTATCATATCAGATCTGTTGTTGTTGTTTGTCTGTCTTTTTTGACTTTTATTTCTAGCTTCTGTATCTATTTTCTCTTAAATAAAAAAAAAACTTTCTTGTTGAAAACTTAAGATGTGAATACCTGTATTATCCTGGGTCTGGGTCATTGATATCCTGATCTCCCATTTCCACATCTTGTCTGTCTGGGTATCATCAGGTGCAGTAACATACATGGTCATCTCCTGTAACAACAGTGCCTTCTTCTAGAATCTGTCCTGAAGGACCTGCCTGGGGCTCCTCTTGCGGAGATGTTACTCTTAAGAGAAATTCTCCCAGGGTGATTTTCTTGGTTTCTTTTTTTCATTCTAAATGTGCTTGTAATGCATTATGAACATTCCCCTCTATTAGTGAAAGCCTCTTCTCATTAATGGATATCCAGTTGTTTCAGCACTTCATGTTTAAAATAAGTGTTCCATTGAGCAATTGACCTAATCATCTAGGTTTGTGTACGAACACTTTTCATAAATTGTTGCCGTTGTAGTCAGTTCAGTTGAGGCCATAACAGAGTAGAGTGGCTCTAATTCAATACACTTAGGATCTCAGGAGAGACACAGAGCAGAGACCCTGAGGGAGAACACATGTGACGAGGAAGGCAGAGAACAGAGAGGCACGCCTACAAGCCAAGAACACTAAGAATTTCTGATAGCAGCAGCCTCGTGTACCTTATGTTCATGGCAGTACTGGATTGCATCAAGAGGCCACACTGAGTGACTGATTAGAACCATGTCTAGGTTTGTGTAAATATAATCTATGGTGTTTGCCAGATGAAGAAATAAATCCTGCAATCATACACTTTTCAGAATGGCTCCCTGCTCTGCACTGATACATGACTGTCCTGTCAAAATCCACTGAGCTGTATTGTTATACTACACCAAAACTGGTTCAACTGGGATTTTTGTATTTCTTTTTCTGTATCTGTACACCTACAAATACATTACTTTAAACACATTTACATGGCAGTTTTAGTTATACACAAATATCTCATTTATTTGGCAATCTTACCAGAAACCATTAAAATTTCAATTACAGTTTTAAGATCCAAACTATTGTGTATATGTTACCCTTTCTCCACCTAGAACTCTCATTCTCCTCCTGTTGGATATTGTGCACTAGTGTAAGAAATATGTACAGGAATATATCATGGGACAACCAGCTATGGTGGCACTCATATGTAATCCCAGCTGTTTGGGAGGCTGAGGCAAGAGAAATTCAAGTTTGAAGCCAACCTGGGCAGCTTAGTGGGACCCTGTCTCAAAACACACACACACACACACACACACACACACACAAAATGAAACAAAAAATAGAGTAGGGAGGGGATGTAGCTCAGTGGTAGAGCACTCCTGGTTTCAATTCCCAATATCACAAAACAAAACCTATACGAGGTGTGATAAAAACATAGGGTGAATGCTGCTGCCAAGTGCCATCCAATGGGAAGGCGGGGATCTTCAGTATGAGGAATGAAGCAGGGCCTTGAACCTTAATAACAGTGCGTGACCAGATTCAACTTGTTTGGTATAGTTGGTTCTTGAGCTATGATTGAAAAATGTGTTGTTTTAAAGAGTATGTGAAAAACAGACCATGAGCAATGCATTCATTGGAATTGTGCAATCACAGTACTTCATATTCTGTCAAATAAAAACCATATGGTGTGTCCTCTTCCACCTTATCCATGAATCTGGCACTGTGTGACTTCTGGATCCTTCCAATGTCAAAATGACCATGAAAGATAAATGTTTGGAATCAGCTTAAGACATAGAGGCAGTTTTGACAGCTCAGTTAGAGACAGGAAAGAGAACTTCCAGAAATGCTTCAAAAGTGGCAAGAAAAATGGGGGAAGTGTGTTCAAAGTGAGGGGAGTATTTCAAGAGGGATTCATGACACTGTCTTTTAATATAATAATTTTTAAAAAGTTTAAATATTCACTGTATATTTAATCACATCTCAAATATTTTATGTATTTATAAAATATAAACATAAGTATTTTAAATATATATTTTATACATTTATAAACCACACACATATATTGAGCTGAAAATTAATGATTTTTCATTTCATTGTATGCAAATTAACCCTCAACAAAGAGAAGCAATGTAAACTATGATGCCATTCTTCAGTAGCTGGTTAGGTGTGTCTTGGTTGGTGTGGAGGGCTTTATCCATCCTTGTTTCATTACCTCACCTGAAAAAACTCCATGTATAATCACAAACTGTTCTTTTCAGTGAATTAATAGAAATTAGTAGCATAATCAGCTCTCTCTCTATATATACATGCACACACACAAGATATATGTATTTTCTTTTCCCTTCCTTCTTTTCTCCCTTCCTCCATCCTGGTTGTTCTTTCCCTTTCACTAAATCTATTGTTTGATCAGCTTTGCATGCCTATAACCTTGCAATCTGTGCAACTACTTTGAATACAACAACACACAATATATTAACCAATGTTAATTTCATATTATCTTGTTCTGAATCTCTGTATCGTTTTTATTTTTTTTCTTTTGAAAATTAAAAAAAACTCCATGTAAACTACAAGTCAAGGTAAAGCCACAAATTCCCTATGTAAGCAGCTAACAGAAAATAGTGTTTGCTATTCAAATGCAGTCTTCATTGAGGTTCTATAGACTTTACTTCCAAGGATAGTTCAGGTATGCCTCTCCTATATGGTATTCCATAGCTGTCACTATGATTTCACTTTTTATTCTGTTCTGTAAACCGTGCTACACACCTATACCTTCGTAAGTGGAGAGCTGGACTTCATGCTTTTCAATACCAACAGAATATTTCACTGCATAATCTCCTACTGATGGATGTTTAGGTTGTTTATAGATTTTAAAATTCAATGCGGTGTGTGATGGTAATATAGGAATAAATTCCTAAAAGTGCAAAAACTATCTCTACGGGTAGGTACATGTGAAATATTTTGATAAATGTTGTTAACTATCTTCAAAAACAGACTGAACAGCTGGGCATGGTGGTGCACGCCTGTAATCCTAGCACTTGAGAGGCTGAGGCAGAAGGCTTATTGCAAGTTGAAAACCAGCCTGGGCTACAAAGTGAGCTCAAGGCCAGCTTAAACTGCACAGTAAGACCCCATCTCAAAAAAAGGCAAAAAAGAAAAAAAAAAAACAAATAAAACCAGACTGAGCTAATCTATTTTCCCTCCAACAATGTATGATAGCATTTATTTTCCCCATTGAGCACTGTCAATCCTTTTTTTCCTATATGTGTCAAACTGAAAAGACTAACAAACCTGCAAACAGTTCACTGGCTTTACGAATTAGATTTAACATCTTTTAAAATCTAGTGTTTTAATCAGTTATAACTATAGAGAAAAAAAACATGGAGGAGAGAGATGAAGAGATAGAAATACAGACTTCTTAGCAGTTGAGCCATCGATGAGTGCTACAGCACTGGCCTTCACAGGCAGACAAGGAGCAATATGTCAAACTAGTTGATGAAATCAAGGTCATCTTCACAAGGAGGTTACAGTTGAGTTTCTGATTCTTTTGACAGTCTGTCATGGCCTTATTTATTACTTTGGTCATCAATTTTTGATAGCAATCTTACACTGTGTTTACAGAAAAAAAAACTCTTAAAAATCTTTCTGAGACCATGATGATACATGATAGTTGCTTTTTAAATGTCTTCACAATTAATAAAACATTTAAAGGTATTTCTTCTAAGACAAATAATGTATATGGTTTCCTTTTATCTAGGATTTTTTGTATTTCTGCTTTTAAAGCGGTGCATTATTCAAGGTCTAATAGACTAAACAATGAACAACTATAATCACAAAGATCATATAGAATGGCAGTAACAGCTTGCAGGCATCTTGGGGAAACAGGCTGGAGAGGGTTGTTGAAAATGTATTTTTGGGAGTGTCATGTACGCTCTTATTTTTCCAATGCTAAGTGTTTTCTAATCATCTTCTGCTGGTTTCATGGGTTTCATTACGCCTTTTTAACAATTGTCAGAATAAGAGGTCATCAGCTACTCTTCAGATTTTTTATTATGAAATATTAATTATGTAATAAGCTACCATCTTAAATTTCATGCAAGGCTTCTTGATAGACTGTATCACAAAAGACCACCAGAACCACAACCTTACACCCAGGCAACTGCAATCTTACACAAAAACTACTTCTGTGAGGACATCTACCTAGTAACTGTTTAGTCTCTGAATGGCACCACTCTCATCATTGGTTCTTGTGACTAAGAATTATTCTTTTAGAATACATAATCTTTCTCAGTTTTGCCTTTAAAATTTTCCTTACTGCAACCTTTTCACATATGCTCTTTGTTTACTACAGCATATGTATTTCCATTGCACTGCTTTGGCATTCTCAAATAAGTATCATTATTCTTTTGGAGAATGTCTTGTTGACAGTTATCCGAGTTGGTGGTGTAAAATGAATATAATACTTTTCTCCAGGTTTTCTGACGACCGCAACCTTATTATATTATTATTTTACATAATAATAATTTATACCTGGCTTTGTTTTAAATCAATGTAGTGCAGCTTAGTCACAGGTATACGTTCTCTTGAGCAATTTCCTAGCAGTGTTATACGTTGTATTCACACATTTGAAACATCAGAAGGCACTGGGCAATTAAAATTTATTGACTGAAATGTACTTATGCGGGGCCTGAATGTAGTTTTAAAACTTTCAAGTAGATTGAAGCATCAAATATGCAAAATTCTAGTACTTCATCAAGAAAATGATTACCTTTGGAGGCTGCTAGGCAGCACCATTATTTTAAAAATTTGATAAAGAGGGAAAATAAAGCCATTATACTGTCTTTCCTATACAATCTGTGTTTCAGGATTAAAGAAGGAAAAATACAAAAACACCAATTAGGCAAGTTGATCTGAAAGCTTCGGAAACCCTTGGGGATGGAGTATTAAAGGGATTAAGGTGAAAGAAAGCGCCTGGCGGGTTGACGGATGGACTGCAAAACCACTCTTCGGGTTGAGCACCACATTCTGGCTTTAGAACAATCCTTCGACTGAGACCAGGGCCGCAGGAACCCATGGCTCTTCTGGATAAGAATCACAAGCACCAGCTACACGGTAGGCAACCTGGCGCCTGGGCTTGGCCTGGGTTATGACTGCGAAATAGTTGTTTTTCCGGTCCCTTCGACAGCAAACCCAGTTCTCTTGTCACCCAACCAAGAAATGGGAGAAACCACGGAGACAAGCGCGCTGCGACCCAGGAAGTCGACCGGAAATCCAGAGCGCGTGCGCCAAAGTACACTTCCGGGTGCATGGCCGGGGCGGGGCGTTGCGTAGCGTGCGCCTCTGACGTCCTTGACGTCCCTGACGTGTGGCGCGCGGCTGGTCCCAGCGAGCGAGGCGTGCTGCTCTGCGGAGAGGGACCGCAGGCCGTCGGCCTCTCGACGCTCCCTGCCCTCAGCGCTCTCAGCTGCAGCTATGGCCACAAATTTCGTCAACATTTCTAAACTCTGAATTTTTTGTTTGCGAGAAAGGGGAAGTTCAAGAAGAGTTTAAAAAGACTTTAAGTGCCGGCAAAGATGGAGGAGGACTCCCAGGTTCCAGACTGGGACAGTGACGAAACCGTGATTGAGGGGTCGGTGGCAGACAGCGACCTGGAGGATGAGGAGCTGCCCTGGAGAAGGTGACAGCCGCGGGTGCGGCCGTGGCGCCCAGCCCTGGCGCTGGGCGCTCGGGCTTGAGGGGACTCGGGCTGGAGCGTGGGGAGGGGCAGCGCCTGGCCGGCGGGCCTCATCCTGGCTGGGGCGACTTGAGGTGCATGGTGGGTGACTTGTTGGCGTTACCGTCAAGACCTTGGTCTTAGACTGGGGCTGCAGGTACCACTGCACAGGCAGAAAGTTTTGAGTATGAATTCCTCTAATGCATTCTGCTTTACGAAATTTCTCTCAGGAAAATGTCTGATGGGGGAACTGGTTCTTAACCACTCTTAATATGGATGTTGTATTAGAATCTTTAAAAGGTTGGTATTTATGGAGTGTATTCTCTGGGCTCCGAGCTGGAAGAAGATTTAAACACTGAGGTTACTACCTTTGAGAAACGTTTAGGACAGGGAAAAAAAAAAAAAACAAAAAAAAACTTCAACGGATTATTCCATTGTAACGTGGGAAGTCCAGGGATGGAGGTGTGTCCAGGATTGTTTAGGAGCCCAAAGGACTCATAGTTCAACCTATGTCATTGTCAGTTTGCTAGGGTTGACTTCTAAATAGAAGCTGAGAGGTGGATCAGGAATTAGCCAGATGAGGAAAAGACTGTTCTTGGTCAAGAAACTACTTGAGTAAAGGTATAGAGGTGAGACCAACAGTCCAGTGCTATAGAATTGTAGAATATATAGTGAGGAGTAGCAAAAGAGGAAGCAGGGATGCAAATATGTTCCGTGCTATCCCTTTATACTCAAATGTCACTGTACCCACTCATTTGAATTACTATTTCTTTTCTCCTTTCAAAACTTTGCTTTCCTTCTCAGAAGTTTGATTACAATGGGCACAACTTTCTTTGTATTTTTCCTCTTTGGGGGTTCACGGAGCATGATGAATTTGTATATTTATGTCTTTCATGTCAATTTTAGGAAGTTTTCTGTCATTTTTTTAAAATGTATTTTTCTTTCTTTTTCTTTTTTTCTTTTTCTTTTTTTTTTGTGGCACCAGGGATCGAACTCACAACCTCGCGCCTGCCAGACAAACTCCCAACCCTAGTTTTTTGAGGCAGGGTCGCACTATGTAGCTCAGGCTGACCTTGCGCTCACGTTGTAGCCCAAGCTGGCCTTGAACTCAGAACGCTTCTTCTACCTCAGCCTCCTGTGTGCTGGGATTAAAGGCTAAATGTATTTTTCTGTACCAGTTTCTTCTTTTCTTCTGACACTTCCGTGACATGAATGTCAGATCTTGTGACACTATTCCCCAAATCACTCAGCTTCTATTTACTTAAATATTTTGTCTCTCAGTTTTTCAGACTACATAACTTCTACTGCTATATTTTTAGGTTCACTTACTCTGTCCTTTGTTATTTCCATTCTCTTGAGCCCATCTGGCAAATTTTTTTATTCCTGATACAGTGTTTTTCCTCTAAAATATCCACGTGGTCCTTTTTAAAGTTTTTTATTTCTGTCCTTAGAACCTTAGTATTTCCATCCGTTTTACTAATGCTCACTTTTATTCTAAGGAGGATGGTTATACTAGCCACTTTAAAGTCTTTGTTTTGTAAGTCTGACATTAGGGTTAGAGGGTAGGGGATCTTTTTCTTGTTGAGAAATTTTGGATTGTATTCCGGAAATTTTGAATTTTATGTTGTGGATTCTTGACCTTGTTATGACCCTTAGAGGCATGTCCAAGCTCTTGGCTTGCCTGGGCTACATTCAATGATAAGGATTTGTCTTGGGTTGCAAATAAAGTATATGATATACCTAATGTATATAAGTAACAAACTTCCTCTTTAACATATTTGTTGTTATAACATTAAAGAAAAAGAAGGCAAGTGCTCTGCATGCCACATGTTTGATATGCTTCCTGGATAGGTGTTGTTTTTGTTTTGTCAGGTCGTCAGTGTGACTAGGTTCAGACTGCACATTTTGTTTTGCCTTTTTGTTTGTTTGTTTGTTTTGAGACAGGGTCTTGCTATGTACTTCTGGCTGGCTTTGAACTCACTTGTAGCCCAGGCCGGCCTTGAATCTGTGGCAATCCTGCTACCTCAGCCTCTCAAGTGCTGGGATTACTGGAGTGCGCCACCGCACCCAGCTGTTTTGCCTTCGTGTGGTGGTTATGTCATTCTTTCCTATGCTATTTGAGTCTGATGTTTATACTTCTCAGAGATTTTAATCTAGGTGCTGGAAGTAAATGATGTCATAGTTCAGTTCCTTAAGCCTTTGTTGTACTTCCTAGGGTCTGTACCACATGTGGACTGCTCAGGGTTTTGCTTGGGCCTTTCATTGGGCCACACGCGAGTGATTTCCCTTTCCCCTTCTTTTTTGCCAGGATTTTCTTTCCAGACAGGATCTCACTATGTTGCTGGCCTTGAACTCACAGTGATTCTCTTGCCTCTGCCTTCTGAGTGCTGGCATTACAGGCATACACCATCACAGCTGCCTTTTGCCAGGATTCTTATACACTCTGTTTCCTGATATCTTCTCCAGGACTATCTCTCGTTGTACCTGCTTGCTGTTTCTTATGATCAGAGTGACAGGTTTCTCTTAATGTCAGCCTTCTCATTAGAATAGTTCCCTAAACCTGGAGCAGCCTTCAGGGCAGTGTTAGGAAAGGAGGGGAAAAAAGGAGATTTTCGCCATATTCTTCAGGCTACACTGACTCTTTAAACTGCTTTGGTTGTGGGCAGTATAGCTTTCATGTTGGCTGGGAAGTAGGGGAGGAACAAAGAAAACTTGGGATTTCTTACGTATCTTCTAGCAGACTCCTCTTTCCTTAGTCTTCTGGTTAGAAACAGGGCTTTTCTTTTCTGTGTCCTCTGGGTAGTTTTGGGATTAGGCCTTCAATTAAACCTACAAGACAAAAAAAAAAAAAAAAAAAAAAAAGGACCAAAAAACAAAACAAAAAATAAATTGCAATTCACTTTTTTTTTTTTTTTTTTTGTATTTTTTTAGACAGGGTCTTGCTATACAGTTCAAGCTGGCCTTGAGTTCACTTGGTTACCCAGGCTGGTCTTGAACTCACAACAGTCCTCCTGCCTTAGCCTCCCAAGTGTTGCAATTATAGGTATGCGCCACCATGCCCAGCTTTTGAAATTCACTATTTATAAATGGTTATTCAGATTTCAACTTTGGCCCCCAATCTACCTGCTGTTATTTACTTTTCAGAGTTCTGACATAGCTTTTAAAATATATTTTCCTGCATTATTTAGTTGTGAGTGGAGAAATAGGTTATAAATAGCTCACTTTATCTTGGCAGACTAATCTCTTTCTTTTATTGATTTTTAAACACTTGTTTGCAGTGTCATAGAGCATTATTTTTTAGACCTTACAGCCCCAAGTTAAAAATTAGTGTTATTTCCTTAGGAATACAAAATCTAAGCCAGTGCTTTTAGTTTTTGTTTTCTTCTTCATCTTTATTAGCTAGCATGTATTTCATTCTTTGCTTTTTAAAAGTTCTAATTTTGGATTGAGAAATACAGTACAATAGAGATCTCCAACAGGCAGAACATTATATAGTTGCATATAGCTAAACAATGCTTAAGAAGTATCGTAGCTACTGAGATCTTTTTGCTGAGAACTGCGTTTGGTTCCCTTCAGGAGTGGAAGAGGCAAGGCTTTTGGAGACTCAAGATGCCAGGTGTTAGCTTTGTGTGACAGAGCGCTGAAGAGCTTGAACTTGGCTGTTTGCTGTTGCTTCTGGAAACCTTGCTCAGTCCACGTTGGGGTTCTGGAAGTGTTGCTACTAATTGGTAAAAATTCAAGTGGCTATTACTTTTTTAGCAGTTGGTTAATGATGGAATTGAGCTCAGGGAAACTGTACCACTGAGATACATTCCTGGCCTTTTTTATTTTTTTAATTTTGAGACAGAGTCATACAAAGTTGGCCATGCTAGAATCAAACTTCTGATACTCTTGCTTAGCCTTCTAGATGAATGGAATTATAGTTACTGCAGCAAGTTAATAGAATTTTGTTTGTGATTTATTTTCTAACAGGCATGATTCATTTTTCTTAGATATTCTCTAGGAATTTAACTACCAACCCTTATTTTCTGTGTCAGCCTCTGGTGATATTAACCACTTAATAACATGAAGATATGTATTTCAATTTAATCTTACTGAGGATTAACTGAACTACCTCATTGTTACATAGATTTGAGTATATATTCAGGTCAAATGTTTTCTGAACATTATGATTACACATAATAAAAATCTAACTCAACATGATTAGCATGAAAGGTAGATGTGAAATCTGACCCTTAAGAGGGCCTGGCACTGTACACATATGTATTGTCTAGATAGAAAATATCTTACAAAAGATGCAAGATACACTTGAAGGAAGATAGGAACAGAATGCAAAGCATGGGAGATACAGAGTTAGTAAATTATCTAATGGAAGCAACAATTTCAGAAGGAGCTATGTTGAAATAGAGGCTATTCCCCTGATTAAAGTAGAAGGTGCCAAGTACGATTTAGAATCATTATTTGGATAAGATATTTTAAATCATTTTTTTATGACTCAAAGACTTACATTGAGCTGGGGGTGGTGGCATGCACCGTAATTCCAGCACTTGGGAGTCTGAGTTGGGAAGACCACTGGGAGTTTGAGACCAGCCTGGTCTACATAGTGGTTTCAAGGCCAGCTTGAAGTATATAGTGAAACCCTGTGTAAAAAAAAAAAAAAAAAAAAAAAAAAGACTTTGCATGACATTAGGACCTTGTTGCTGTCAACATTTTGTGTCAAATGGAAATATTAATTATCATAAAAAATTAAATTTTACTTTTAACAAAGCAGTGAAAACTGCTTTAGATCTTGAATCAAATTTCACCTGTAACTTTTCCTTTTAATTCAACCAGTTAATTTTCCTTCCCTGTTTCATAGTTAACACTTCTCAGTATTTTGTCTTCCTTATATTCCTGGGTTATAGTTCATTACTGAAGTACCGAATCCATCAAAGGTAGTCAGTGACTTTGGGGTATTATTGACCTAGAATAATGGTTTGACTAAGCATCCATAAATTAAGATTCTGTTTTTAATTGATTTGTTGACTGAACATGAATAAGTAATTTTTATGGATCCCACTTATTAAGGATTACATCTAGTTTTTTCCACAAAGCTTCATGCACTTTTGGAAGGTGATTGGATTATGGAGTGTTACACCCGGTTTGGATTCCACAGGTGGGAAGAGGTGGGTCATTGTAAGCTCTGAAAGGGTTTTTCTACTTCCCTGGCTTGTCCTTTCTGTCTGTTTCTAGTCCACCATGCCCCTCCGTTATGCTATCCTGCCTTAGAAGTATGAACTGAAAAATAAGCCAAAGTAAACCTCTCCTGTAAATTGCAGGTATTGTGCAATGTCTCAGTAATGAGAACATAACTAAGGTACCACTCTTCATTTTCCTTTTAGGACTAAACATAGCCCCAACTCCTTCTTTAAGAAAATAGTGAAAAAAAAAATCCCAATAATTTATGTATGAAGAAATTATCTGAGTTATGTACAAAAACAAAGATTTAAAAATATATACTGATTGAGAATCATGTAATGCTTAAATTATGATACATGCTTATGATCAGTATATCAATATTTAATGCTTTGGGGAAGAATTTTAACAATACTATAAATGTTTAAATATGTGAAAGACATAGTTTCCAAAACTGTACAAATTTATCTAACCTTTGTAAAAGACCTTATAGTCATATAGAAGCCTCTGGAAAGAAAACTGAAAAATACACTAAAGTCTTAAGACAAGTAGAAGTAGAGATTTCTTTTTTTTATGCTTCTTTTTATTGCCTTCATTTCCTATGGTTTTTAAAAAATAGTACCTTTACGTGGTTCAAAATTCAAAACAAAAAGAGGGTATAAAAATAATATAGAAAAACTAAACATCTCCCGCATCACTGTCCCCTTAGCCACTTAGTTTTCCTTCCCCGCAGGCAAACCAATGTATATTTGGTTTACCAATGTGTAATGAACACGAATAAGTAATTTTTGTTATTTTTCCAGAGATGTTTTAAATGTATGTTTGAGAACATATATAACACTATTTTCTAAAAATAGAAGCATGTACTATATAAAAAAGTAGGGGTGTTGGTGATCTTTGGTAATTGAAGTTTGGGGGTTTGGTCTCATAATTAAAAAGGCCTTCTACCACAATTGTAAAAGAGTCGTTCTTAATAGTTTCTTCTATTTTTGTTTTACTTTTTAACACATGTCTTTTTAACACTTTTGACTCATATGGAAGTTTTTGGAATGTGAAGTATGGTTTTAATTAAATTACTGTCTAGCCATGTCTTTCATTGTCCCAACATCATTTAGAAAATCCCGTCATTTCCTTACTGGTTTGAGATGCCACCTCTTTAATATACTAAATTCCTTTATCTATGTGAATTTATCTGGGAGTTTTTATTCTGCTTATTTATTTATTTATTTATTTTTTTGCGGCACCGGCGATTGAACTCACAACCTCGCGCCTGCCAGGGCAGGCGCTTAAGGCACTGAGCCAAACTCCCGGCCCTGGTTTTTCGAGGCAGGGTCGCACTGTGTAGCTCAGGCCGGCCTCGCGCTCGCGTTGTAACCCAAGCCGGCCTCGAACTCACAACACTCCGCCTACCTCAGCCTCCCGAGTGCTGGGATTAAAGGCGTGCGCCACCACGCCCGGCTATTCTGCTTATTGATCTATCACTTTACATGCCAATATCACATTTTAAAATATATCATAAAATACTTTAATATTTTAGGTGATTACCAGAAAATATTTTATCATTTTAGTAGATCATTACCTCCTTAATTTCTTATTTTTAGAAGTTTTTGGTTTCTTATTTATTTTACCATATAAACTTTACAATCAGTTGTATAGTTCAGCAAAACATTTTGGTAATTTTATTATAATAAGTTCACCTCAGGATATTGGTATCTGTATTCTTTCTTTTTTCCTTTTTTCCTCTTGCTTTCTTTCTTTTTTGGTTGATTGTAATGTAAGTAGAAGTTCTACCTGTTCATTCTTAAGGTACCAGTTGGACCTGAGAATTAAATTGACATGGGAGTAAAGGTTATAAATTTAGGATAAGTTTTATATGACACAGGAGCTTTCATAGGAAAAGAAAGGCCTAAAGAAGTAGAAAAGCCTGTATACTTTTTTGTTAGGGTGAACATGAGGCAATTGTGGAAAAGTAACCAAATGATACAGGAAGGCTAAAGAAAAACAATTAAGGTTAACTTGTTATAGAGTTGTGTAGGCTACAGCTTCCTATCAAAGAATGTTTCTTTTCTCATAAAAGAAGGGAATATTTCACATGGGAGTTATTATCACCTGTTATGACTTGTATCTAGATGTCTCCCCAAAGCCTCATGCACTTATAGGCGGGGCTTTGGGAGGTGACTGAATTTAGCATGTGTGCCACTGGGATTACATGTGTGATGCTGGGATTAAAGATACGATGCTGGGATTAAGGGTGCCCCACTTAATCGCTTGCTGCGTCAAGGCTTTTCTGTCTTCATGCCATGGACTGTTTGTCCTCTGTGATGTCCCTCTGCCAAGCTACCCTGCCTTGAAGCCAGCCAACTATGGACTGAAACCTCTACATACTATGAGCCGCAGTAAGCCTTTTCTCCTTTGGGTTTTGGGTATTATGTCTCAGCAACAAGAAAGGTACCTAAGACTTGTTTCATGTTTTAGAAGCTGCATTTTTCATTTAATGTTATATTTAAATGAAATAAAACTTTTCAGGGAGGAAAAAATAAAAGATAAATATGCCTTCCCCTCCCCCCCAAATCCATTTTATTTCAAGGAGAAAAATAAAAAGAAAGAAGAAAAAAAACCTAAAACAAAAATTCAAAACATGTCAATCAGGAAGCAACCATGGTACATACATTGCGTATTGCCATCCCCAAATCATTCACCCAGAGCACAAGACATCCCCATTCAATTGTCCAAACAATACCGGCACAAATCTTTCTCTTCAGTGAACTCAGAAAAGTCAATAGTATAACTATCTTGACTAGTATTTTTGTATACATGTAGATATACATATGTTGTTTCTTTCAGCTTCTCACACTAATGAGACATTACAATGTTTACATGTGTGTCTTATTTCACTAATAAGTATGGTCTCAAGTTGCATCCATTTACCTATAAAAGTGTCTAGTTTATCCTTCTTAATAACTGAGTGGTACTCCATTGTATAAAAATACCACATTTCTTTTATCTGTTCCTCTGTTGATGGGCAAAAAGTGCCTTTCTTGCATTGCCATTTTCCAAACTGCCTTTAGTTCAAGCTGAGTGTGGTTGCACATGCCTGCAATCCCAGTGCTCTGAGAGACTGGGGCAGGAGGATTGCAAATGTGAGCCAAACCTGGGCAAATGAGTGAGACCATGTCTCAAAATAAAGTGAGGGGGCACTTGGGATGTAACTCAATGCAAGGGCTCTGAAATAGTTCCCAAAACCACGCACAAAATATTTGCCTTTATCTCAAAGTAATTCTTAGGACAAAGTGGCGTATTTTGGTTATGCTGCTTATCAAGGCAATATTTTACGTACAATAAAGGTGCTTTTCTTAGTATACAGTTCTGAGTTTGAATTCATGTAGTTGAATAATTACTACCACAATCAAGATACAGAACAGTTCAATTTTTTCGATTCCCCTTTTGTGTTTTAAATTTTTAAACAATGCAAAAATTTTAGTAGGTAAAAATAATCCTGATGTTTAGGAACATTAAGGTTAACACATTTTTACTTGTTGACAAATGCATTTTAGTAGTGGTATCAGTCATAGTTGAGTAATGCATTTTTAATCCTTAGTAAAGGCCCATGGAAATTAAGTGAAAAACAGTGCTGTTTTTCCCTTACAGTGGAAGCCTATACTTTTCAGAGAGTGCCTTAGAAAAGTTAAGAACCAGAGTCTTTTTTGTTGTTAATGTGTTGTTCCTTGGAACTTTTAGGAAGTTTTGGGATTTTTTAAATGAATTTTTTCTAAGTAACCTGTTTTTTCTTTCTATTGTATGATGTATGTTCATGTTTGGGAATGGAAAATATAAGATTTAGCACTATGAATTTTCTGTCTAAAAGCTGTTTTTTACTTCTAAATCATCTGTAAGCTTTTAAAATTTGGTAGTTGTTATGGTTTGTGTTTGGATGTTCTTCCAAAGCCTCATGCAGTCATGGAGGCAGCTGAATCTAGTGATTGTGATTGGTTCATTGTCTAGTGCTGGGTTTGGTGGCATGAGTGCTGCACTCACCCAGGGATGGGTAGCTGGCATGCAATACAAGGGAGGGAAGGAGGCTTGCTTTTGCCCTTTTGCCCTTTTCATTCTTGTTGCTGGTGGCCACCATGATGGTTGCCCCTTAGCCATGCCACCCTTCCTTGGAACCAGCTGAGTATGGATTGAAACCTCCAAAAAACTGTAAGCTAAAAGAACCTTTCCTTCCTTCATTTTGGGCATCAGGTATTTTGTCTCAGCAATGATAGAAAAGTAACCAAGACAGTAGTAATCTGCAAATTGGGATGATATGAATTAGTAAAAGGATTGAAGTGTATCTCTACCCTTTAGAGCAATTGATCTGTTAGATATATTGTCAAGGAAAAGGAGAGAAAAATACCTTTATAATATTAGTACTTATCTAAGAAGGACACATTTGTGTATTATATTAAGAAAATATTGGAGGAATAAACCATATAATTAAAAAGAATGAAGGAAAAAAAGAGCAGGTGGGTGAGTGGAGAAGGACAGAAGACTCTCTAAACCTAAGTAGATCTTGTGCATTTGTCTTTGGAGCAATGTAAATGTTTTATGTAATTTAAGGTAAAATTAACGTGAAAAAATTCCTAAAAAGCAAAAACAAGATAAAATCCCAGTTATGTATTGATTTGATGTCATAACTACATGAAAAGGAATTATTTTATATGCCTTTTATGAAAGTTAGTTATATGTGCCAAACAAGATATACTCTAAGTACATAAAGAATTGAAAAACAACTTTCTTCCATAATCTGGTATTCTGGTCTCCATGAGAATGACCAGATCCAGACCTAAAGTACTGCAACATTAGCCTGAATTATTTTATGCTCAGAAACCAGTAAGGACTAATGGTGTTCATCAGTTTTCTTGGGCTGCCTTACTATGATTCTATAGACTTGGTAGGTTAAACATTATAAATTAAATTTGTTACATTTCTGGAGGCTTGAGGTCCACTGTTTCTCCTCAGGCCTTTCTGCTTGACTTATGGACAGTGCTTTCTCCTTGTGTCCTCACGTGCACATTTCTGGTGTCTCTCCTCTAAGGAACCCAGTCACATTAGATGAGATCCTCATGACTTCACTAATTTCACTTTAAAGGCCTTCTCTCTCAATATAATCACATTAGAGGCTAAGATTTCAACATACAAATTTTGAAGGTTTACAACTTAGTCTGTAACAAATGATGAGCCCTTCTAAGAAGTTCTTACTAGATAAAGATGGGGCAGTTTGATCATTGATAGGAATAATAACAGCAATTTAAATCTGTAAGTTCCTGATAGTCTTTAAAAATCTCATATTTTATTCTGAAAACTTCTCAAGACAAGTTTGTATTTTCCTATATAGGCTATCTGAGTATCTGTTGAGTAGCATGGCTCAACTAAGGGTAATTATTAATAAATTAATGAGTAAAAGTTTTTAAAAAATATGTATTTCCGGTAATTAAAGAATGCTAAATTGATATATTGTATATATTCCTAATTAAATAATCAGTGAACCCACATAATAGTCTCAGTAGCCACTAACATCACAAACAGTAACAACCATACTCGTTATCTCTTGTTAGAAGTACTTGGTGTGTTAGCTTTGTGCTATTGTGACAAAACACCTGAGAAAAACAATGTAAGGAAGAGTGGTTTGTTTGAATCATGGTTTCAGAGGTTCAGTTCACGGTCATCAGACTTCCCTGCTTTTAGGCCTGGGGTGAGGCAGAAACATCATGGTGAAAGGGTGCGGCAGAAAAAACTGTTCATCTCTTGACAGCCAGAAAGCAGAGAGAACAGGCAAGAACAAGAGATGAAGGGGCAGGGGGCCAGGTATAGTCCAAATGAGATACAATTATGAGTTTGGAGATATACAGGTGTATAATTACTAGGACAGACAAAATATAGAAGTTCCATTATTCTCCAATTCTTTGTGCTCCCATGATCCAGTATATTCAGCGAGGCCCCACTTTCTGCTTCTGTCACCTCCAGTAATGCCTTCAGATTATAATCTTAATGGGTTAATCAACTTGATGAAGTTAGAACTCTCATGATCCAATCAACAAAAAGTCCATCAACTGGCAATTAAGCCTGGGACCATTAGTTGAGATAACTCAACTTGACTGTGTTAAGAACACCTAGGAGATTAATAAAACACACTTCTGTGTGTATCATGGTGGGTCATGGAAGCATTAACCTTGGGTACTATATGTGGTCTCTGCTTCCTTTCTCGTCTGGTGCTGCTCACTTGCTCTGATTCCAGGCTGCCATGAAATGAGCAACCTAGCTATTTCACATCCTTCTGCCATGTTGTTTCTGGCTTGAAACCAGACAACCATGGACTGAATCCCATGAAACCGTGAGCCAAATTAAATTCCTCCTTTAAGTTGGGTGTTGGGAATTATGTCCCAGAGATGAGAAAGCTGAAAGACAAACCCTTTATTTAACACATGGGTTTGGGGGGACATTTTAAATCCAAATAATCACACATGCCCTCCAAATGTGAACTTTAATTATATCAAATCTGTAATTACCATTTTGTAAGAAAAATAAAAGGGAAAGAACATATTAAATGACACGCAGTCAACAGTTTCATGTGTGGGAAACTATAGGAAAAGCAACTCAGTTCCAGTAAATGAATTGCAAGAGAAGAGGGAAGGAAAGAACATTTTTTTCCATGTACTACTAAAATACTTATTTTTAGAGAGAATAAAACCAAACAAAATGAAACAGAATAAAGCCAATCAAAAGAAAACAGGGAAAGTGAAACAGCACATCTTACCACTTAACAAGATGATGAAAAAATGGCTACCACAATGCCTCTTGTTATGTTCAAAATAGCTGCCCATACCATCAGATATAATAAAAGAAACACAAAACCAAATAAAACCAATCAAAACAGTAAAAATAGTACAGGATTTAAAACAAGATAATAGGGAATTAACAGTTATTACCACCTTCCCTTTTTAGACGTTTCTTCCCCTTTCACTTTTACAATATATATAGTACATTTTGCATCCCACTAACTCCTTCAGTTTTTATGCTAGGGAGACAACATGATGTTCACCTATGTGAATCCAAACTATTTCATCCAAGAGTATGATCACAAGTTGCATCCATTTACCTAGAAGAGCCTCATGATTATCCTTCTTTATAGCTGAGTAGCTTTCCATTGCATAAAAATGCCATATCTTTTTTTTTTTTTTTTTTTTTGCGGCACCGGGGATCGAACTCACAGCCTCACACACCTGCCAGACAGGCGCTTAAGCCACTGAGCCAAACTCCCAGCCCTAGTTTTTTGAGGCAGGGTCGCACTATGTAGCTCAGGCCAGCCTTGTGCTCGCATTGTAGCCCAGGCTGTCCTCGAACTCACAACGCTCCACCTACCTCAGCCTCCCAAGTGCTGGGATTAAAGGCGTGTGCCACCACTCCCGGCTCTGCCATATCTTTCTTATACATTCTGCAGTTGATGAGCAAGTGACCCTTGCTTTTTTCTGGTTCCCTGTTGCATGGAGCATTGTTTTCTCTCCTTTGACTTTCAGTCTATGAATTTCTATTCGAGTTAATGTATTTCTTATGTACTGCATATTGATGGATCTTGTATCTTGATCCACTCTGTGTTTCTTTTTATTGGTGAATTGAGGCCATCTACATTAATGGTGATGGTCAACATGCACTGGATCATCTCTTCCATGCTTTTTTCCTGCCATTGGTGGTCTACTTTTCCCCTCCATTCAATTATCTGTCCCACTCGGTGATCCTACTCTGCTGCTGTTCCTGGAATTGTCATTTTTACCTCTCTCTGGAATATCCTTTAGTACTCTTTGTAGAGTTGGTTTGGTGATCATGAATTCGTTCAGTTGTTCTTTGTCATGGAAGTATCCTTAATTTTGTAAGATAATTGCAGGGTATATCAATCTGCGTTGGAAGTTGCTTTTTTCAGGACTTGAAATACTTCACTCCAACCTCTTCTTCACTTCATAGTTTGTGTTGCGAAGTCTGTCATGATTCTGATGAGTTCCTTTAAAAGTGATATGTTTCTTTCCTCTAACAGCCTTTACTATTCTGTTCTTGTGCTGAATTTCTGGATCTTGATTATTATATGTCTGGGTGTAGATTTTCTTCTTCTTTTTTTGGGGGGGGACTGAGGATCAAACTCGTGACGTCGCGCTTGCCAGGTAGGTGCTTATGCCACTGAGCTAAATCCCCGGCTAGATTTATTTTGGTTATGGCTAACTGGAGTCCTAAATCCCTCACTTATCTGTATGTCAGGTCGTTTCCCCATGCTTGGGAAGTTCTCTGCTGTTACTTCTGTAAATAGTCTCTATGTTATTTGTGTTGACTCCTGCTTTTGTGCTGACATCTGTCACTCTTAAATTACTTTTCTTTGCATTATCTTGCAGCTGTTGAGTTGTTATTTCCTGGTTCCTTGTTATTTTTAAGAGATCTTTCCTTTTGTGATTGCTCAATGCCATCTTTTCTTCAAGATCCGAAAGTCTATCTTCAGTTTCTTTCAAGCAGTTTTGCCGGCTTTCAATGGAGTTTCTAACTTCCTCGATATCTCTTTGAGTCTGTTTCATGCATTCAAGTTCTTCTGTATATTGCTCATTCAAGGTTTCCCTCATTCTCTTATGCTTTTTTAAAAAAATCTATGTCTTCTTTAGATATGCTCAGCAACTCATTTATTGTATTTGTCGTTTCTTCTTTTACCTGAGATATTATTTCTGATCTGATTTCTTTTACCCTCGTGACTACTATGCCTGGCAGGATTTCATTTTTAAACATACAGTTCATTTTTTACTTTTTTATTACTGTGTAGCAACTTATTTTAAAATTCAGTTTCTTAAGTCAATAGACATATTACCTTGTAGTTTCTTTAGGTTAGGGGTACAGGAATGTCCTATGTGAGTATCTGGCTCAGTGTATCTCACCTCTCAAAGGTTGCATTCAAGATACTAGCCAGTGCTGCATTCATCTCCAGGCTTCACTGAGGCAGATCCATCTCCCATGTGGTAGTTTCAGGATTTAGTTCTTGCTGACTGTTGGACTGAAGTCTTAGTTTATCTCTGGCTGTTGAGACTGGAGGCCATTTTGAGCTTTTGGCGGCTTATATTTTTCCTGTAGACTTTTCCATAGGACAATTTACAAAGCGGCAAGCTAGCATCCATCAGAAGGAAAATTTGAGAGAATAAAAGGGAGAACAAGATGGACGCTAATGTCTTTTCATGACTTAGTCTCAGAAGTAGTATCTCTTATGTGTACCTGTTTATTAGATATATTACAGGGTATAGCCCATACTCACAGGAAAGGATTACATAGGGTCAAATATACCAGGAGTTATTTTAGGCCACTTAACAAAGATTAAATTTAATATTATTAAGGAATTATTGACTTTTGGTATAATACTTATGATTGTTTTGAAAGGTATGATAATTATGGTTCTATTACAAAAGAATTTTATATTTTAAGAGTTATATGTCAGTGTATTTGCATATAAAATAAATTAACATGTCCAGGATTGGCTTTAAAAGTACTTCAGTGGGAGACCAACAGGGAGCAGAGTTGGTGCTATGAATTTGAAAATTTCCATAAAATAGTAAAAAGAACCATGACTAGGTAAGTAAATGAAAACCCGCAGCTCTAGAGTACATATTACTTAACATAGATGATTCACTTTTGTATTCTTGGGTTCAGAAAAATTATTTTTATTTTCATTGTTGTAAAATTTGTATAAAATTTATCATTGTAACCATTTTAACTGTACAGGTTAGTGACATTAAGGGCATTCATATTGTTCTCCAGCCATTATCACTATTTCTAGTACCTTTTCATCACCTCAAACTCTATGCGCGTTAAACTATGAGGAGTTACTCCCCTCCACGTTTGCCTGTGGTATCCCCTACTTTATTTTCTGTTTATGAATTTGACTACTCTAGGTACATCATATGAATGGAGTCATGTAATATTTGTGCTTTTCTGTCTAGCTTATTTTACTAAGCATAAGGTTCATCCAAATTGTAGCATGTGTTTGTATTTCTTTTTCAAGCAGAATAATATTGTGTTGTACATATATATATATATATATACACACACAAATATATATACATATACATGTATATATGTACAATGTAATATATATGCATGTATATATAGTATTCATATACATTTATGTAGTATTCATACACATATTCTCTCTCTCTCTCTCATGCGTCCATTGGTGGACATTTGATTCACCTGCATCTTTTGGCTGTTAGAAATAATAGTTCCATAAACATAGGTATACAAATTCTGCTTAGCTCCCTGCTTTCAGTGCTTTTATGTATATTCTCAGAAGTGGAATTTCTAGCTCAAATGTCAACTCTGGTTAATTTTTTAAAAAACAGCCATAGATTTTTGTTTAACACCATTTTACATCCCCACCAGCCATGTTTTGAGTTCTAGCTTTTTTACATCCTTACTGAAGCATGTTCTTCTATTAAAAAGATTTTTTTTTAACTTTATAACAGCCATCTCAATGTATGAGAAATGTTATCTAATTGTGGTTTTGATTCGTATTTCCCTAAAATACTAGGGCTGGGAATTTGGCTCAGTGGCTTAAGCACCTGTCTGGCAGGCGTGAGGTTGTGAGTTCAATCCCTGGTGCCACAAAAAAGAAAAGAAGAAGAAGAAGAAGAAGAAGAAGAAGAAGAAGAAGAGGAGGAGGAGGAAGAAAAACAAGGAAAGAGGACAAACCCCCAGCTCCATAGTTAGGAGTGCGGCCACATGGCAGGTCCTGAAAGTTACAAACTCCGCCTGGCCAAGAGCAAGGCCCCAGCACCATACACTGGGGTCGCATACTGGCTGGCCCTGTGCTCCAGAGGATCTGAACTCTGTGTATCGAGATGCAAGGTCCCAGTGGTGCTACACTCTAGGGTGTGCTCTGCCTAGCCACCTGGGTCTGGGAGATTCTGAACTCCACTCAGCCAGGCCGAAGGTCCCAGCACCATCCTCCAGGAGTGAGTCTGCTCCAGCTGCACAGAGGATCCCAGCTCTTCCCAGTCCAGCGTCCCAGTGCAGTCCATCAGGGGAGTGCCTGGCCAGCCTCACAGGACACAGAGGGACCGAGCCCAGCCCAGCCAAGAGCCCCAGAGCCAGTCATCAGGGAGCAACCAGCATAGCTGCAGGGTCTTGGAGAATTTGAGCTCTGCCCATCAGAGCACAAGGCCCCAGCTCCATAGTTTAGGGGTGTGGCCACACAGCAGGCCCTGGAGGTTGCAATCTCTGCCCAGCCAGGAGCAAGGCCCCAGCACCGTATGCTGGGGGCTCACTCTGGCCAGCCCTGTGTTCCAGATGCTCTGAGCTCCTTGCAGCCAGACACAAGGTCCTGGTGGTGCCACACTCCAGGGTGACTTCCGCTTAGCCACCTGGGTCCTGGAGATTCTGAACTCCACCCAGCCAGGCACAAGGCCCTAGTGCCGCATCCCGGGGGTGCGTCTCTGCTAGCCACCTCCATTGGAGGGGTTCTAAACTCTACACAGCCAGGTTCTAGGCCCAGGCCACAAGCTCCAGTGGTGTGCCCCTGCTAGCTGCAGGGAGGATACAAGCTTTATCCAGCCAAGCATCCCAGAGCAACCCAACGAAGTATATCAAGGGAACATGCAGCCAGCCTCACAGGCCACAGAGCACAAGGATCCAGCACCATAGTTTTGGGGTGTGCCCTGGCTAGCCATGGGGATATTGGAGGATTGAAGCTCTACCCAGCGCAGTGTTCCAGTGTAACCCATTGAGAGGCTGCCTGGTCCGTCACACAGGTCCCAGAGAAAATTGGCAAAACAAAAAAGCAAGATGCAGTCTCAGTCCTCCAGCCACCAAGAACAAACCTAAGAGACACTGAGATGGAAGACACTGGGAATCACACAACTAAATTTTCTGAGATGATAGCAACTGAAGAAACAACTCCATGAAGCTATAGAGGAAATCAGATCAGAAAAATCTGTCAGCTAAAAACTGACAAACATTATGAAAGAAATGTTGTGTTTATCTAAAGAAGATCAAGATAAAAAACAGACGAACATAAGAAAATGCTGGAAACTTTGAACAAAATAAGACACAATTAGAATGCATGAAACAGATTCAAAGGGAAATTCAGGAAATTAAAAGTTCCATTAATGTTGACAAAACCGCTTGAATGAAGTTGAAGATAGACTCTCAGACCTTGAAGAGAGCATGGACGCTTACGATCACGAAAGAAAAGATCTCTTAAAAATAACGAGGAACCAAGAAACAACAATTCAACAGCTGCAAGATGATGCCAAGAGAAATAATATAAGATTGATAGACATTGACGAAAAAGCAGGGGTCAATACAAATGACCTGTGAAGACTGTTTGCAGAAATAATAGCATAAAGTTTTCCAAACATGGGAAGAGATTCTGATGTACACATAAGTGAAGCATACAGAACCCCAATTAACCATAACCAAAATAAATTTTCACCCAGACATATAATAATTAGGATATCAGGAATTCAGCACAAGAAAAGAATACTAGGAGCTGTCAGAGAAAAGAAACATCACTTATGAAGGAAAGCCTATCAGATTTATGTCAGACTTCTCAACACAAACCTTTAAGTCAAGAAGACTTTGGAGTAAAGTATTGGTAATCCTGAAAGAAAACAACTTTCAAACAAGGTTGATGTATTCTGCAAAACTATCTTTAAAAATGGATGGAGAAATAAGATACTTTACAATGAAGAACAACTGAAGAAATTTATGGCCACCAAACCAACACTACAAAGAGTACTGAAAGACACTCTAGAAAGAGACAAAGATAGCTACAATCCTAAGAACAACAGCAAAAGGAAACCACTAAGGAGGGCAAACAAACAAAAAGTAGAAAACCAACAACAGAAAACATAACAGGGATAAGTCAGTGTGTATCAAGTTACATCAGTCAGTGTAAATGGTCTCAACTCAGCAATGAAAAGAAACAGACCAGCCGAGTGGGTTAAGAAACAAAATCCAACAGTATGCTGTGTACAAGAAACACATTGAACTCAAAAAGAAAACTCACAGACTAAAAATTAAAGGCTGGAAAACAGTACTCCATGCAACAGGAACCCATAAAGAAGCAGGGTAGCTATTTTGTTTGCAGACGATGTGAACTTCAAATCAAGAATGATCAAAAGAGATAAAGAAGGTCACTGCATGCTTGTTAGGGGAAAACTTCAAGAGGAAGAGATTACAGTCATAAGTATATATGCACCAAATATGGGAGCACCCAACTATGTAAGACAAATCTTAATAGACATGAAAAACCAAATAATAATACACTTATAGTGGGGGACCTTAACACTCCATTGTTACAAAGACAGGTAAACCAAACAAAAAATCAGCAAAGAAATAACAACTGAATCAAACTTGTGAACAAATCGACCCAGTAAATGTGTACTGAGTGCTCCACCCATCAACATCAGAATACATATTCTTAGCTGCACATGGGTCATGCTCTAAAATAGATCATATACTAGTCCACAGAACATGCTTAAGTAAATGCAAAGGAATTGAAATAATCCCATTCATATTATCTGATTATAGCTTAATAAAATTGGAAATTAATGACAAAAAACCCCACAAGAACCCCATAAACACATGGAAATTAAATAATACTCTTTTAAACAATCAATGGGTCACAGAAGAAATTAAAGAAGAAATTAAGCAATATCTACAATTGAATGAAAATGCAAATACAAATTACTAGAACCTGTGGAACACAATGAAAGCAGTACTCAGAGGGAAATTTAGTGTTAAATCCCACATCAGGGAATTGGAATGAACACAAATAAACAAGCTAAGGCTGCATCTCAAACATTTGGAAGAAGAAGAGCAAGTCAAGCCCAAAGCCCAAGGAAGGGAGGAAATTATCAGGATCAGAGCAGAAATTAATGCAATTGAAATTAAGAAAACAATACAAAGAATTAGTGAATCAAAGAGTTGGTTGGTCCTTTGAAAGAATAAATGAAATTGATAAACCCCTAGCCAACCTTATCAAAAAGAGGTAAGAAAAAAATGAAATCCATGCAGTAAGAAATGAAAAGTGTGAAATCACCACAGACCCTGTAGAAATGCAGAAGATCATCAATACCTACTTTGAAAATCTTTACTCCCATAGGTTCGATAATGTAGAAGAAATGGACAGATTCCTAGAAATATATGAATTACCCAAGCTGAATCAAGAAGATGTAAAACTGCTGAATAACCCAGTTTCAGCTAATGAAATTGAAAATGTAATTAGAACCTTACCAACAAAAAAAAGCCCAAGTCCTGATGGATTCACTGCTGAATTCTACAAGAAATTTAGGGAAGACTTAATGCCAACACTCCTCAAACTCTTCAAAGAAATTGAAAGGGAAGCAAGTCTCCCTAACTCATTCCTGGAAGCAAGTATTACCCTAATATCAAAACCAGAGAAAGACCCAACCAAAAAAGAAAAGTATAGGCCAATCTCCCTAATGAACACAGATGCAAAATTCCTCAATAAAATACTGGCAAATAGAATATAGCAAGTCATCAGAAAGATTATACATCATGAACAAGTTGGATTCATCCCAGGAACGCAAGGATGGTTGAATATATGCAAATCAATAAATGTAATACATCATATCAACAGAGCCAAGGACAAGAATCACATGATCATCTCAATAGATGCAAAAAAAGCTTTTGACCGAATCCAACATTCATTCATGACAAAGCCCTATGGAAAATTGGAATAGATGGTCTCTATCTCAACCTGATAAAAGCCATATATCATAAACCAACAGCCAACATCTTACTAAATGGAGAAAAACTGAAAACTTTCAACCTAAAATCAGGAACAAGACAAGGATGCCCATGAACAAGACAAGGATGTCCATTATCACCACTCCTATTCAATATAGTTCTGGAAATACTAGCCAGAGCAATTAGACAAGAGAAAGAAATAAAGGGAATAAAGGTAGGAAAGGAAGAAGTAAAATTATCACTATTTGCAAATGATATGATACTCTACATAGAAGACCCCCAAAAATCCATTGAAAAGACTTCTAGATGTAATAACCAAATTCAGTAATGTTGCTGGATACAAGGTCAACACTCAGAAATGAATAGCATTCCTGTACACAGACAACAAACTCAGTGAGAGAGAAATAAGGGAAACCACACCCTTCACTATAGCATCCAAAAAATGAAATACTTAGGATCAATCTAACAGAGGAAGTAAAAGATCTATATAGTGCAAATTACATAACTCTGAAAAAGGAAATCGAAGAGGATTTCAGAAAATGGAAAGATAGTCCCTGTTCATGGATAGGAAGAATAAACATTGTGAAAATGGCCATTCTCCCAGAGTTGTTATACAGATTTAATGCAATCCCAATCACAATACCACTTGCCTACCTCACAGAGCTAGAGAAATCATCCCTAAAATTCATCTGGAACCAGAAGAGACCTAGAATAGCATAGGCAATTCTGGGCAACAAAAGTCAGGCAGAAGGTATCACCACCCCTGACTTGAAACTATATTACAAAGCTACTGTGATAAAATCAGCATGGTACTAGAATAAAAACAGACCTGATGATCAATGGAATAGATTAAAAGATACAACCATAACTACAAGCACACTCAGCCACCTCATCTTTGACAAAGGGGCCAAACATGTACATTGGAAGAAAGATAGCCTGTTTAATAAGTGGTGCTGGAGAAATTGACTTTCCATATGCCATAAACTAAAATTAGATCCGTGTCTATCACCATGCACTAAAATAAAGTCAAAATGGATCAAAGATCTGAATATTAAAACAGACACTAAATTTGCTGGAAGACAAAGTAGGTAAAAATTTTGATGACATAGGAGTAGGTAGAGAGTTCATGAACAAAAATCAAACTGCACGGGAAATACTTCCCAGAATCAGCACATGGAATCTCATGTTATTAAAAAGTTTTTGCATGTCAAAGCCAATCTCCAACAGTGTGAAAAGAAAACCCATGAATTGGGAAAATATCTTAGCCAATTGTCCTTCAGACAAAGGACTTCTATCTAGAACATATAAAGAATTAAAAAAAATTGGGCCCCTAAAATTCAAGGACCCAATCCAAAAATGGGCATCTGAGATGAATACACACCTCTCAGAGAAAGAAATACAAACGGCAAATAAATATATGAAAAAATGTTCAACATCAATGGTTATTCGGGAAATGCAAATTAAAACCACACTGAGATTCCATCTCACCCCAGAAAGAATGGTCAAGATCAAAAAATCAACCCATAACAAATGCTGGAGGGGCTGTGGGGAAAAAGGAACTCTTCTCCACTGTTGGTGGGAGTGTAGACTGGTGCAACCACTGTGGAAATTAGTGTGGAGATTCCTCAAAAAGCTAGGATTAGAGATTCCACTTGACCCAGCTATCCTGCTTCTGGGCATTTTCCCAGAAGAATTGAAATCATCATACTACAGTGATATCTGTGCACCCATGTTTATAGCAACCCAATTTGTAATAGCCAAATCTTGGAAACAACCAGAGTGCCCTTCAATCAAGGAATGGATTAAAAGATGTGGTATTTTTATACAATGGAGCACTACTCAGGTATAAAGAAAGATTGCAGCGAGATTTTCATAAGTAAGTGGACACAACTTGAGACCATACTCATAAGTGAAATAAATGAAACTCACATGTAAGTACCATATTGTCTCCCTAGTGTAAGAACCTGAAAAAGTACATATGATCCAATATCTACAGTAATACTGTGTCAGGGTAAGAAGCTGCTCAAAGAGTAAAAGTAATTGGGATAGGGGAAAGGAGGAAAAAAAGAAAGGGAAAAGGAAAAAGACATAAATTTGTATGTACACATAAGATAGCTAAATTGACTGTATTATTAAATGTATTATTGAAAAAGAACAGTTAATACTCTTATGATTAGCTCAATGTTACATGTCTATATGTTAATCTAAACAACTCTTTTGAAGGTAATGATATGCAATTTGCAACCATTGTCAAATTCCTGTCATCTTGTTTTGTAAACCTATAATGTTATTGTATTGGATTGGTTGTTGTTGTTTGTCTGTCTCTTTGGTTTTTGTCTTTCTGTTCTGTGTCTTTTTTCTCTTAAATTAAAAAAAAAAAACAAGGGACCAGTAAATTAACAATTCCACAGGTGCAAGATGAGGCGAAGAAAAATAATTTTAAGAGTGATAAGTGTCAGTGAAAAAGCAGGGTTCATCACAAATGACGTGAAAAGTCTGTTTACAGAAGTAATGGCAGAAAACTTCCCAAGCAGGGGAAAAGTACCTGACATATAGATAAGTGAGGGATATAGAGCTGCAGCTAACCATACCAAAATAAATCTACACCTAGACATATAATAAGATTCCAGAAATTCAGCACAAGAGCAGAATATTAAAAGCTGTTTGAGAGCCGGGCGTGGTGGTGCACGCCTTTAATCCCAGCACTCGGGAGGCTGAGGTAGGAGTAGTGTTGTGAGTTCGAGGCCAGCTTGGGCTACAACGCAAGTGCAAGCCCGGCCTGAGCTACATAGTTCAACCCTGCCTTGAAAAACTAGGGCCGGGAGTTTGGCTCAGTGGCGTAAGCGCCTGTCTGGCAGGCATGAGGCTGTGAGTTTGATCCCCGGTGCCGCAAAAAAACAAAACAAAACAAAACAAAAAAACTGTTTGAGAAAAGAAACAAATCACCAATAAAGGAAGTCCCATCAAAATCACGGCACACTTCATAACACAAACTATCATGTGAAGAAGAGGTGGTAGTGAAGTATTTCAAGTCCTGAAAAAAACAACTTTCAACCCAGATTTATGCACCCTGCAAAACTGTCTTTCAAAATTAATGGAGAAATAGGATACTTGTATGATAAAGAACAACTGAAGGCATTCATGATCACCAAACCAGCTGTACAAACAATACTGAAGGACATTCTAGACAGAGATAAAAACGACCACAATTCCAGGAATAGAGGTAGAGGGGGATCGGCCAAGCGGGGCAAACAGTTGAATGGAGGTGAAAAGTAGGCAGTCAGTGGCAGGAAAATAGCAAGGCAGGGATGAGTCAGTGCATGTTGGCTATCACGATTAATGTAGATGGCCTCAATTCACCAATAAAAAGAAACACAGACAGTGGATCAAGACACAAGATCCATCAATGTACAGTATACAAGATGCACATTAACTCAAAAGGAAATTTATAGACTAAAAGTCAAAGGAGAGAAAATAGTGCTGTATGTGATAGGGAACCAGAATAAAGGGGTAGCTTCCTCATCAACTGCAGAATGGGTAAGAAAGGTGTGGCATTTTTATACAATGGAAAGCTACTCAGCTATAAAGAAGGATAATCACGAGGCTCTTGTAGGTATATGAATACCTCTTTAGATTATGCTCATGGGTGAAGTGGTTCAGAGTCACATGGGTGAACATCGTGTTGTCTCCCTAATATAGAAAACTAAAGGAGTTAGTGGGATGCAAAATGCACAGTAGATACTGTAAAAGTGAAAGGGGAGGAAATGTCTAAAAAGGGAAGGTGGCAGCCATTGTTAATTCCCTGTTATCTTGTTTTAAATCCTGTATTGTTTTCACTGTTTTGTTTTGATTGGTTTTATTTGTTTTTTTGTTGTTGTTGTTACATCTGATGGTGTGGGCAGTTATTTGAAAGATAACAAGACATATTATGGTAGCCATTGTTGATTTCCTATTATCTTGTTTTGAAGTCATATCACTTTGATTGTTTTGTTTTGATTGATCTTATTCTGTTCTGGTTTTTTGATTTTATTGTTTCTGATGGTATGGCCAAGTATTTTGAAGATAACAAGGGGAATTATGGTAGCCACTGTTGACTTCCTTTTATCTTTTTTTTTTTTTTTTTGTGGCACCAGGGATCAAACTTACAAACTCGCACCTGCCAGACAGGCACTTAAGCCACTGAGCCAAACTCCTGGCCCTAGTTTTTTGAGACAGGGTCACACTATGTAGCTCAGGTTGGCCTTGTGCTCATGTTGTAGTCCAAGCCGGCCTTGAACTCACAATGCTCCACCTACCTCAGCCTCCTGAGTGCTGGGATGAAAGGTGTGTGCCACCACACCTGACTTCTTTTATCTTGTTTTGAAGTCATGTATCATGTTCGTTGTTTTGATTGACTCTATTCTGTTTCATTGTGATTGGTTTTATTCTCTTCAAAGTAAAAAAATGACACTTAAAATGCTTGTTTTTGTTTCTGAAACCTGATATTAATCTCTGCCTTTTTTTGCATTTGAAAGGTTGCTATTCGATCAAGATACAGCTCTTATATCTGGTCTTCACAATAGTACAAGTGGTATGTGCAAAGGTGAGAATGGTTGTCTTTTACTATTTTATTAAATTTTTATTTTTATTGGTACTTATTTGTGGTACATGATGATTACATTCATCATAGGAAGTTGGTACATGTGCATCTTAATTTTTTTTAATGTCCCCTCCCCTTCATATAAATGTCTTTCTTTATAATTGGTATCATACTACATGTATTTCTTGCTTTGATTAGATTGATGTAGTATAATTTTTTTGTTTTCTTTTTAAATAAGTTTATTTAAACAACATGCTGACTTGAAGGGAAAGAGCATTTTAAAAACAATAATTTAGCACTACCTAATGACAGATTGCCCTTATATAATAACTACATACAAAAAAGTTACAGTTGTTCTTGGTTTTAAAATGACAAATGAAAAATATCAAAATTCTGTAATCAAACAGGTGTGAAAGAATTTTTACGGGTTTTTTGGTTGAAATGGTGAAAAGAATAACTTAACTTACAAAAATAGAGTGAGCATGCCATTAATTTAGGATAAGAGGGTTTTTTACAGAACTGGTATTTTTTTCCCATTCCATCCATGGTGGTTAAGGTGGAGTTTCAACTTGATTGGCTTTGGGATCCACCTAGGTAGGAACCAGTGAAACAGGCTTCTTTAGGTGTGTCTGGGTGAGTCATGGAGGCATTGTCTTGGGGTTTCTGTGTGATTCCTCAATGGTTTAGCCTCTTAGGAGGTGAAGTCTACCTGGAGGAAGTCAGTCATGGAGGACATGGCTTTGGGGTCTGTGACTGGTCCCTGTCCCTTCTGCTCTGGTAGTCTTTCCCTGGTCTGCTTCTCAGCCTCAATGAACTAAGCAGCTTTGCTCTGCCACACCATTTGGCCTTGATATCTCTGTCTTGGAGCCAGCAAATTATGGACTGAAACCATGAGCAAATTAAATCTTTCATACTTTAAATTGTAGGTGTTGGCTATTGTATCTCAGTGATGAGAAAGCTGAGTAATACCAAAAATTACTACCCACAATCATTGCTGTGACTATAGTTGATGTGGTTTAGAAACCTTTGGAACTAGTTTGCTAGAGTTGGGAAATGTTTGGAGATGTGAGTTAGAGATGCCATACAATGTTTAAATAGAATGTGGTGGGTGATTCTGATCAGAGATCAGAACACAAGAATTCTGATAGGAATGTGGACAGTAAAAACCAGACTCAGGCAGTTTCATTTTGGAACGAGGACTCCATTGGCAGTTGGATTAGAGGCTGTGTATGTTACACTGTGGAGGAAAATTTGACCACATTTTCCCTGTGTTCCGAGACTTCATTTGAGACTGAGGTTAAGAGCAGTGGACTAATTAATCAGCATGATGAAATGTCAAGCTTATTATTCAACTGGTGGCATAAGTACTACTGTGTTCCTTTTTTCCAGCTTTGTAGTAAGAATCAGGGCAAAAGGAAGAGCTAAAAAAAATGTAAAAACTTAGATTTTAGCTCAGAAGGAATCATGTATAAAGTTGGGACCAAAGGAAGCATGGCTACTGAAGAATTTAGTACCATTAAAAAGAAACTAGTACTTTGCACAGGGATAAGAAGAAACGTACCTTGAGTGTATCTCAGGAATCAGAAAGACTCTGTCTATTTCAGAGTCAAGGATGTAAAGTGTCAACCTTTCTTACGAAGAAAGAGTCCCTGGGACGTCTGCTCAAGAAGGGCCTCATTGGGAATTTTTTCTCCATCCTCCAGGCCCTCACAGGCCATTGTAGCCATGGTCCAAAAGAGCCTTAATAATTGCTCCAGCTTACAGTAAACTTTGCCATTGTCCACCTGATGTTTATTTTACTGGCTTGTTGGGTCAGGAAGGCTTTCATCTAGATTTGAAAGGAAGAACTGGAAGGAAGGAACATGTGAGAGGGTGGTACATAAACTGTGAGAATGCAGTCAGAGGTGCAGTGGAGACCTCAGGAAGTTGGAGCAGGAAAAGCTGCATACTGTGAATAGACTCACTCTAAGAGAGAGGTCGTGGTGCTCCAACTGGGTAAGTCTTGGGGATGGGGTGGCCCAACTCTTTGAGACTGACATTTTACCCCTGTATGCGTTGGATGCCAAATACAGAGCTATGGGGCTTAATGTTTGCCCTGCTGGGTTTCAGCGTTGCTTCAGTCTGATTCTTTCTCTTTCCCTATTCATCCCTTTTGGAATGGGAATGTTTACCTTGTAATCCATTGTGCCATGGGATTACATAACTGGTTTTTTATTTTATAGAAGTTCAAGGCTAAGAGTTTGCCTTGAATCTCAGAAGAGACTGAACTTTTGGAAAATATTGGGAATATTGGCCTTTTGGGGAAGGAATTACTGCTTTTTTAGTTGTATGAAGGATAGTTGTGTTATGTTAGGTGGAATGATGAATTCACTATTGTCTTTATTTGGAGATTGGAATGGTTTAAGGAGATGTGTCTGTGCAGCAAGTTGAAAAGGGGTGTGATGTGGTAATTAGGGTTGAGTTTCAACTTGATTGGTGTTTTAGTTAGTTCCTTCATTCCTTAGGAAAAATACTGGACACCCACAACTTAAAGAGGAGAGGTTATTTTGGCTCATGTTTTAGAAACATCAGTCCATCTTTGGCAAGTGCAAATACAGGAAGCAGCATGGTAGAAGGGCTTGCTGAGGACAAAAACTGCTCATGTCATGGCAGCTGGGAAACAGAGAAAGAAGGGTTCAAGGAGGGCAATATACCATCCCCTAGTAACCTGCCTTTTATGACTTTCAACAACACACTCAGCTACTGAACTTACCACTAGATGATTCCACTGGTGAGTACAGCGTGCCCACAAACCAGTCACCTTCCACAAGCTCCACCTATGAGTGTATGAGATCTTTGGGGGACATTCTTAATCTGTACCATAAAAATTAACTTTGGAATCTATCTTGGGGATTGATGGAACCCACTTTTAGGTGTGTCTGGGTGGGTAATTGTATGGCTTCTGTCTAGGAGTCACCCCAAAGCCTCATGCAGTCATTGGTGGGGCTTTTTTCAGAGGTGGCTGGCTCTAGAGTGTGTGACGCTGGGATTGATGCATGGTGTAATACTAGGTTCAAGGGCACTAGGCTTGAGGGTGAGAGTGCTCCTCAGCCTGAGTAGCCTGGATAAGATACAAGGGCTAAAAAGAGCTGTGATCCTCCCTTGTTTGTTTTGCCACTTTCTGCCTGCCCTGAGTTGTTTCTTCTCTGCGATGCCTGTCTGCTGTTACTCTGCCTTGGAGCTAACCAATTATGGACTGAAACCTCAACAAACTGAACTAAATTAATCTTTCCTGCTTTAATTTGTGGGTGTTGGGTATTTTGTCTTCAGCAAACTAACTAAGACAGAATTTGGTACCAGAGAAGTGGGGTCATCGCTGTGACTACCTGACCATGTGGTTCAAAAGCCATTGAAACTGGCTCGTGGGAGGGGGAATAGTTAGGAAAGGTTTGGAGATGTGGGCTGAAAAGGTAGAGTTGGAGTGCCTTAGACTGTACTTGATGGGAGATTCTCATCAGAGTTCAGAAGACCTGAAGCCTGTTAGAAATGCTGCTGGTAAAGACCATGCTCAGGAGGTTTCTGCTGGGAAGAAAGACTGCATTGGTTGTTGGGACTCCAGATATGTGTGTTATGCCTTGGCAGAACGTTTGTCTGCATTTTGCCCATGTCCAGAGACTTCTCCTGAGACTAAGTGTGGTGGAGTGATTAATTTTGTAGAAGAAATTTCAAAGCAGTCTAATGTTGAGGTGATTGTGTGGCTATCATTGGGGTCTTTTAGCCAGATTTATGTTGGGAATCAAGAGCAAAGGGCCTTGCAGAATGATTTAAAACCTTTTGAGTTTGGCCAGAAATAAAGCTATGGTAAAGCTGTAGACAGCAAAGATAGAGCAGAAGAAATCTTGATTGCTGAGAAGAAACTGGGAATAGAAAAGATGGTCTGAGGGTGTCACAAGAAGCAGCAGGACGCCACCCTTTGCAGCCTCAGAATTGCAAAAGTGAAAGACTTTGCTTTGAGAAGAGAACCTCAGAGTACTATGTTCCAGAATGGTGACAGTATAGGGAAGTTGTTCCTTGGGATTCAGTTCATAGATACTCCACCCCTACAGCCAGGAGAGAAACAAGCCTGGCTACTACTCCAGCTGGCAGCAAACCTAGGCATCATCCATGTGCTACAAGTTTGAGGTACATGCAGAACAAGAGTTGTAGAGTCAGGAAGGTTTTCACCCAGATTTCAGAAGAAGGCCTGGGAGGCCGGCAGTATGCGTGTGAGAGGCGATGTGTGAAGCTGTGAGTATAAAGCCAAAGGTACAGTGGAGACCCTCAAAAGTTTGGAGAAGCCAGTAACTTAGATCTTCTGAAGAAAATTGCAACGAGGAGCAGAGTGGCTTCAAGAGAGAAGCCATGGAAACTCCTACCACTGGCAGTGCTCTGGAGGGTAGCCACCTAGTCCTTTGGAGCTCACAACTTGCCACAGATTGCTGAGGATGCTGAAAGTAGAGCTTTGGGATTTAATGTTTGCCCTGCTGGATTTTGGTCTTGCTTTGCTCCCATTCCTTGCTATCCCTGTTTGTAACTTTTGGAATGGAAATATTTATCTTGTGCCATCAAGTGTTGAACTTATTTAACTTTTTTTCATTTGTATCAGGGCTTGCAGCTAAGAGTTTGCCTTAAATCTCAAAGAAGACTTTGGACTTAGATTTTTCAGCAGCATTGAAACTGTTATGGCTTTAGCAACTCTTAGAGGTGGACTAAATATCTTTCACACAAAGGAATGTTCAGTCTTTGGGGGCCAGGGGTAGAATGCTATGGCTTGCGTCTGATGTACGCCCCAAACCTCATGCAGTCATAGGTAGGGTTTTTTCCAGAGGTAAGACTTTTTCAGAGTGTGTGACACTAGGATTGATTCATGGTGCAATGCTAGGTTCAAGGGCACTAAGATTCAGAATGTGAGTGCTACTCATGCTAAGCAGCCTGGATGAGATATAAGAGGAAAAGCTGTGGTTATCCCTTTTTGCTTTGCTACTTTCTGCCCTCCATAAAGTGTTTCTCTTCTGCCAGGCCATCCGGCCTCAGAGTCAGCCAATTATGTACTAAAGTCTCAACAAACTGTGAGCTAAATAAATCTTTCCTCTCTTAACTTGTTGGTGTTGGGTGTTTTGTCCCAGCAACAAAAAAGTAACTGGGACAGTCATGAAGACGTGACCTTGGTGTCTGCGTTGGGTTCCGTACCCCTTCAGCTCTGGCACTTGGCCTACCCTTCTTCCAGGATGCCATGTACTAAGCAGCTTTGTTCTCCCACACCTTCTGCCATGATGTCTCTGATTGGAGCCAGCCCATCATAAGTTGTGGGTTTGGATATTATGTCTTGATGAGAAAGGTGCTTAATAAACCAACTCCATCTATTTTCGATCAAAAAACACATTGGCTATTTAGTTAAGAAAAACATTTATATATTTATATACACACACACACACACACACACACACAATATGAATGAGATAGTGTCTGATTGTGTAACCAAGGCTGGCCTAAGACTTGCAGTGATTCTCCTGCTGTAGTCTCCTAAGTGCTGGGATTACTGTTGTGTACCACCATGCCTTATTTTTTATTTTGAGACACAGTCTAAGTTGCCAAGGCTGGGTTTAACTTCCCTCCTCCTGCTTCAGCCTCCCAAAGTGCTGGGATTATAAGCATGCACCACCACACCCAGCCAAATTGTTGATTTTTAATTGAGAATGCACTGTTAGTCTGTAAGGGTAGTGTTCTATAGTAAAGTAGCAAGTTTTCTTCCTGTCTGCTACTGGTGTTCAATTCTATCTTCATCCTCCACTTGTACCAGTCCAGATCTATCTTCTTTCGTCTTGATTGACTTCTTAAATGTAAACCCTATTCACAATAGACTTTCATGAATTTACTAGGTCCTGTGTGCCTCTTAACTTTAAGCTGCACCATGGAACCATCCTGTTCCACCATCAGCAAATTGGTAAGATTATGGTTCTCAGTCTTGACTCCTTCCTTGGGCTTTCCGTTGCCATGGCAAGTGGCATATATCTCCCCAATTGCTGCTGTGTAAAAAACAGTGCCAGTTCTGCACCAAAGGAATCTACTTCAACTTTTAGGATTATGCTATCCTGTATTGTATCCTATTTAATGAATTAATGATATTTCTTAGTACAGTTACAAATATCATTATCCTAATATTTGGACCATTGCTTACTTTTCTAATTATTACCATAGAATAACAACCTGAAAAAAGACTTGCTGTTAAGGAGTAAAACATGTCAGCTTTTCATGTATATGACACCTAAAAAGATGCCTTTTACTCCCTATGCCCAGCACAGGACAAATTCATGTACATCAATATATTATTTATAGTTTTTTGTGTTTCAATTGCCTGCATGTTTCCTAAGTATTTTCATTTTATTGATTTATAAGATCATTTTATATATTAAAGGTAGCAAACTTGTATCATGGTTTATTGTAGATATGGTAATTCCCTGGTTATCTTTTTAATGTTATGCATGAAATTTTATTTTGAAGAAATTTTAAGTATTTGTAGTCTGGTGTTCTTTGTCTCTAAGGGTTTCTTGTTCTTTGGTGAAACAAAAATATTTTACCTACTTCTACACTATAAAATATATTTTTATCTTTATTTTCATTTATTATACTTACATATTTTCCGCTTATATCTGTTTTGCTTTTTGGGGTTTTTTGGTACCAGGAATTGAATTTAGGATTATTTGCACTTGCCAGGCAGGTACTGTGCCACTGAGCTATATCCCCAGCCCCTACATTTATATCTTGAATGTGTTTGAAATAGTTTAGCATGTGGGAAAGGAAAAGATGTGTTTTTTCAAACAGTTAACCAGTTACTTCAGTATTGCTGAGTAATGTATAATCTGTTTACTTTATTTTTAAATTTTTTAATTTATTTAAGTTTATTGGTTTAATTTATATAGAATGATCACATTCATTATAGGGAATTTGTGTCTGTACATGATATATTTTGATTCTTTTCTTTCCCCCATTCCTTTCCCCTCCTTTCAAACTCCCATTCCCTTCCCATTCACAAAGCTCTGTTTTAATTTTATCCTTCTTTTCTCATTTTTTCCTTTCTTTCTTTGCCTTCTCCCCCCTCCACAGTTCCCTTTTCCTTTTGAATAGTTTCTTCCTTTTTCACAATATCTATTGTACATTTTTGTCCTTACTTACATTTTCAGCGTGGAGAGTCCTCAAAAAATTAGGAATAGAGATCCCATTCTACCCAGCTATTCCCCTTCTGGGTATTTTCGTGGAAGAATTAAAAGCATAATACCACAGTGATATATGTGTACTCATGTTTATAGTGGCATGGTCTGTAATAGCTAAATCTTGGAAGCAGCCCAAATGCCCATCAGCCAATGAATGGATAAAAAAGATGTGATATTTTTATACAATGGAGTACTCAGCTATCAAGAAAGACTGCATTGAGACTTTTATAAGTAAATGGTCACGACTTGAGACCATACTCATAAGTGAGATAAATCAAACCCACATGTGTAAATACCGTATTGCCTCCCTAGTGTAAGAAACTGAAAAAGTATATATGATCCAGAATCTACAATAAATACTATATAAGGGTAAAAAACTGCTCAAGGAGCAAAAATAATTGGGAAGGGAAAAGAGGGAAAGAGGGAAGGGAAAAGGAAAAAGATATAAATCTGTATATGTGTATATGTATGATAACTAAAATGAACATACTGCTGAATGTATTAGTCATTGAGAAAGAACGGTTAATACACATATGATTAGATCAATTTTACATGTCTATATCTGTTAATGTAAACAACCATTTTGAAGGTAATGATACACAATGTTGCAACCATTGTCAAGTTTCTATCATCCTGTTTTGTAAACCTATAATGTTACTGTTGTGTATTTGCTCTAGTCGTTTATCTCTTTTGCTTTTTGTCTTTCTTATGTCTTTTTTTCTCTTAAATAAAAAAGTGTTTTTTTTAATAGAATGGAGTATTACTCAGCCATAAAGATAAAGTTGAGACGTTTATTTATAGCTAAATGGATGGACCTTGAGACTATAATTATAAGTGAAGTACATTGTACATGCATTATCTGTCTGGCATGAGAAAGAATAGTCTTTAAAATGCATTGTTGTATAATATATCCTCAGGTACACACACACACATAAATTCACCTATTTTCTAAGTTATGGAAGCTGGAAAGTGCAAAATAAAGGTGCTGCTGAGAGATTCAGTTCTTTTTCAAATGTGTTTGTTTTTCATTGAGATAGGATTTTACGAGGTAGTTCAGGCTGACCTTGAACTCACTGTGTAGCACAAAGTGGCCTCAAACTGTCTCAGCCTGCCAAGTGCTAGGATATAGGCATGCACCACCACACCTGGCCCAAGATTCAGTTCTTGATAATGGTCCTCTTTCTAGCTTGCAGACAGCTGCTACGTTGCTCCATGCTCACATGCCCTCTTCTTTGTGCTCCCAAGACAGATCTAGTCTTTCCTTTTTATAAGGATGCTAATCCCATTATGTGAGCTCTATTCTTATGAACTCATCTAAACATAATTAATTCCTCAGCCCCTACAAAATGATTTTTGTGTGTGTGTGTGTGTGTGTGTGTGTGTGATACTGGAGGTTGAATTAGGAGGCACTTTACCACTACCTGACATTGCGTATATGTTCTGTTGCACTGAGCTACAAAATGATTTTTAATGACATTTTGCTGTGTCATTTGAGTGTCACTGAGTTATTGTCAAAGCAGATCAATAAAACTAGTACAAATTTATGATTATATTTCATTCTAGGCCCACCTTCTCCTGAGATTCAACTTGGATGTAAACTCAGAGAGGACTCACAACAAATGAATAAAGATAAAATGATGGCCATTCTTACTGAAGATTCAGTATTACAGGTGTGTAGCATGTTGACTGGGTATGTATTAAAAATCAGAAATGCTATTTCTCAAAGTGGCAAATTGCTAATAATTTTCTTTGTCTTAATATTTTGCATCTTTTCTTTTCCTATCAGTTTTTACCTGTTTGCTCTATCTTGATAAAGGCTAGTTGTTTGAGAAAGGATTAAAACATACCCCCATGGCTTTTTCTGGTTGAATTATGAAAATGAAAAAAAAAAAGGTTAAAATAGAATATAAAAATTGTAATTTTCATCTTCATTTTATGTTAGAAATCATCTTAAATTTGTGAAGAAGACACTAAATTGTGTAATGTAACTCGAGATATGACCCACTAAGTTGTGTGAGTATATGTGTGAAAATAGATACACACATAACGTAACGATTTTTGTTTCTTTTAAATGCAAGCACAATGGAAAAAAGTAAGATGTTACCATATGCCAATTAGCACTTTGGCATAATTTGGTTAGCCATCCAGAGATACCTACTTAATAAAACTGAAAGCAGTTCCATAGAGTGACTCTGGGAGACTATTTAATGCTATGGCAAGAAAGTTTTGTCTTGGTTACTTTTCTCTCATTGCTGAGACAAAGTACCTGACGCCCAAAATGAAGGAAGGAAAAGTGCATTTAGCTTAGTTTGTGGAGGTTTTAGTCCATACTCAGTTGGCTTGAAGGCAGGGTGGCATGACTGAGGGGCAACCGTGCCTGGTGGCTGCGGCAGAAGACAGCACAGCAACGAGAGCAAAAGAGCAAGAGGGAGAAGCGAGCTTCTTTCCCTCCCTTATATTGTATGCCAGCTGTGTGCCGCAGGGTGGGTGCAGTACTCACACTGGCAATCCCAGCACTAGATAATAGATCAATCACAAATGCTAGATTCAGTCAGCTTCGAAGGGTGTGCTCCCCGTGACCAAATGAGGCTTGGGGGGACATCCAGACATAAACCACAACAGGTTTATTACATAGTTATCTCTGATAAAAACAGAGAAATTCGCTGTTTTTTTTAAACTGATGATTATTTGGCTTCTAATAATATGTTTAAAATTTTGTATTGCATCTCTGAGTAAAGAAAAAAAATAACATTTTCCTTGTCTTCAATAACTGTTACCAGTCAGTGTAGGCCACCTGTAGAATCAGATATAGAAGAATCCAAAAGAGCCATCTGTGCACTGGTGATCCGGGGGGTCCAGGTGAAAGTCTAGGCCTGGCAGTCACTGCAGAGTCCTGTGTGAGTCTGTGTCAGGAGGCCAAAGGATCCGTGCTGAAAAGCTGAAGAGTCTGTACAGAAAGCCTGGAAGTGGCCGTCCAAAGGGAATGGAGAAGACTGGAGCTTCTCTGAAGAAATAGGAGCAAGACTTTCTTCTTTTCTTTTTATTCTACCCAACTTACACGCCTTTTGTTTAGTGCCACTAATACCTGAGGGGTGGGTCTTCCATTCAGTGATACCCAGAACTATGCTAAAGCAGTCAGCTGGGTGTTTTTCTTTTACAAAAACACCTCAGGTAATTATCACAGTAACTGTAAAATGAGACGCATTTATCCACTTACTTTATATGCATTTGCTATGTAATTGTCATGCCAGGCCCTCAGTTGTACCTCAGTGCATGGTTCTGATTACTGTCAAACTGCTGTGGTTTACTTTGTAAAACTAGGGATTCCTAGACCTGTACTTGGATAGAACTTGGGAATGTCCATTTTTTGAAATCCTCCCGAGTAATTTCTGATAATCAGTCAGTTGGTACAGTTGCTTGGATTATTGAAAAGTTAAGGATTGTATCAAGAGGACTTGAAGAGTTAATGAATGTGTCTTTCAGAAGTTTGTCATCAGATAGTAAATAAGTTATCAGATATGTTATGGCTTATATCTAGATGCCCCCCCCCCCAGCCCAAGCCTCATGTGCTGATAGGTGTGGCTTTGGGAAAGTGGCCCTCTCTAGGGTATGTGCTAACTAAATTGGTTTACCATCATTCTAATCTGGGTATAGATGATGGAAGGCCCAACATGGGTGTGGGTGGTGTCAACCAATAGACTTATAGCCTGAATGGAATGTAAAGGGACAGAAAAGAAAGCAGGCTGCTGCTTGCTGCTTCCTACCTGCCCTTTTCATAGACTTTCTCCCCTGCAGTGTCCCTCTGCCATGCTACCCTGCCTTGGAGCCAGCCAACTATACTGAAAACTCTACAGATTGAACTACAATAAACTTTTCCTCCTTTAAGTTGTGAATGTTGGATATTTTGTCCCAGCAACAAAGAAGTAACTAAGATGTGGTAATTATGGGCTTCTTTTAAAATTAGGATGAGAAGAATAAGTGAGGTACTTAATGTTTGTCTCTGTCTTTTCACTCATTGGAAAACTAGATACATCATTTAACTTTCCTTTATACCCCTGCTTTCTTTTCTGTCTACAGTAAAAATTAGATAGTGTAACAATGTTTAAATATCTGTTACAGACTTTAGTATTATTTCCTAAATTGACATGCTGCTAATGTCACCCACTTTTTATTTTTATTCTATGACAGTAAACTCTTTGAAATTTATATGAGAGAAATTGATTTTATCAGCTATAGAAGTGGGAAGCTCTGAGATGGCGCTTTCAGCAGTTATTTAAAAGAAAGATACATCTTTATAACAAACCAGATTTCTAAATAAATTCTAAATAGTTACTAAGATTTGTAAATAAATTCTACCTAACCAGATACCAAATGGCATTTCAATCTCAAAAAAAAAAAAAGGATTTTAGAATTAATGTGCTATTTTAAATAAGGATAAATAACAAGAAATTAGAGATCTTTGGCTTGATTGATACCATGCTAGTTTTTATAAATACAGGCAAAAGAATTTCATATTCATTGTTTATTTTTTTGGGTCTTGCAATACCTTTTCTAGCTTTTTTACATGCACTTTTAATTTTTTACAGTTTTTAAATTTTATGTGAATAAATTTTGATTTTCTTTGGAGAGTTTAGTAATACGTCTGGAAAGATGATTGGAAACATTGAATGTATCAGAATAGTATATTTTATGGTTGATAAATAGTATATTGTATGGTCAGCTTGGCTTAGCTATGGAATATCCAGGTAAATGGTCAAATATTCTATGAGGATGTTTAGATGAGATTAGTATTTAAATTAGTGGTCTTGAGTAAAACAAATTGCATTCCATCTTGTGGTGGGCTTCATCCAGTGCTAGTTTCAGGGAGAGGGAACATGAGGGAAAAAAAGGAATTCTTCAGAAAACTGTCTTTGAACTTCATCTGAATCATCAGCTCTTCTGGGTTTTTGAATGCTAGTCTTCACACGTCATCTGTATCATCAGCTATTCTGCTTGTCTGCCAGCCTTCAAATTATAATGCACCTTTGTCTCTGTGGATCTCATACATGATAGCCTGCACTGCAGATTTGGGCTTAGAATCCATAATTGCAAGAGCCATCTCCTTATAATAAATCTATTTTTCTGTGTATGCATACCCTCTTGGTTCTGTTTCTCTGGAGATCCCTCAGTTAAGAGTAGATAAGGAATGATTATTCAGTCCTGCAGTAATTGTGAGCATGCCAATGCTTCCACCTTCTGCTACCTGAAATACGGGACTTTTTTTTTAATCTGGGAGATGTGACTCCGGGTTGAATTCTTTCCCTTTCTGCAGGCTCTTTTATTCACTCTTATCGTTTTTGAAAGTGGGATCAGTGTACTTGTTTGATGAGCATGTAATAGAAGAAGGATCAAGGTTGCAAAGACCAGAGTTTATGGGGAAGTCATATGCATATGCACAGCATGTATCTTAGCCTACCTACTGGGATGAGTACCCTTACTTAGTTGTGCTGTCATGCCTCACTTGATGTCCTACATCTGTTCAAAATGTTTACCTTTAATGGTCATTTTGACTTTGGGGAAGAGCCAGGAGTTGCATAGTACCAGATCCAGTGAAAAAGGTGTATCAAGACATACCATAATGTTTCTACAAGCCCCCCTTTCCGTTGAATGGCACCTGGCAGCAATATTCACTGTTTTTAATTACACCTTGTAAAGATATTCACAAAAGAGGACTTCCAGAACTGCCTCAGAAAGTGACAAGAATAATGGAATAAGAGTGTTCAAAGTGAGAGGGTATATTTTGAGGGAAATTAATGACATTGTGTCTTTTACTGTAATAATTTTGTAATCTGAGTGCACCATATTTTTCATAGCACTTTGTATACCCTGTTGAATTAATGTTTGGGAGTTTTAGGTTTATTTGATGAAATTCTTTCTTATCTGTGGGTCTCTTGAGTTTTGTAAAGTCTGAGAGTAATATCAGTAGCAGTTTTTTATTTTTTTAAATTTTTTTTCTTGTTTTATTTAAGAGAAAAAAGATACAGAAAAGAAAGACAAAAAGCAAAAGAGACAAACAATGACAACAACAAATCCAAAACAGTAACATTATAGGTTTACAAAACAATGTTACATATTGTTATTTTCAAAAGGGTTGTTTAGATTAACAGATGTAGACATGTAAAATTTATCTAATCATGAGTGTTAACTGTTCTTTTTCAGTAACTAATACATTCAGTAGTATAGTCATTTTAGCTATCTTACATATACATATATACAGATTTATGTCTTTTTCCTTTTCCCTTCCTTCTTTCCTCCTTTCCCCTTTCTCAATTACTTTTTGCTCTTTGAGCAGTTTCTTACCCTTACACAGTATTTATTGTAGATTTTGTAACAGTTTTTTTTAAAGTGATGAACTTTAGTATGCTTTAAAACCTTAAAATGAAAGCATTTTATCAGTGAATTTCATCTTTGTTTGAAAGAGACACAATGATTTCGGATTTTTTTACATGATTTAAGAAGTTAGCAAAGTTAGTGTATCATTTAATGTTATTAGCATTAAGGTAGTATGATTTCTAATCCTTGGAGTTAATATTATAACTTACAACTTGACAAGAATGGCACCTCAGAACCGTGAGTCATGAAGAAAGGAAAAACTTAAGACTAAAAAAGGGACACTTGACTTTCTCTTCATTTAAGAGTCACAACAACTTTTATAGAAAAGAGTTACGACAAAGACCTAAGAGCCAAAAATAAGTAACTCTTGGAAGAAAACATTGGGGGAAAGTATTATGACATTGAACTTGACAGTGATTTATTTCTCCAATATAATACCGCAAGTACAGACAAAGAATAGGTAAGTTAGACAATGAAAATGAAAAAATTTTGTGCATGAGAGGATCTTATCAACAGAATAAGAAGGATTTTGCTCCATGGTATAGGAGTCAACATTTGCAAATATGTCTGATAAAAGATTGATATTCAGATAAAGAATTTTTACAGTGCACAAAAAAAAAAGCCAACTAAAAAGTAGACTAAGGAGTTCAATAGGCATTTAACCAAAGAAACTATACAGATGACCAATACACACACGAAAAGATGCTGATCATCATTAATCACTAGGGAAATGCGAACAAAACTGCTTTCGGATGCCATTTCACAACATTATTTTATTTATTTATTTTTTACAAACAGCTTAAAAAGAAACAGAATGTAAGTGTTGGCAAGTGTGAGACACACATTCACTTGCTCAATTTTAAAGAACATACTTGTACACAAAGAGTGTGGTAACAGCAAAACTTTAATCTTGGTGCAAGACCGGGTATCTACCAGATTGGAGGCACACCAGGAGGGTTATAACAAGTTTTTCATCCCTAAAGTGCAGGTCTCTCCCTTGGTTCCTCATTAGCTGAGTACTAGGAGTGAACAGTCATCCCAGATGTCTCCTGTATCCCTTTGTCTTCCCTTATCCCCTCCCTACCTCCCTTCTTCCCTCGGCTAATGGTTCTGTTTTCAACAGAGGAAGCTTTCTTGTTGATTTTATCCCTTCCCCAACATTCTTTTGAAGTGCATAGGCCCATGCAGTTTGTCACATTTATAGGCTATTAGCTACTACTATTTTTCACTCAGCTAGCTACTTTGGATTGAAAATGAACTATATTAAGTTTCTCAAAGCAAAGATGGGGTGAAATTGAAACCTTTTGTTTTAGAGGTAGAAATGTAAAATGGTACAGCCATTTGGAAAATATGGCGGATACCTCAAAAAATTAAAAGTAAAATTACTGTGTAACCCAGCAGTTCCACTTCTGAGTATATACTTGAAAGAAGTGAAAGCATGAACTTAAATATTGGTACACTCACACACATCACTATATTGTTTACAACAGCAGAAAAGGGCAGAAATAATGCAAAGGTCCATCAGTGATGAAAGGGTTAGTAAAAATGTAGTACATACCTGCAAAGGAAAGTTATTCTGCCCTTAAAAAAAAGAAATACTGATACATGCTACAACATGAATGAATCTTGAAGATGTAGTGGTACCTTGGTTTATGAACTTAATTTGTTCTACGATTATGGAAAAGATGGCTATGTTCATGTTCCTGCAAGAAAGATGGCTGTGGTCCTGTTCATCACCTGATGCAGAGTTCACAAATTAAGTTTTGCCAAATGCCTCAGTTTGCAAACCAAAGTGTTCACAAGTGAAAGCATTCATGAACTGAGGTACCACAGTATGTACTATATGATGTATGTTAATCAAAAAATGATGAAATACTGTATGATCCTCTTAGGTCTGTTTTGCTTGGGTTAGTTTGCTCTTTGCTGACCAAATCAAAGGAGGCTATAGGAAAAAGGATTTATTCAAAGCTAGCTGCAAGGAGATGGAGGGGACCTCACCACCCAGATCGCCATCTCAAGGTGTATAGGTGTGTTTAGGTCTGTTATAGCAAGAAACAGTCAGGAAGGGAAAAAAGTGAGGCAATAGTTTTTTTTATTCTAAAGAGAATAAAACCCAACAAAACAAAACAGAATAAAGCCATTCAAACCAAAGCCATGAAAGTGGTACAAAACTTCAAAACAGAGTAATAGGAAATCAACAATGGCTACCACAATATATCTTGCTATCTTCACAGTAGTTGTCCATATCATCAGACATAGCAAAATCAAACAAACAGAAACAGAATAAAACCAATCAAAGCATAACATTGAATAAAACAAAACAAAATTTGGAACAAAACAAAGCAGAACAATAGTGCACATTGTTATCTTCAAAATAGTTGCTCAGGTTACCAGACGCAGGAATAAAACACAACAGTAAAGTGGAATAAAACATTGGATTTCAAAAGCAAGGCAGAAGGATATCCCCCACAGTAGACGTAATGCACACTGCCATCCTCCAAGTGGATGCCCAGACTACTAGCCCCAGTCCTGCAGAGTCAACCAAACAATACAAGCACCAAGCTACTCCCTTCCCCTCAGTTGCTGTCATCTCACCCTGAGTCCTCAGAATCAGTGTGTGGGGGGAGGGGGACAGGGCAGGGGGAATGCTCTTCTGGTTTTTCAGCCGGCACACCAGTTGGCTCATGGAAAGGCATGGTTTCTATTCTGGCTGAGGCTCTTACCTATCAGCATGGTTGAGCCTGCATCATGGGAAGGTGTGGTTTCTCTTCCATCAGCATGGCAGAGCCTGCTTCATAGGCAGGTATGCTTTCTCTTCTGGCTGAAGCTCTTTCCGATCAGCATGGTGGAGCCTGCTTCACAGGAAGGCATGGTTTTTCTTCTGGCTGAGGCTCTTACCCATCAGCATGGTGGAGCCTGCTTCACGGGAAGGTATGGTTTCTCTTTTGGCTGAAGCTTTTTCTGATCAGCATGGTGGAACCTGCTTCACAGGAAGGCATGGTTTCTTTTCTGGCTAAGGCTCTTTCCGATCAGCATGGTGATGCCTGCTTCACCGAGGTGATAGATTTGTCCGGCTTGTTTCATCCCTCCCTCTACCCAGACCTCCTCCTTTCCCTGTGGAAATGAAACTGGACTTTTGATACCTCCTGCTGGATCCATGAGATAGATTAGAGGCTCTTGTGTATGACAAGTAAAGAGTTGCAAGTGTACACCCCGTGGTAGAAAAAGCAGCTGTATTTGTTGAAGATAATGGGAAGATTTGCTCAGGGCAGGTCCATGTCAGCAGAAACAAAAAGCGTAGCACAAACAGAAAAATGGTGCCAGGGCGATAGGAAAATAAAGAGTCTAGCACACAGAAAAGGCAGGCTTTTGGATTTTAAAAGACGTACGCTCCCGCCTGAGTGCCTCTTATTTGGTCTCTTGGAAATACTGACAGGAATGATTGACAGAGTGCTGAGTCACCTCAAAGGCTTTCAGGCAGCATGAATGTCCCAGAGTTCACGCCAATCAAATTACTTGTATGATATCCTGTTCATATTTACTAATCTTTAACAAGGGTGGAGTGGAGAAAAAGGTCAGGTGAGGAGATTTAACACTTATGTGCCCTGGCCTAGAGCCTCAGAGGTTTCCTGGGTCTTTTTATTGTGCAGTAGGTCCCTAATTTACAAATATTTGAATTGTGAACTTTCACAGGTAGAAATGAACATTCATAGATGTAAACAAATTGCAGAAGTAGCTTCCATGTCTGCTGGCCAGTGTCACAACTGTGCTGCTGTGCGCTCACTGTGCGGTGTGATGGTGCACATCAGTACAGAGCTCAGTCAGAGCCCAGGATGCCCAGAAGCCAGAGGATGAGCAGTGGTGATGTGGAGGGGCTGCTGAGAAGCACAAAACAATGTGCGTTGTATATTTGTATCAAAGGTGCATGAAACTTACTTTGTCAGACTTATGAATGAACCTGACTTATGAATGTTGTCCTGGAATGGAACTCATTCATTCCTAAGTTAGAGACTTACTGTATTTTCTGCCTCTCTCAGAACTATGAAAGGAGGATTGGCTCTGGGGTAATCCCCAAATTCAAGTAGCCCCCATTGTGCTACTGTACTACCAGATATTGTGAGCACCTGTATATTCTGTTGATTCATTTGAACTGAGGAGAAGCAGACATGATAATTTATACTTGGTTTAAGAAAGTTTGAAGAAGCCACTTGTCTCTAAATAAAAAAATCTAACTTTCTAAGTTTCATTTTGCAGTGCTCATTACACTCATATAATACTCATAGAGCATTATAGATCTCTAGTATACATAGAATGGTGGTTGCCATGAATGAGGAGCAAAGGTAATGGGTATTTTTTTTTTTTTTTTTTTTGCGGCACCGGGGATTGAACTCACAACCTCGCGCCTGCCAGGGCAGGCGTTTAAGGCACTGAGCCAAACTCCGGGCCCTGGTTTTTTGAGGCAAGGTCGCACTATGTAGCTCAGACCGGCCTTACGCTCGCGTTGTAGCCCAAGCCGGCCTCGAACTCACAACGCTCCGCCTACCTCAGCCTCCCGAGTGCTGGGATTAAAGGCGTGCGCCACCACGCCCGGCTGGTAATGGGTATTTTATGTTTAACTTATACTGAATTTCAGTTTGGGAAGATGAAAAATCCTAGAGATAATCATGATAATGGTTTCACAACAGTGTGAATTAGTGTGATAAAACTGTATACTTAAAAATAGCTAAGATGGTAAATTTTAAGTGTATTTTTCTGTAACAAAAAAGTTAAGAGTGACATAATCTTAAATGTTAATTTTTTGGCCTGTTCCATTAGATTAGCATGTATTAGTTGGGGGAAAAAAAGAAAAAAATCAAAATCATTTTTCTTTCCAGCAACCTCAAGATGAAACAGCACAAAATCAAGATGTATTACAGTAAGTACACACATTTTTGGCTTCATTGCATTATGGATTTTTTGGGTTATAAAATTACAATATATTTTTGAATAATTACCTTTGGTAGCATACATATATATTGTTTTGCAAGTGTTCTAATTCAGTTTCATTTCATAAGAAAGGCTGAATCAGATTAATTTGATTCTGTCTTAATATTATGGAAAGCCATTTATAGCACAGCATAAAGGAAGAATTTGTAGAGTTTACTGAAATTAGACTTAGTGCAACTGTTGTACTTAACAGACTTCATTCTGTCAATTCTTTTAAGACAGTGTTTCCCAAAGTGCAGTCTTAACATTCCCTAGGAGTTCCTGAGATTCTTTTAGAAAGCCTGTTAGGTCAAAACTATTTTCTTAGTGAGGCTAACATTATTTGTCTCCGTTCATGGTACCTTTGCACTGACAGTATATAGCCATGGCGGGTAAATTGCTGGAGCCTTACCAGGAATCAGAGTGTAGGCACCAAACGTACCAGTAGTCATCTTGTATTTCATTTGTACTAGCATTAAAAAAAAAAGCCAGTTTCACTAGAGGTTGTGTTTGGTAAAGCAGAAAAATTATTTGTTATATCAGCATTCACTTTTGAGTCTGTATCTTTCTCTGTCTGTGATGAAAAAGGAAGTGTGCTTAAAGCACCCTCTTGATACTGAATGAAGTGTGAGGTAGTCTTGAGGAAGGCAGAAATGTACTTTTCTGAGCCATAAATATTGCAAGAAAACTAGTTTTCTGTTTTATAATTGACAGATTGGTGATTCATTGTTGGTTATATGTCAGACATTTTCTTGAAAATGAATGAAGTAAGCTGGTTACTTCAGAAAAAACAGATAGGGATGCAGAAATTGAAGCTTTAGAATTTTAGAAAACTTGTGTCCTTCATTTCACCTTGGTAGCTTCCCAATTTTCAGATTTCCTGATGAGAGCACTGGTAAAATTTACGAAGGTGATTTAAAATAAATTAGATCCCTATAACTCAGTCAGTAAGTTTTTTTGTTTGTTTGTTTGTTTGTTTGTTTGTTTTTGGTACTAGGGATCAAACTCACAACCTCGTGCCTGCCAGGCAGGTGCTTATGTCACTGAGCTAAATCCCCAGCCCTATTTTTGGAGACAGGGTCTCACTATGTTGTGCAGGCTGGCCTTGAACTCACTTTGTAGCTGGTCTTGAACTCACAAGGATCCTCCTGCCTCAGCCTCCCGAGTGCTGGGATTAAAGGTGTGTGCCACCACGCCTGGCAAATCAGTCAGTATTTCTGAAAAGATCAGCCAGTGTATAATATTACAGAATCATGCACAGGTAAAAGATCCAACCAGAGTTGGAGAAGGACCATCATGAACAACGTAAGAAGTTCATTAATTTTTTTTTAAGTTTCTACTTTTTAAGCAACTTTTAAGAATCCTATCATGTGTAGAATTTTGGTTTAATATCGATAATGACTATCCATGATTATCCAAAAAGGTTGTTAAAATACTGTCCCTTTTTCCAACTATTTGTATTATGTGTGAGCCCAGCTTTTTGTCACATTATTCAAACAAAGTGATACTTGGCAATAGATTAAATGCAGTAGCAGATGTAAGATGGTAGCTATCTTCTATTAAGTCAAACATTGTAGAGATTATTTTTTAAAATATAAAGCATTGCAACTTTTCTCACTGAATTGTTTTTTCATTTTGGAAAATATAATTTTTCATAAGAATATGTTAATGTATCACTAGGTTATTGTCATGTTAAAATTAACAGATATTTAAACTTTCCTTTATTTTAATTTTTATATTTAAATATAAGTAAATATAAACCACATAAACAAAAACTCTTTGTGACCCTCAGTGATTTTAAGAAAAATTTAAGGAAAAAAATTTATTTAGAACCATTGTTGTTAAATAACCTTCTTACCAATATGTTAGCAACATAAGCTAGTTTATCAAAGTGGAAAAAAGACCAAGGAAGATTATGATTCTGTCTTTCTCTCTCTCTCTCTCTGTGTCTCTGTGTCTCTGTGTGTATGTGTGTGTGTGTGTGTGTGTGTGTGTGTGTGTGTGTATGTATATATGTTTTTGCTCATGGTTTCTACGTAATTGGGATCACCCACAAATTTGCATCTTCTTTTTAAATTTTAATAGTTTCTCATAGTTATTTTTGCAGGTCATTACTGTTTATAAACACATGAATTTTTATGATCTCATAATTCACTGTGTGATTGATTATGATACCAAATGGTGGATCCAACAGATGGATTCTAGGCTCTTCTGTGTTAGAGCAAAAAATTGCAAGCATGTACCCCATGGTAAAAAGAAAAAGCAGCTACATTTATTGAAAATAACAAGAAGATGCAGGCCAGGTCCGTGCCAGCAGAAATAAATAGTTTGGCACGCCCAATAGAAAAGTGGTGTTGGGGCAGCCGAAAAATAAAAAGTACAGCACACAGATAAATCAGGCTTTTGGATTTTAAAAGATGTGTACTCCATCCTGGGTGCCTCGCATTGGATATGATTCACAGGGTGCGGAGTCATCTCAAGGGCATCATAGCATGCACATGTGTCCCAGGATATACTCTTAATTCAGTTTCATATATGAGATGCATTCCATGTGTATGAACCTTTAACAAGGTTATAGTGGGGAAAAGGTTACCGAAGGTCAGGCCAGGAGCTCTAACTTGTATGTACTCTGGGCAGGAGTCTCAGAGATTTCCTGGGTCTTTGTTATTTTATTTTCCACTTCTCTCAAAGCAATGGAAGGAGGATTGGCCCTGGGGTATTGCCAAATTCAAGTGGGTGTAGAGGAGTAGCCTCCCTGCCCCAGTTATGCTAACAGTACTAACTGTATTGTGTAACTTGTTTAATCATTCATCTATAATTGAACATTTAGATCATATGCAGTCTTGTCTACTATATGTAACTTACTTAAAATGACTTAAATGAAGCTTTGCTGTATTTTCAGACTTGTATCTTAAATTGCAGTTCAAGGAAAAAATTCTCTTATCGGTTCATACTGTGCTTTTATTTTGTTTTCAATCAACTTGTTTTAAAAGAATCACATTTTCAAGAATGGTCAACATTGTTTTCTGTTTGCCTCATAGAAATTATCATTCTCTATGAGTAATTTCAATTTGCAAGATAAGTTACATTGGTAATACTTTTGTTTTTGGACAGGAGAGAATGCTCAGTTTATTATTCTTGCTTAGGATTTAGGTTTCTAAGCCTGGTGCATAAACCCTGCTCTTAAAACACCTGAAGAAGAGGCATTTTTAAAAAATAAGGTGTCTTGATTGCATCAATGTAGTATTTAGATTGAAAAAATACCTGGTTGTCTTTCTTCAATAAATTTGTGGCTATCTAAAAGTGGAGGATCAAAATTACAGATTAGACATGACCCTAACTTTGCTTTCAACCTTTGTTTTTACAGTTTTGCCTTTCCTTACCCTGTTTTTAATATCTGAGAAACTTCTCATTAGTCACTTTTATCTAAAACTATAATACTTATATACAAAACTATGACAACACGTTGTGTTTGAGGATGTAGAAAGCCAAGCTACACTATGTAGTACCATTTTTTCCTTGATTCTGTTGCCGTATTTTAAGAGACTAGAGAGACCAGTGGGTGAAACAGGAAAATTTCATGTCCAAAGACAGAGCCCCAAACAAAGAAAGGGCTCCAGTTTTATACAGGTGGTCAAAATGGTTGGTCTGTTTAGTGGTGTGAAACTAGTGGGTGGGTAAGCAAGTTTACAGAAGAGACAAAGGCAATTAATCAAGCAGTGACAGGTTTGGAACTAAGAAGCATCTATAGGGAGGGGAAGGTCTAAGGTAGAACTGCTTAAGGTTGAGGGAACTTGTTTTCCTTTGCAAGATTTGATTCAGCCCCACTACCTGTCAGATAGCCATTTTAAAGTTTGCTTTCAGATATATTTTAGCTTGTTTATAAACCTGAATTCACCCATTAGTTTTTCAGTTCTGTTCTTCATTTTTGCAGTCATTTGAATTGTAAATGTTAAATTGATACTAGTAAAAATTGGAATAGTGTAGCAAAAAAAAAAAAAAAAGAGGTCTTATTTGGGAAGCTTTTAAATTGTACTTTAAGAAGTAGTTTTTTTTCTTTCTACTTAATAGTTTATTTTTATTACTTTGACTTTTTAGGACTGGAAAAAATTTTGCAGTGTTCACTGAGTCATTTTCCCAGGCTGGACTTTCACTGAAGGAGCAAAACTTTGGAGGTAAGTATGCACGGTAGAGGTATATAAGGAAAATTTGTTTTTGTATAAAGAGATTAGCCAGATATGAATTTGTTGTTTGTCTATTAAATAGACTGGGCCACTGTACATTTAAAATATGAAATCAGTATTGCTTTTGCCCTTGGATTGTGCTGCATGGAGTTGGTCAGTTGCTATCAGAACCTGCTATGCCAAATGTCTACTATTTTCATTTGTGAATGTGAGGCTTAAATTTGAAAAAAAAAAAGTATTTTCTCTGTTTATAATATTAATAGGTATATCATGGTTCCCTTGACTGGTAATCACGCAAGCCAGATTTAGCTTTCTTTCAGTTTTATTAGCAAATTTGTGAGGTGTCCTCTGGTAACTCCTGCAGATTAAATTTTTGTGTCACAGTATAGTAAATATTTGTAGTGGTTTGTGAAACCTTGTGTTATAAGGGGAGGGTACCAGTACATGATAAAAAATTGACAAAGATAAATTTAAAAAGCTCTGTTTTTTATTTGTATTACCACTTTGTTTATTACCATTCTTTTATGCTTTCCTAGTGCCTAGTTTTTGGTCTGTAAAACTTACTATAAGTTTTGAGACAGCATCTCACTATGTAGATTAGACTGGCCTTGAAGTCATAGCCATCCTCCTGCTTCAGCCTTCTGAGTGCATGAATCATGGACATGTCCCACCACACCTGGCTTGTTCATTTTTTAGCAGGTACTTACTGCACATACTATGAGTACCATGGGTATTGTGGCTGTTGGAGTTCTAAATAAACCAGGGATCCTTAAAGGATAGCTAATCTGTCTTGTAGAATCAGTACAGGATAAGTCTGAGCCATCTTATCATTTCTGAAAAGCAAGAACTTTTTTGTAATGTCTCGGGCAGGGCTGACCAAATAGAGACCTAGCTCATTGTTACTTTTACTGGCCAAGCTGTGACACATTAAATAGGTGAAAGAATAAGTTTTAGTTCATGGAAATAAGTCTGTGAAAATATCATGTGTTCATGATAATACTCAACAAATGTTCAAAGTATACGAAAGCTCATCTCAGTACAAGAATGAAAATGACTTTAAAAAGCCGGAACCTGTTAATATATGTGCATTTTATTTTCTTAAATATATGCCTTTATGTGAAGCATAGGATATTTTTGTTTATCATTGTATAAATAGAGACAAGAAAACAGAACTATGAGTAAGTCGAGTAGTGTTAGACAGAGTAAGAACTGTATTAAAGAAGGGAAGGACCACCTCTACAGTGTCAGCGGTGACACACAAAAAGCATGTGAGAAGTGAGGCCTGACGTGTCCCAAGACTGTAAATACGTGGCATCCATTGAAGGAGAATTTTCTGTGGTGGCTGGATACTGCATCTCTTAAAAGCTTTAAATGGCACTAGTGGAAGGCGTAAGTTTACAGGAATATTAAGAGGACAGATCAATGTATAATAAATGAGACAAAAGCTTTTCTAACACTGGCCAAGTAAAAGTTAAAATTCTGGGGCAAAAATTAAGTAATAGAAAATAACTGATCTTTGAAGTGTTAACTTTGTAAGATAGCTAGATAAGTGACTACTCAGGTTTTAATCCTCTTGGGAGAAACAGGCCCATGTCCCACCAAAAAATCAGATAGGTAATAGCCCACACCTTGTCTCCTAAATTGGTAAAAATATTACTTGTTTTATGTTTGATATGATTTCTGTAATCCTGGGGAGATATAAAAATAAGTATTGGTTTATTTTTTATGGGAAAGCATGCTTAGAATTAGCTAGGTAGACTCAGTTAAATGGTCCTAGTGTTGTTGCAACATCCAGAGTGTCATGATCTGAAGCCAATTTGAAATACGCTACCTTCTCCTAAACAGGCCTGATCAGAGTATTGACCTTGGTCAAATCAGTGTCATAGAGCTTTTTCACAACCTGTTTGATGTGGCGCTTGTTGTATGTTGTTGTCTTTCATGGCAGATTCAGTCACTGGGGAACTTGCTGGTGGTGTAATGGTTAATTTTGTTTCCCCTGGGAATACTCTCCTGGGAATATTTGGGCTCCCTCTGTTGCTGCAGTATCTGTGCTGCTTGGAATATGGGTGACATGCAGATCTTTGCTTCTTTCCTGTGACTGCCTTAATAGTTTTCTTGACCTTCAAAGCTTTGACTTTGAGAGCGGGTAGGAGCATCTTTTTTCATTTCTAGTGATCTCTTAGTGAACAGGATCCAAAATAAGTATAACTTTAGAAGTTATAGGAATAAGAATAAAAATAATTAAGAATGATTATCAATGTACTGTTATGAATTAATGTATGAGCAGTAATAAATTTTACAACTGCTAGTGTGTGCCTTTTTACTGAATTTTTATTAGTACATATTTGCGGTGCATAATAATTACGTTCATTGTGGGGAGCTGGTACGTGTACATAACACATCTTAATTCATTTTGCATTCCCATCTGTTCCCCTCCCTCTTATCTTGGTCCTCTTTCCATTTGCAAAAGATCTATCTCTGTTTGCTATTATTTGTCTTTTATTTTGTCCTTTAAATTATTTATACTTTGAGTTTCTTATATAAGAGAAATCTTGTGAAATTAAGCTTGTGTGTCTGATTTTTTTACTTAGCATTATTGTCTCATGGTGCATCCATTTTCCTACAAATGACTCAAAGTTACCTTTTTTATGGTAGAGTACCACTGTATTTGTATAAGTACATTTTGTTTATTCATTCATTGGCTAATTGGCATAAAGGCAGCTTCCAGGATTTGGCTATTACAAGTTGTACTCCTATAAATGTGGACAGGCATTAGTATAATATGAAGTCTTTGACTCTTTCAGAGAGATACCCAGAAGGGAAGTAGCTAAGTTGGATAGAATTTGTAGTTTTAGTTTTCTGAGGAATTTCTATACTGATATCCACAGTGGTTGTACTAGTTCACATTCCCACTAACCATGTACGAAGTTTCTTTTATTCCCATAGCCCTTTCAGCATTTGTTATCTGATTTCTTTTTTTAAAGTTTTTTTCATTTTATGACAAAAATAAAACATTCTTCATAACCAAATAATAAGATAATAACAATAGTTATTACACTCTGTATCATCTTCAAAGTACTCAGTAAAAGACGTAAACTAAAAAAGAAGCATAATAGCACAAACTTTCTTTTCAGTGATCTTAGATAAATAGTTAGTATAAGTGAAACAAATTAGGACATATCCTGAAATATTTTTAAAACAATGGAATGTGTAACTTGGGGAAGTACTTCCTGTTTCTCTTCTGTTTCACTATATATATTCGCTATATATATTTTTTTCTCAGATAAGAGAAAGCATGTGCTATCTGAACTTGTGTGTCTTATTTTACTTAGCATTATATTCTCAAGTCACATCCATTTACCTATGAAAGTTTGTCTTCCTTTTTGAAAGCATAGTATTCCATCGGGTACAAATAATACATTTTCATTGTCCATTCATCTGTTGATGATCATATACCATTTCCAAGACCTTGTGATTGTAAATTGTGCTGCTACAAACATGGATATGCATGTATCCTTGTAATACACTGATTTGAACTCTTGGGAAGATACCTAGGAGTTGCATAGCTAGGTCAAATGAAATTTCTACTTTTAGTTTTTTGAGGAATCTTTACATTGATTTCCATAGAGACTTACATTCCTACCAAAGAGTTCCTTTTCTCTCTTGTCCTCACCAGCATTTGTTATTACAGTATTAGTTTTTGATGATAGTCCTTTTTTCTGGGGTAAGCTGGTATCTAAGGATAGTTTTAATTTTGTGTTTCTCTGGTGGCCAATGTTGTTGAACATTTTTAATGTATTTATTGGCCATTTGTACTTCTTCTGAGAAGGGTTTATTCATTTCAATTGCCCATTTTATGATTGGATCTTTTCTTTGAGGGGGCGTCTAATTTTTTTCAGTTCTTTATATATTTCTGATGTTAGCCTGTAGAATAGCTGGCAAAATTTTTTCCCTGTAGGTTGTTTATTTACTCTCTTGGTTGTTTCCTTTGCTGTGCAGAAGCTTTTTATTTTTATATGATTGCATTTGTAGATTCTTGCTGTTATTTCTTGCGCCATTGGATTTCTGTTCAGAAAGTTGCAAAACTATCTTTCATAATTGATGTCCATACTTAAAATGTGATCAGCATTCCTCACAGAACTAGAAAAAACAATCTTAGAATTCATATAGAACCAGAAGAGACTGAGAGCAGCAGTAACTTTCCTGGCAAAACAAGAGGCATCACCATTCTGGATTTCAAGTGATACTACAAACCTACTGGGATCTAAAGCAAACAAACAAACAACAACAACAACAAAGACCGGCATATGCCAGTACAAACAAGCATGTTACTCAGTGGAACAGAATTGAAGATGCAGAAACAACCCGGGGACATTCACCTACCTGTTCTCTGACATACCTTGAAAATAACAAGAGTCCCAAAACATGTTGGAGGAAAGATAGCCTCTTTAACATATGGAGTTGGGAAAACTGACTACGTGCAGAAGATTGTATCAATTATGATAGGTAGTTTTGCAAGATTTATTAGTCTGGGATGGGAAGTTTTTTTCTTTTGTTTGTTTTGTTTTTTTTGCCAAGCTCTTCTGGCCTTTAAGGATGATGTTGAGATTTCTGCTATAATTTTAAATGATTTGCCTTGTAAGTGATTTGTTGTTTTTCTCTTAAAATTCTGTCCTTGTGTTGGACTTTGGGGATTTTGTATATGTGCTGCCAAAGTGAGCACACTTGAGGAATTTTGAATGTGATGAGTGATGGAGAAGTTCATTTCCACTTGTGGCTATTTGTGGTTTAGTATGTCTCTATTACCTGTATTTTAAATTTTTCCTCATATTTGGAAATTTTTCTTCTATGATTTCTATAAATCGATTTTTCATACCATTCATGTTGTCTTCTGATTTTTCACTAGTTTTAGTCAATCTTAGGTTAGTCTTCCTTCTATCATCTAGCAGGTATTGAATCTGTTTTCCATGATCTCTTGTTATTTTTAAGGTATGTCTAATATATGGCCACCTGCACCAGCCCTATCTTTTGGTCACTAATTGGTTTTTAATGTATATCAACATATGTTTCTTTATCTACTCAACGTGACTGTGGTTCCTTTCCAGTTCCTTTCCAGAAAACTGGCTACTAAGCCAGTTATACTGTACCATTCCTTTGTTCTCAAACTGTTCACTTTTGCTTCCCATTCACTCAGTAGAAATTTTAGTCCCCAGAATTTCTGTTTGGTACCTTTTCATGGACTCTAATTCTTTGCTTAACTTGTCATTATGTGTTGTATTGTTTTGATTACCATAGCTAATTTTTATTAGTGTCTTCTGTAACTCAGTGTTCATTTTGTTTATTCCATTGTCTGCTTAGTTATGTGAATTTTGAGCTCCTCGACTGTCTTATTGACCTGTTTTTATTTCTTCCTTTATCACTTTGTATAATTCAGTTGTTTGACTGTCGATTTTTCTCCTGATACATGCCCCGTTCATCAGCTTTGGAGAGGAATCTTGTTGCCTTGTCTTCTCATTCTTCTATTACGGTTTTTGAGGTTTTTGGGTATATTTTGGAGGCTTGGGGGGGTCAATAAAGTTGGAAAGACTTTTTGGTAGTATGGAGATCTCTTTAGTAAGGGTGTGCTCTCCATTGTTGTACTCTGGGTGTTTCTAATTACAGGCCATTGCCTCTGTCCTATGATCCGACCACCTCTGTTAATTTGGGAGGATACAGACTAATTGGCCTAGCACTCTGTTCTCTGCAAACAAACTACTGCAGTAATGTTGATGACACAGAGACAAACTGTATATTGGCGTGCAATAAAAAAAAAATAGCAACAACTGTGTCACTACTGAAAATAGTAAAAAACTCAGCAACAATAATAGACTCAAATACAAACCGTCATCAATGTTTAAATTTTAAAGAAATAGCAGTTTTCAAATTTTTGTGATTAGAGACAGTTTAATAAAACAAATGCAACTGATAATTATTTTATCGAATCATTAAATATAAGCACAAATGGTAATTGATATTCCTCTCCAAATACAAATGGTTTTATGACTTTTAAGCCATCAAATAAGTGTCATTCTCAAGCTGTATTTCAGATTATGCCAAATAATAGTACACCTTCCAAATTTGGGGAAAATCTATTTAACACCTTTTACAAGATACAGTTATTGATAAATCAAAAGTCATATTTATAAAGCTGTCTTAGAGATTAAAATCCTTTTTTCATAAGCAGATTTTAAACTTTTGAGACAGGTATTATAGGTGACATTTTGCCTTGGGCATTCCTTTTCTCCCTTGAATCTTAACTATGATAACAGGTGTCAGCAATTATTACATAAAAGATCCATTTCCATTTTTGTTATACCTAATCCCAGTATTTATAAAACAACAAGGTTCCAGAGGGTCGTGCATTTTCTCTTGCCCATGTGGCCTTCTGTGAGTCAGTAATCCCTTGTGATGCTGTTGGCATCTGTGCACTGTTGTCACCACCTTCATTGAACTTCTAAGGCTGAAAGTACTGTGCACACCAGGGTTGGCACTGTGGTGGTTCTTGCTGCCCTGAAGCTGCCATGACTAGAAACCCATAGAACTGGTAGTTCCCTTTCCCTCTGGCACCTCATTATAGCTCCGTCTTGCCTTCCCTCCATCCAGAATGTTCACAGTATGAAAATGATTATTTAGTATGTTAGGTTAAATCTCATAAGTAAACTGTTAAATTGTTAGCTTTTGTAGCTGATGCTGTTGAAGTGTAGTCCTATACTTTCCCAATTCATAATTCCAAATTTATGGTACTTTGCATTGGTACTTTAGAATTACTTTTAAATATATACCATTATATTTTGTTCTTTCAAATAATAAGTAGAAAATATACCAATTCTTTTAATAATGTACTAAAGGATAATTAAGAATTCAGGAAGGCTTCTTTACTTAATTGTAAATTTAAAGTAAAATTTTAAGTTAGAAAATGATAACTCCTAAATGTTTATTTTTAATACAGTAATTAAACTACAAATTTTTATTATCAAGTTTTAAAAATAGCATCAGCTGGCATAAAAGTGATCATTCTGATAATGAGGTTATTAAAGACTGTGGGAAAGAGCTCTTTGAAGGCTCTTTCTTTACAGTTCAGAGGAAGAACGTGAAATATTTTTTATTCTTGATTTCTAACTTTCCAAGGATTTCAAATTTTAGCCTCCTTGCAAAAATAATTGAAGCAGTACCAATTTTCTTAAAATGCTTCTGTTTTATTGATATTAAAATTTTAAACAAGAGATAAAATTTTAAATAACTTAGCCCACAGAGCATAACACATTTTTTGTCGTAAAGTCCCATAAACATAGATGTGTCAAACCCATGTTTTAGAATATTTCTATTGATGAATTTTTTATTTTAAAGAGGATAAAACCAAGGAAAACAAACAGAATACAACCAATCAAAAATAAACCAGCATAAGTGATACAGGACTTCAAAACCTTACAAAACCAACAATAGTTACCATAATGCCTTTTGTTGTCTTCAGAATAACTACAGATACTTTCAGACATTGTCAAAATCAAACAGAGTAGAATAGAATAGAAACAATAAAACCAAAACAGTGAATGCAGTAAAGGACTTCATAGCAAGCCACTAGTAAATTCAAAATGGCTACCATAATATGTCTTGTTATCTTTCAAATAGCTGCTCATGTCTTCAGATTTAACATAATCAAACAAAACAAAAGAGAATAAAACCCATCCCAACAAAACAATGAAAATGATATGGTTTCCCGGCTGGAATCACTTCCTGGTGAGGCCTGGATTCCTCCTGCCCCAGTCCGCGAATGGCACAGACTCACAGAGAGAGGCTTGGGTGTGGCTGTCCCCACTCCAGCAGCAGCCTGTGCATGGCACTGGTTTCCAGGCGGGGGTCACCTCCTGGTGAGGCCCCTGGTTCTCTCCCTCTATTGATGAATTATTAACTTAATTTTGAGTTTCTTATATTAAACAGTGAGTGCTTTAGAATATTTCTTGATGAATTATTAATTTTATGAATTTATTACATTAAACAATGAGTGCTTAGCAGAAATATCACAAAAATAAAGTATCGGGTTTTTTACTATTTATTGAGTGTTTATAAACAAGCTTGAAAATTTTCAAAATCGACTAGTTTTTAGTGTGCGAAGTCTAAAAAACAACTGCATAATGCTTGATTTGGCAGCACATATGCTAAAAAAATTTCTATATGAAATACTATGAAAATATCAATAGCGCACTACAAAAAAGATAATCTTTACTTATCGCACATAAGGCAGTCCTCACACGACGGCAGCATGTTCCATACACATGTATTGCTTACACCGACAGCATATGTGTTTTTCTTTTCTGGCTGTTTTGTAGGACATACTTTACATCTTGCTGGTCTTACTGTTTTGTCAGGAGATTCTTATTATATTATGCAATGTGTAGTTAACAGGAACATAAAATATCAATAAAATGAAATATTCTTGGTGTGCATTATATGTTTAGAATAGACATCAGCATTTTCACATCAGCCGTGTACTAGGTTAAGATAAGATCAGAAATAAAAATCTATGTCAGCTACATTGCAAACACAAACAAAAATCTACCACAGAAATAGTCTTTGCTTCAGCTGTCTCACCCAAGGCAGTCTTCACACATGACAGCTGCATATTCCATGCACACCTCTTTCTTTCACTGATGGCTCATGTGCTTAGTTTTCCTTCCTATGTGGCTGGCCATTCTTGTCACCTCTCTTCTTTTCCTGTCAGGAGCTTCCTACTGTGTTGTACAATACACATTTAACAGGGAAATAAGATATCAATAAGTAAAATATCAAATTGTAATGAGTGCTTAGGATAGACATCAGCATTTTCACATCGGCTGTTTACTTGCCCACAAAACCTAAGTGATAAATAACATCAGCAATAAAAATCCATGAAAATTACAATGAAAATGCTAATAGAACTCCATAACAAAATTAATGTGCTTCAATTGTCACACCTAAGGCAGTCTTCACACATGAATTTGCATGTTCCATGCACAAGTATCACTTACACTGATAGAATGTATTTTTTGTTTTCCTGTCCTTTTTTATAGGGCCCAGTTGACATCTTTTTCATTTTCCTGTTGTCAAAGTAGGTATTTAGGATGCTTTGCCTGCCTGTTCACCTGTCACCTCACCAGTGTGGTCCCCAATTTTTTTTGTGTGTATAGTTTCCTAGGCAGAAACATTTTGGTTTTCCTCTGCTGTAAACGATCTGTTATGAATTCCTATCCCAATCTGCTAAGAAAATTTTTCTGTGTATTTTGTACTTGTTATTTTCTTTATAAACTATTATACTATATCACATATATTTAGTATTGAGTAAAACACAACCTGGCCAGTGGTTTGTGTTTTGAGTGACATCATAGTTGCTGCATAATTCATCAGCATCATCTACTCTGTCTTTGGTTTTGTTGTAAAAAGTTTCCATCTCAGACTACTGTTCTGTTGAGGTTTCTCTATCAATATTTCCACCATGGTGCAATGTTGACATTAGTCGTACCAGTTTGTTTTCCTTTGCTGTGTGTGACAATGTAAATCTGAAATCTAAAGATCACGCTATACAGTTCTATTTTGAAATTGAAATATTTCATTTGAAATTTCTGCTTAGTTTCCATGTATAGTTCCTGTGCTGGTCAACTTGTGCTGTTAGCAAATGAAGCATCATTTGGAAACCCGATAAATCAATTGTCTAATGGCACATTTCTGATTAGTTTGGGAGATGGGAGCAACAAGTCTGTTCACAGCATCGTTTAGTTTATTAGTATATGAAGAAGGACCTGATGGCTGAGTTCTAGAATAAATTTCTAAGTTGAAAGTATAATAAGTCTTCATATCTGCAAGGGCATAAATTCTTGTGCCATATTTTGACCCATCTCTTTTCCGTAAGTCTTTTACATCCCGGCAATTACTGTGAAAAATCTGTGCTAAGTACAGCAGACCTATGAATGCTTTCAGTTTAGTTAGTGAGGCATCGTAATAAGTATATCTTTTAATAAGGATATTGGTATATACAGAACATTTTACTTGTCTTTCAGCCTTCGTGTATTTCACAGCATGTTGTAGCATTTCATCTGTTACAATTTCCAACACTGAATGAGTGTGCTGGCATTCTGTCCCATACATTTCACTCCTGCCAAGACCTTCACTATATTTTCAGACCTAGTTCTACCATTGGATCATTCCATTTGGTTGTGTTGCCATTTCATAGTCAAATATGTACTCACACTACTGTTTTCTTCATCGTCTGAATCAAGGAGATCTGCATTGCCTGTGTTTGTATCAGTGGATTCTTGCTCCATTTCACTGTCACAGGAACGTTGGCTCACATGGCCCACATCACAGTTGTTAGCATTGTTGTCATCATCGTCGTCATCATCCACCCACAGGACTTTTCTGTAATGATAACATGTATGTTACTGTAATGGATCATGTTCATCATCCATGCATGAGTAATCTGATGATTCATTCACTTTTAACCTTCTCCAAAACTTGCAAATTTGTTTTCTCATATGCCTTTGTACTGAATTAGGCATTTTCTACCAGAAAAATCAAAAGAAACTTTCTTGAAACAAATCTTAGAGTGGTGTGGGTGAATTGCACCCTCTGCGATGCTCAGGTAAGCAAACACCAAATCTGTTAGAGGGAACATCATGTCAGTGAAAATCCTAGTTTGACATATTTGCTCACATATACACACTATGCCTTTTGTTGTACCAAGTGAGTAAGTATAGATTGCTTCCTGTATCCCTCAGGCAAAGGTACTGAGACACACAACTGACCACTATTACACTAAAGCAAAAATTTACAGTAAAAATGTAAGGGATACATTTGTGGAACCAGTGTTATGCTCTCCAGGTAATTAAGATATACATGTAAATATATCATCACTGCTCTGCACAAGATTCTAAAGCAAGAATAATTACTTGTTCTTATGACTTTTGCTCATAATCTTGAGAATGAATGGGATGTGTTGATTTTAATCCTCCTAGCTCTTCATCCTTTAATCCTCTTTTTGCTTTTTGTCAGAAGTGAAATATGAAAAAAATTTTTGGAGGATGCAAAGTTCAGTCAATATATTTGTGCTTCATTTCCCCCTGAAATGCCTATCTTGCTGATAAAGATACTGTATTCTGAGGTTAAGTAGATAATTCCTTGCTCTTATGTTAGTTATGTGGATACTGATTAGTCAGAAGAAACCAAAAGAATGACTTGTGTGCTTGAAATGTAAGTGAGCCCTAATTCCTATGCAAGTATGTCAAAATATCTGGGTCTTCATGGTGAGGGTAGAAGGCAAAAGGAGTGTAGAGAAGGAGAAATACTTTTTTTTTTCCTTGAAACTTCCTCAACCTAACTTGACATGAACTGCTGGAAGCCAGCTGAGTTTGGAAGGGCCAGAATGGAAACAGTGAAGTCACAAGGGTAAGATAGCAGTCCTTCCAGTTCTCTAGTGTGACCTTCTGATTTTTTTGCCCCTACATGAAGTGTTTCTGCCTAATTTTAAGTAGCATGTATAATGGAGGAAATAATGACATTGTATAGTCACAAATACAATAAAGAATAGATAGTAGCCAGTATAGTTAAGTTGGTTTTTCACTAAACTAATTCCAAATAATAATAATTCTACTTAGACTGGTATAATTTTTTAAATGGAAGAATTTTGTAACTTCATTCCAAACATTTTTTGAATCAGTAAATTGATATAAAATGTTCGATATGTGACTTGAATTGTCTGAGGAAGTTCAGTTTATGTGATTATAAAATGCTTATTGAAAGGGTATATTTCTAGTGCTTTAATAAAACATATTCTTCTCTTCTAGGGCCTAAAGCTGAAAATACTGAAGTTTTGCCATACTTAGAGAAGGTTGGTGCATATAACAGGTTAGCTAGTTTAGTTATGTGGATTTTGATTTTTAAAAAACCATGCTGACTAACATATCAGCCTTACTTAGATCTTCTTCTGAGAAGAGATATGACTAATCATTTTAGTAGATCAAAGTATATTCTTTTTTATTGCATGTATGTAAAACATAATAAATACATTAATCACAGAGAATTAGTATATACACATATCACATCTTGATCCTTTTCCCACCTGTCTCCCCCTCATTCCTAGGCCGCCTCCCATCTCCACAGAGACTACCTTTCTGTTCCTTATCCTCTGTTTTGCTCTTTAAGTTTTTAATACTTTATGTTTTTCATGTAAGGGAAAACATGCAATATTTAATCTTTCTTTATGGGATAGTAATATTTTGTTGTGTGCAAATATAACAGTTTGTTAATCCATTCATTCATCTGTTGATAGACATACAGGCAGCTTCCAAGATTTATTATAAATTGTGTTGCTGTAAACATGGGTATATATGTATCACTATAATAAGATGTCTTTACCTTTTTCAGAAAGATACCTAGAAGGGGTATATGTGGGTCAAATGAAAATTTTATTTTTAGCCTTTAAGGAATCTCCATGCTGATTTCCATAGTGGTTGTACTAGTTTATGTTTTCACCAATAATGTAGGAGATAAGGTTCCTTTTTCCCAATAACCATACCAATATTTGTTGTTTTTCAAGTTCTTGATGATAACCGTTCTTTCTGAAGTCAGATGTCATCTCATTGTTTTATTGCATTTCTGTAATGACCAAATATACTGAACATTTTTTCATGTATTCATTGGACATTTGTATGTCTTCTGAGAAGTGTCTATTCATTTCAGTTGCCAGTTTTTTATTAGGTCTTTTGTTTTGTGGAGGTCTAACTTGTTGAGTTCTTTATGTATTAGACATTGACCCTGTATCCAAGAAGTATTTGGAAAACATTTTCCCTATTTTGTAAGTTGTTTCTTCCCTCTGTTATTTCCTTTGCTATGCAGGATTTTAATTTTATATCATCCCATTTGTTTATTGTTGGTGTAACAACTTATTCGATGGGGACTCTGTTCAGAAAGTATTGCCTGTGCCCATGTCTTCAAGCATTTTGCCTATTTTATCTTCCAGCAGATTGTTTCTGTTTTGGTACCTAGGTCTTTGATTGATTGTGGTTTGATTTTAGTGCAGGGTGAGAGACATGGGCCTAGATTCATTCTTCTGCATGTGGATACCCAATTTTTCCAGCACCTTTTGTTAAAGAGATTGTATTTTCTCAGGCATGTTTTTGGCCCCTTTATTAAAGACGAGATGACTGAAGGTGCCTTGGGGTGTTCCTGCATCCTCAGTCCTGTGCTTTTGAACAGTATGTTTGTTTTTGTGCTGGTACCGTTCTGTTTTGTTGCCGTTGCTCTGCAGAGTAACGTAAAACCCAAGATTGTGATGCCTCATGCTTTTTTCTTGTTGCCCAGGAATGCTTTTGATATTCTGGGTCTCTTCTGATTTCATACGAATTTTAGGATCATTTTTTTTAGTTCTACAGAGAATGCCATTGGTATTTTGATTGGAATTACATTAAATCTGTTTATCAGTTTTTGTAATATATCCTTTGATAATACTGGTATTGCTTATCCAGGAGCAGGAAATGGTTTTTCAAGAGACAGAAATATATTCTTGTCTAGAATATCTTTGAGAATTTACTCTTTCTTTTCTTTTTTTGGTACTGACTTTCAAATTCACAACCCCAGCCCCTCTTTCTTTAATAAATAGTGTTATCTTGATCAGTGTTTCATCCTGTCAGCTACACCTTACATATTTCCTGCTGTCAGACTTTATTTTATTTTATTTTCCCTGAGGTCAGGAGTCAGAAAGCAGGGGAAAGAGTATAAAATTTGGCACCAGATCTAGGTTCCCAGGGTAACTCTGTTGCTTAGATCTGTGAAATATGGACAGCGTTAACTGTTTCACAAAGTTATTATCAAGACTGGGAGCAGTGATTCATGGTGTCTGGCACCTAATGTTACTAAATAAATACATGCTCTTCCCTTCCTTCAGCCCTTCAAAAATGTTTTAATGTCTGATAGCGGTCCTTCCTCCATTGTGGATTTGTTTCAGATGACAAAAGTAATTATTCCTTTTCTAGCATTCATTTTTCACTGATAGTCGTGCAGTATTTCCTAATCACTTGCACCTGCTGATATTAATAGATCTTCTGAGGAAAAGGATTATTTAAATAAAAAGTTCAGAGATTTCTGTATCTTACAGTTCTCTCTCTTCTGTTAGCACAGATAATTTAAGCAGTTGAACAGATTATTTGCCTTCTGTAGATAGGTTACAGTCAGCGTTGCTCTTGGTTCAGGATTAATGTTTAACCATATATTCAACCACTAGAAATTGGCATAGAAAGTAGTAAGTAGTATTCTTTAAGGAAGAAAGTTGATGAAAACTTTTTGAGGGTAAGCTGCAAAATAAAAAAAAATAAATTTTTCATTTTAAACATTTTTCTTATACTATAATGATGGAATTTCTATTTGGAAATATACAGGAACTAGGAGAAGACGACAACTCCCCTGAAATTAGCCTGCTGTCAAATTCTGCTGCTATAGTACCTGATATGGTTTCAGTAAAGGAGAAATTATTAATAGAACCAGAGAAGATCTTAGCTGCACCAAATACATTTTATGACCCTGGAAAGGAAGTCACACTGACCATGACTTCTAAAGAAACCAAGGATGAAGAAAGCTCGCTTGAAACTTTTGTGTCTGCCTTAGAAAAGTTTTTAACATCACCAGAAAACACCCAAGAAAAAATACCATTGGAAACAGTGAATGATTTGGATCCTGGAGAACTGATGAGCCCAATGAACAACTCATCAAGTTCTATGTCAGTATCTTTGAGTGCTTTGTCGCCATATTGTAGAGATTTACTAGAAAACATGGAGGATGATGCATTCCCACCTGAGCTGTTGGCGGCACTGAACACATTGTCGGAAGATAAGGCAGGGACCAGCTGTCTCAGAAAAGAGGAAGGCAGCAGTCTCAGTGGTCGGCATGCGTATTTGGAAATGGAGCCTGATACGTTTCAGACAGATGAAGATAGTACACAAATAACAGAGGTGAGTTTTGAGTGTTTTTGCTTTACTTCACTATTGTAAATACAGTTCTAACTTAGCTGAGCTGCAGGAGAAAAGTGTTACCATTGGGCCAAGTAGGTACAAGTATGAGTCTGATTCTACCACTTACAGTAGCTTGTAATGTTTTCATTGTGTTAAATTCAAAGCTTCTACCCAGTTGTCAACCTGAAGCATTCATTGATCTTTTTAGGAACTTTCGGGTAGGGGCTTCAAAGGGTCATAAAGTTAAAATAGATTTTTCTTCAACAGACCTGAAAAGGTTGGTTTTATGTTAAAGAAAGAATTCTTTACCAGGATTTTCTCTGTTAGCTCAGAAAATCGCCTTGTTTCCTTGGGTGCAGAATAGATACAGGATATCTCAATTTCTAGTTGTACATAGAAAATATGCAATTTGGGCTGTCAGGTGAGGGAAGAATGTATGCCTATCTTAAGCAGAACTTTATGTCTTTGGCTGAGAATACCACCAGATGTAACTCTTGGGTTTAGAATTATGTTTCCCCAGTATGCCTAGAGGCCCTGCATTGGCTTACTGTGTGCCAAGTTCCTTTTTCATGTTGGTCGTTTGCATCTTCATTATAAAAAATTTGAACATTATAGAATTATATAATAAATGACAAATAAATTTAAGTAGTAAGTAACTAAAGGTACCCCTTATTTCCACTCTGAAAATAACTGGTAACATCTGGCACATTTATCTCTAATTATTTCTGTAATATTCTATGTAAGTTTATTTTATCCAGTAGAATTAGGTTATACAAGATACTGCACAACTTACATTTTTTTAAATTTAATAATATATTTTGATTATCTAAGTATCAGGAAATATAGCACTACTTAAATCTTTTAGTTTACTGAATGGTATTACAGTGCGTGAATATACCGTAATTTAACAAACTCACTAATGATAGTCATTTGTATTCTTTTCTCCCCTCCTCTCACCATTGTTCATCCCTTTTCAGTAGCCCCCCTGCCAGTCCCTTTTCTCCCCTTCCCTTCTCCCTTCTCCCATTCCTTTGCCTCTTCTTTTTCTTCCTCTCCGCTCCTCTGTTACCAAATGCTTCTTTGACCATTCCCAAGAAGTGTGAAATAATGTAATGCTGAGCTTGTGTTGCAGTATACACATGTGGATAATAATTTCATGCACTTCTGGTTAACACATCTCAAAACATGTAACAGGACTTAAAAAGTTTCAGAAAAAAAGACAATAATCGTGGCTATGGGCATGAAGATTAAATATTCTAGTGTTCTGTAATAATCTGTAAAGAAGGATTTTGGACAAAGTGTAGGACAAATTTCGCAGGTCTTCACATAAGAGAAACCCTTTAAAAGTAAAAAGAGTTACTTAGGACAGATAAAGTTAAATACTCTGTTACTCATCTGTAATAAAATATGGAAACTTACCTTCAGAACCTTTGCAAACTGGATCTGTAAATAAGCTCAAGAAAGTTTAGGACTGGGGATTTAGCTCAGTGGCATAAGCACCTGGCTGGCAAGTGTGAGGTCATGAGTTCAATCCCCAGTAGTACCCCCCCCAAAAAAAGTTCAGATGATACGTCAAAATATAAATGTCTTCACAGAAGTTAAATCTGTAATTGATTATAAAGGGTAAGTGAAAGCAATTCATGATACTATTAACCTTTTAAAATCAATATAATGGAGGTTACAATCTTGTCCCACAAAATATTACTTACTGCTGCTGTCAAGTGATAAAATAGTAGGCTGAGCTGAACAACTAACTGGCCTTCTATGACCTTTCTAATATTTTTATGGGTATTATTGTTCTGCATTACCTGTTTTTTAAAGCAGTAGTGACCTTAGGTTTTCCCTTGAATTTAATTTAATTTTATTTATTTATTTTTTTGTTTCACCGGGGGTCAAACTCACAACCTCGCACCTGCCAGCATGCGCTTAAACCACTGACCCAAACTCCTGGCCCTAGTTTTTTTGAGGCAGGGTCGCACTATGTAGTTCAGGCTGGCCTTGCAATCACTTGCCTAAGCTGGTCTCGAACTCACAACGCTCCTCCTACCTCAGCCTCCTGAGTGCTGGGATTAAAGGTGTGCGCCACCACACCCGGCTTCCCTTGAATTTTAAAGATGAAATTATTTTTACTAATGATCTTCTTAAACTTTTAAATATGCAATTTTTTATCACAATGATTATTATAGAATTTTCATTATCGTCACATTTTTAATTCATTTACTTTCATCTTAGAGGCATTTTTAGTACCATACAAGAAAAGGTAAAATTTAATTTTTTCTAGTTTTAATTTTTCATTGTTTTTTTTTATAATTTTTTTATTTTAAAGATAGTAAAATGCAACAGAACATAACAGTACAAAGTCAATCAAAACAAAGCAGTAGAACTGGTACAGAATTTCGAAGATCGACAATGTGAGTACAAGAGCTACTATAGTATATCTTGTCATCTTCAGATTAGCTGACCATTCCAACAGGTGTAGTAGAATTGAACCAAAAACAAAACAGAATAAAACCAATAAAAACAGAATATGAAATAAAGCAAAAAAAAGAAAAATAATTATGAACAGAGTAAAGCAAAATGGTGAGAACCACACTGGGCCTCGAAGACAAGACAAAAGAGAGTCCCCATATTTGCCACACTGCCCACTGTCATCCTCCAAAATGATGCTCAGGCTGCCGATCAGAGGCCTGCAAAATCTACGAAAAAATACCAGCATTTAGTTGCTCAATGTTCCTTAGTTGCTATCAATTTACCCAGACATAAGAACCAGCAGGTTGCTTACCGGTGGCGGGGTGGAGGGGGTGGGGGGGCACGTGTAATGTCCTTGATTCCAAGCCCAAGCGCCAGTGCTGCTTGGGCCCAGTGGGTTGTGGCCCGGACGGGCCCATCTGGTTCTCCTCCGGGGATCCGTGTGGAGCCCGGCCCCTGGAAGGCGAATCAGTTCTCTCAGTTTTTCATTGTTATAATACATTGTGAATGTATTTATATTTTACAGACTATAGAAAACTCAAATCCTTTTGGACCCCAAAATTTGACTTATCAAAATGTCACCATTTGTGAGCCACTAAATAGTAAGAATCCAAATCCCACGGATAATGCTTCTCACCAGGAAACTCCATGTGTGTTACGGAGATCATCTAGACTAGAAAAACTGAAAGCAAGCCGAGATGCAAAATGTACAGATGACATGTATAAGATGCCAGAAAAGATTGTATCAAACATACATTCCTGTGAGGATCAAATAAATGATAAATCAACTGAAAATTTCAGGTATGCCATTAATTAAAACTTTCTCTCTAGGCATTCTGTTGACCTAATAGATAATTATATGCTGGGGATGCTAGGGTCATTTTGGAGTTATCCCTAAATGCCCTTATTTTTTTATGTTGGTACTTTTTTTATTCTGCAGTTTTTGATTAGTGTCATGCCATATAGTAAACCCTTTATTGTCACAAAAAGCCTTCCTTTTTTCTCCTAGTTGGTGAATAGATTGTATAGGAGCATGCTAGCTTGGGGAGCGAGGAGCAGGAGTTTCAGAATCCTCATAGTTGAAGGTGACTACACCTAAGGGGCAGAAGTACAAAGAGAGAGCTAGAAGCCAACAAGATTGGACATGTCTGTCACAGAATTGTCTTCAGCTTACTCGTATTTAAAACTGCATTCCCCCTTGAGACTAGTTCAGTAAAATACCTCTGAGTTTTAAACGTCTAGTCAAAATTTGGTAGGGCTCTCCATGAAGTCTTGTAAAAAAATTATATAATTTAAAAGTATGTTTGATTTTTAAGAATGCAGGATCCTGTTTTAATGATTGAAGATAAAAAGAAGAATATGAATTCATCCAGATTCAAGGGTGAACAGATCAGGAAAAATGAACGATTTATATTTAAAAAAGGTGAGGCATATTTTAAATATTTTTCCACTTCTTTAAGTTACTTGTAGAAATAGAACTTTGGTAGAAAACATTTGTTGTAGTCAGAGTTTTCAGGGAGAGCAACTACATACAGGACACAGAATTTGTAATACTGTTTTATGATGGTCACCCAGAGTTAAACACAAGACAGTGCAGGAAAATCTGTACACAGCACTGAAGACCCAGAATATTCAGCCAAGGACATGGATCCCACAGCAATGTCCTGCATGAGTCCAGCTGAAGGCCCAGAGCCCATGACAATGCCTCTCACAAATCCAACTGGAGGTCTGAGAGCCCATGATAAGGACTCATGCCAGTCTGTTTTATGGATCTGTACTGGGAAGGCCAAAGGTCAGTGGTGGAAGCTAGAAAGTCTGTGCCAGCGGGGTGAAGGAGCTGTGCCAGTAGGTTGAGGGTTCTACACTGAAGCTGAGAAGTCATGTTCAAAATAAGCACCAGGGCTCCCCTGAAAAGTACCACAGCCATCCTCAGCAACAGTGAAGTTGTGAGCTCCTCCAACGATGAAAACAGTTGAGTACATGCCAGGAAGACAGCGTGACAAGCTTCTCCTGGAGATTAAGCAGCACACATCTTCCCCTCCAGAGCCAGGAAGCGATGTTCAGTGTAAGGACCAGAGCTCCCTCAAAGTGGACCACAGCCACTCTCAGTGACAAGATCCCTAGCTCCTCTGATGATAATGGCTGAATCTATATTGGGGAAGCCAGCATGACAAGCTCCTCCAGGAAAACCAATGGCTCAAAACAACAACACTTAGGAAAACCCACAATGCCTCACTCTTCTTCTCCACGTCTCTATTTATGCTGGCAACTTTCCTCAGGTGGGCCATCTACACTTAGCACCATGCTGATTTAATTCAGCTAGTGTTAAGTTGGCTACCAGTTTTTAATGCATAACAAATTTCAAAGATGATCTGTCTCAAAGTTCTCTTTTACTGATGAGGAAACTGAACTTCAGAGATGGTAAAGCTTTTCCCAGCATCACACAGCTTATTAGTAGCATAACTGGGATTTGATCCTGAATTTGTTTTATAGGCTGGTATTTTTTTCCATGATTCTATTTTGGAGACAGCTATAGAATTCTTTTCAAATTTAGATATGTGATCAACGTAACAAAAGGTTGTAAGAAAGCATAAAGAGGACCAGAGAAAAGAACAAGACCAGATTCTTATTTTTAGATTGTATTTCTGTTCCTGTAAAACTTGAAATATTGAACTGAAAACTCTCAGTTATAATAAGAAAATCTAGAAACACTAACTAAAAAACAATTGTGGAAAAGTGGGCAAAATTGAAATTTGGACTATAGATTGTATTGTTAAATTCTGAATTTGATAACTGGTTATATAAAAATATTCTTTAAAAATACACACTTAAGAGAAAGATCTGTGCCTCCCAAGAACCTACCATGTTGGGTCAGAGAGGGTTCAACCAGAAGACAACTAGCTAGCCTTCCTGGTGAGTGGTGCAAGCGGTGCAAAGTCTAGGAGGAGAAAGATCTGCACTTCCCGTACGCCTACTGGCCTGCAGGCTGAGACTCAAGACACTTTCCCCTTCCCCGCATAAGCGACTTGCTGGTTCAGAGGACCTGCTAAGTTGATAGCAACTAAGGTAGATAAAGCAGCTAAATGCTAGTATTGTTTGGCTGATTTTGCAGGCCTAGGGCCAGCAGTCTGAGCATCTCTTGGGAGGATGACAGTATGCAATATAGCAAATATGGGGAATTCCCTTCTGTCTTGTCTTTGAGGCCCAATATTGTTCACATTGTTTTGCTCTATTCCAATTAATTTTCTTTGCTTTATTTCATACTCTCTTTTGATTGGTTTTATTCTGTTTTTTGTTTTGGGTTTGATTTCACTATACCTGATGGAATGGTCAACTGTTGTGAAGATAACAAGATATACTATAGTAGCTATTTTTTCCTAGTATCTTGCTTTGAAGTTCTATACCAGTTCTGCTTTGTTTTGATTGACTTTGTTTTGTTATGTTTTGTTGGATTTTACTATCTTTAAAATAAAATTCAAAAAAAATACACACTTAAGTATTAGTAGTAGAAGAGGACGGCATATATAGTTATTCATTTTCTTTACTTGTATATATGTGTTCTGTGTGTATATACACATATAAAGAGGGATGTGGAATGATGAAGTTATGGGAAAAATGTCAAAAATGAATGAATCATTTGTTTTTTATCTTGCTGTAGTGGGAATGAAACCCAGGGCCTTGTACATGCTAAGTGAATGCACTACCACAAAGCTATAGCTCTGCCCACTTTGTTCTATTCTTACAACTTTTCTGTAAGTCTGAATTTATTATATAGTAAAATTTACAAAAATTCAATAAATCAAATGTTTTAAAATTAATACATTTAATGTATAAATATAAACTAAACTATGAGATCTCATTTGCAATTGTTACAAAGGAGAGAAAATGTCTATTTTTATAACTAATAAGAACTATGCCACTCCTATAAAAAGAAACTTTAAAAATTCTGCTGAAGAAATGAAAAGTCAGACAGCACCTTCCATGAATCGACCATTCTGGGACTGGGAGGAACTGACCAACAAACCAACTAGCCAGCCTTTCTGGTAAGCTGTGCAGACCATGCAGAGACCAGGAAGAGAAAGTCAGACAGCGCCTCCCAAGAATCAGCCATGCTGGTACTGGAAGGAGCTGACCAACAAGCCAACCAGCCAGCCTTTCTGGTAAGCCAGGCAGGCCGTGCGGGGACCAGGAGTAGAAAAGTCAGACAGCGCCTCCCAAGAATCAGCCATGCTGGGACTGGAAGGAGCTGACCAACAAGCCAACTAGCCAACCTTTCTGGTAAGCCAGGCAGGCCATGCGGGGACCAGGAAGAGAAAAGTCAGACAGTGCGTCCCAAGAATCAGCCATGCTGGGACTGGGAGGAGCTGTCCAGCAAGCCAACCAGCCAGCCTTTCTGGTAAGCCAGGCAGGCCATGCAGAGACCAGGAAGAGAAAAGTCAGACAGCACCTCCCAAGAATCAGCCATGCTGGGACTGGGAGGAGCTGTCCAACAAGCCAACCAGCCAGCCTTTCTGGTAAGCCATGCAGACCATGCAGGGACCAGGAAGAGAAAAGTCAGATAGCGCCTCCCAAGAATCAGCCGTGCTGGGACTGGGAGGAGCTGACCAACAAGCCAACCAGCCAGCCTTTCTGGTAAGCCAGGCCAGCCATGCAGGAACCAGGAAGAGAAAAGTCAGATAGCACCTCCCTTGAGCCTACTGGTGTGCAGGCTGAGAATCACACACCCGCATTCTCCTGTAAGCAACTGGCTGGTTCAGAGGACAGGCTGAGTTGATAGCAACTGAGGTTCAAAAAGTAACTGAATATCTATATTATTTGTTTGACTTTGCAGTCCTGGGGCTGGTGGTCTGAGCATCTATAGGGAGGATAACACTATGCAATATAGCAGTTGTGGGGGATTTCTTTCTGTCTTGTTTTTGAAATCCAAAATCGTTCTCACTATTTTGTTTTGTTCTTATTGTTTTGCTTTATTCATTATTCTGCTTTGATTGGTTTTATTCTGTTTTGGTTTGATTTATCTATATCTGATGGAATGGACAACTATTGTGGAGATAACAAGATATACTATGGTAACCATTGTTGTTTTCCTATTATCAAACTTTGAAGTTCTGTACCAGTTTCACTGCTTTGTTTTGATATGATTTATTCTGTTTTGTCCTGTTGGGTTTTATTATCTTTAAAATAAAATTCTGCTGAAAAACTTTTAAAAAAGAATAAATAAACTAAGTAGGAGAAACTTGTTCTTGACTAGAAAGATTTCAACAATGTGAGCAGTTCACTTCTCTATCTCAGTGAAAATGATGTTTATTTCTTTTTTTTTTTCCTAAAGCTGGAGGATAGCTATGAGAATGTTATCTGCACTCTGGTACTCTCAGCTACTCAGGAGTCTGAGGTAGAGGATTACAAGTTCATCACCAACCTAGGCAATTTAGTGACACCCTAAAATGAAAAATAAAAAGAAATGAGGTTGTAGTTCAGTGCAAGGTCCTGGGTTCAATGTGTAGTACTGCCAAACAAAACAGAATTTTTTTAAAAAAAGATTAAAAAACAGCAATTTTAGGGGAGATGGGGATGTTGCTCTATGGCAGAATACTTGCCATGCATGCATGAAGCCCTGGGTTCAGTCTCCAGTACCACAAACAAACAAGCAAACAAACAAAAAATGGCAATTTTTAATTTACTAATATTTAGAAACTACACATCTCTTTCTTTTTGTATGTAAATAACATTATAATGGGATTAATAGATGAAATACTCTTTCATAATATAATACAGTATTCCTTCCAGAGTGTTGACTGGATTTAACCAGTTCTCTTTATCCTGATTTTCAAATAAATATTCTTTTCTTTCCTTTCTTCTCTCATTTCAGAAAAACTGAAGATTAATAAAATGCCTCTCTCTAGCATAAACCGCAGAAATGTTTTTGGAGAGAACTTACTGTATGAGGCTGCACTATATGATGATGCTGATCTTGTTCATTGTTTTATAAAAAAAGGTGCAAATGTTAATCAGCCAAGTTATGCTGGTAAGTTAGAGTTACCACCTATTGTTGTATTGAGAATGTGGTTAGTTGAATCACCCTTGTGAAGGTACAGGAAAGTGAACCTAAAGTTGCAGTTTCCTGATAATTTCCTGCTTAAGAAGCTCTTCATCATTACTATTATCTGTCTCTCAGGGAAGAGGTGGAGGTGGTGGGCAGCAGGAAAAGAACATATTTCTCCTTCAGAGGTGATGCCAGAGGGGCTATGAATAATGATATTGTGCAGGAGGAAAGATGGTTCCTGTGGTTAGCATTGCATGTTGTTATCTGTGAGGCTCAAACTTAAATGGAGGAAGAAACTTGATTGTACACAAGGGAAACTTTTTGATACAGTGGAAGAATTTAACTGAGGTTACACTGTATAAGCAAAAATAATGGCCAGGGAAGTGGAGAGAGTAGAGTATGAAGTAGAAATGGTGGGACAGAGAACTCTGCAATAGAGCTCTATGGGTTCATCTCTGGTATACTCTGCCTTGTGGGAAGAACCTTACATGTTCTGGGGAGGAACAGTGATTCCTTAAAGAGACTAAAGTACTTTAATGCATTGCATTTCACTGGGTCAGCCTGGAAAATTCTTTTGGGTGTCTGTGCTTTTTCTTTTATTCTAGATTTTCTCACTTTATAAAACAATGCAAAAAGTCTTTAGTGCACAGAGTTGGTATAACAAAATCCCTAAACAAGCAACTAATTGTGGGTGTTCTTACAGTACCATGTTAGCAAGGAATTGGTTTATACTATAATCAGGGTTTTAATAGGATGTTTTATTAAATCTACACTGAGGCTACCACCATGGTCTTATAATACTTACTTTAAATACCTATTTTCAACCAGGCCATTTGCTTTCTTGATATTTAGAGCTTTGTATTTCTTTATTTAGTACTCTTTGTCTAGTCATTGAATCCAGAGGTTGTTCTACATGCAGTCAACTTTGACTATGGATTTCCCAGTCATCTCAACATACTTCTTTTCATTAGCCCCTATTTTTCTATACTATTTTTATATATCCAGTTTCCTCAGTGTTTCAGGTAATTCCATGACCTTCATAAATTTTGTATTCTTATTTTCTAGGCTTGTTTTTTTTGTTTGTTTGTTTTTTGTTTTTGTCTTTTTTGAGATGAGGTTTTGCTATGCAGTTCAGGCTGGCCTTGAACTCACTTTGTAGTGCATGCTGGCCTCTAACTCACAGTGATCTTCCTGCCTCAGCCTCATAAGTGCTGGGATTACCAGTGCACACCACCATGCCTGGCCTTTTCCAGGCTTTCTGAACTCTTTTAGTCTTTACTTTTCCTTTTCACTTTCTATTTTACCTGTTTTTTCTTATTTCTAGCTGCTTCCTCCTTCATAATTATAGAGGGCAGTGTTCCACAGGGTCATCTGCAAACCATTTTCATCAGAATTGCCCACAGAGTTTAAAATGCAACCATTGCGACCATGAACCAAGAAGAAGCCAACCCCTCCTGTGAGCCAGCTGATGCATGGGCTGGGAGACAGGAAGTGCCAACCCCCACACCACTGCTCCAGCAGTGTCAGCTGGCTGATTTGGAGGAACACAGGCTGAGATGATAGCCACTGAAGTATGAAAACAACTTACTGCCTGTATTGCTTAATTGACTTTGCAGGCCTAAATCCAGTAGTCTGAGCATCTATTTAGAGGATAATAATATGTAATTTAACAGCTATGGGGGATTTCCTTCTGAAGGTGGTAGCCATTGTTAATTCCCTATTTTCTTCTTTTAAAGTCCTATATCATTTTCATTGTTTTGTTTAGTTTTATTCTGTTTTGTTATGTTTGATTTTATTATATCTGATGGCATAAGCAGCTATTTTGAAAATAACAAGATAGGTAATGGTAGCCATTGTTGATTTCTTATTGTCTTGTTTTGAAGTCCTGTATTGCTTTCATTGTTTTATTTTGATTGGTTTTATTCGGTTCTGTTTTGATTTTATGATGTCTGACAGTATGGGGAGCTATTTTGTATGTAACAAGAGGCATTATGGTAGCCATTGTTGATTTCCTGTTACCTTGTTTTGAAATCCTGATTCACTTTCACTGTTTTGTTTTGATTGGCTTTATTCTGTTTTATTTTATTTGGTTTTATTCTCTTTAAAATAAAAAAATACAATCGTTGTTTCACTTCCAGATACTTATGTATACATGTGCACATATATAAACATACACAATGAAATTCTGTAGGTCAAAGCCTAGAGATCTATAGTTGAACAAGTTTACCCAGTTGATTTTTATGCTTTTGAAATAAAAACTACTTATAAGAGATATAACTTTCATGAAATGTATCAGCTCAATTTGGTGAGCTTTTGTACTATGTTTCTTGTGTGCCAGATTAATCTTTTGTCAACAAAAAGATTAATAATTTCACAAGGCTTAAACATATTTTTAGTATACAACTCCCATTCTAAAAAAGCTACATCCCTGTAAGAAATGACAAAATACAGTAATAGCAAACTCAGTATCTTTTCATAGTGTTATGGTTTGTGTCTGGGTGTCCCCCCAAAGCCTCATGTAGTCATGCAGTTGGCTCAGTCTAGTGTTTGTGATTGGTTCGTTGTCTAATGCTGGAATTGGTGGTGTGAGTGCTGCATCCGCACGGGGCAGGTAGCCGGCATACAGTATAAGGGAGGGAAGGAGGTGTGCTTTTCTCTTTTGCCCTTTTGCTCTTGTCACTTGTGGCCACTGTGAATAGTTGACCCTTAGCCCACCTTGGAGCCAACTGAGTATGGACTGAAACCTCCAAAAACTGTAAGATAAATAAATCTTTCCTTCCTTCATTTTGGGTGTCAGATATTTTGTCTCAGCAATGAGAAAAAAGTAACCAAGACAGAATTTGGTACTGGGAGTGAGACTGTTACTATGGCTGTACCTGACCATATGGTTCAAGAGCCTTTGGGAATGGCTTGTGGGAAGAGTTTGGAAAGGTTTGGAGATGTTGCCTGAAAGAGTAGCCCTGGAATGGTTTAGGCTGTTCTGTATTGGAAATTCTGGTCAGAGCTCAGAAGACCAGAAGGGTGATAGAAAGCCTGCCAGTAAAGACCAGGCTCAGGAGGTTTCTGCTTGGAAGAAGGACTGCACTGGGTGCTGGACTCCAGATGATGTATGTTATGGCTTGGCAGAAAGCTTGTCTGCATTTTGCTCATGTCCAGAGACTTTGCCTGAGATTAAGATTAAGGGCAGCAGGCTATTTAATCTGGCAGAAGAAATCTCAAGGCAGTTGAATATTGAGGCAGTGGCATGACTATTGTTGGGGGCTTTTAGCCAGATTTGTGTTGCAAATCAAGAGCAAAGAGCCCAGCAGGATGATTTAAAGTGTTGTGAGTTTGGCCAGAAAGCTGTGAACTATAAAGATAAGAGCTGAGTCCTCAATTGCCGGAAGAAACAAAAATAAAAAAGATGTCCTGGGGACATCCCAGGAAGCACCTGTTCCCCACAGTTTGCAGCCTGAAAACTGCAGAAGTGAAATACTTTGCTTGGAGGAGAAATCTGCAGAGCACCATGCTCCAGAATAGCAGAGGTGGCCATACAAGGTTCCAAAGTGGTGGCAGCTGCAACAGGTTGCAGAATGGAGGTGACAGAGTGAAGCTATTCCTCACAATCAGGTTCAGAGTGATCAGCAATCCAGGCACTGACCCCTACAGTCAAGAGAGAAAAAAGTCTGGCTACTGCTCCAGCAGGCAGCAGATCTTGGCAGCATTCATGTGGTGCAGGTTTTAGACGCATATAGAATGCACACGTTCTGAGGTTAAGGCAGCTTCCTCCTCAATTTCAGAGAACGTGGGAGGCCAGGCAGTGTGCCCCTGAGAGTGCAGTGTGTGAATCTGTGAGTATGAAGCCAAAGGTGCAAAGGAGAACCCAGAAGGTTGGAAAAGCCAGAAGTGTGGGTCATCTAAGGAAAGCTGCAAAGACTGAGCAGAGTGGGCCTAAGAGAGAAGTGTTGGGAGCTAAAACCACCAGAAAGTGCTGTGGGAGTGGATTCACTCAAGCCCTCTGGAGCTCGCAACCAGATTGCTTCAGATGATGAGTCTGGAACTCCAGAACATAATGTTTGCCCTGCCAGATTTTGGACTTGCTTTGGTCCCGATCTTTTGTATCCCATTTGTACCCTTTGGAATGGTAATGCCTATCTTGTACCATTGTGTGTTGGAAGTGTTTAACTTCCTTTTCATTTGTACAGGGGGTTACAGCTAAGAGTTTGCCTTAGATCTTGGTGGAGACTTGGGACTTGGACTTTTCAGCAATGCTGAACCTGTTAGGACTTTGGTAACTCTTGGAGATGGACTAAATGTCTTTTGCATAAAGGATGTGCATGAGTCTTTGGGGGCCAGGGGTGAAATGTTGTGGTTTGTGTCTGGCTGTCCCCCCAAAGCCTCATCTAGTCATGGAGTTGGCTGAGTCTAGCGTTTGTGATTGGTTCATTGTTTAGCACTTGGATTGGCAGTGTGAGTGCTGCATCCGCCCAGGGGTGGATAGCCAGCATACAATATAAGGGAGGGAAGGAGGCATGCTTTTCCCTTTTGCCCTTTCACTCTTGCTGCTTGTGGCTGCCGTGAATGGTTGCCTCTCAGCCATGCCACTCCACCTTGGAGCCACCTCAGTATGGACTGAAACCTCCAGAGACTGTAAGATAAATAAACCTTTCCTTCCTTCATTTTGGGTGTCAGGTAATTTGTCTCAGCAATGAGAAAAAGTAACCAAGACATATAGGTAACACTGGTATTTTATAGGCTCTCATTTACTTTTTTTGACATAGGTCTGTGTTGCCTAGGCTGATCTCAAACTTGTGAGCTTAAATGATCTTTCTGCTTTACCCTTTGGAGTAGCTGAGACTATAGTTATTTCCCATAGTACCCAGCTAATATCTTTGGTTTTGATTTTTTTGCAGTGATTCTTTACCTAACAAAAAACACGTGGCAATCAGGAAGCAGGCTGGAACAAAACTCAAAGTGGATCTCATAAAGGCTCATTACTAAACCCCTTGCAGACCAGTGTGTTGAACTTTACACAGAATTCTGTTTTTTTGTTTGTTTGTTTGTTTGTTTTGTTGGTACCAGGGATTGAACTCACAACCTCTTGCCTGCCAGGCAGGCACTTAACACCACTGAGCTAAATCCCCAGACCACAGAATACTGTTTTTTAAGCTGTTATGGGCTTAATGTTAGGACTGAAAAAAAAAGTTAACACAGTTCCTGACACTGATAAGTTTAAGCCAATAGCAAGGCAAGAAACAGGTAACAAGAAATGGGAGGTAAAATTTTTGTGGACTGTGTATTGTATAAGATGGTGTGGTTCATACCTGATTGTTGATAGTTGCTGCATTAGGACTTATATCTATATTGTGACCCTGCATCTTTCAAAAATCTAAAAATGTTCTTTCTTACATTGACAGATCACATTACACGTACTTACTATGTAGAATGCAGTGTTTTAAAATATATGTACATTGTGGGATGACTAAGTGTAGTTAGTTAATATATGTAATACCTCACATATCATTTTTGTGATAAGAACTCTTTACATCCAGTTTTTTAAGAATACAATATATTATCACCTATAGTCACCATGTTGTGCAGGGAACTTTTTGAACTTAGACTGTCATGCTGAAATTTTGCATTCTTTGACCAGTATCACCACAGCCCTCTCCACTAAACACCTCAGCCTCAGGTAGTCACCATTCTGCTCTCTCCTTCCATGTTATCAGCCTTTTTCGATTCCACGCATAAAAGTGACATCTTGTGGTACTTGTCTTTCTGTTTAACTTAACATAGTGTCGTCTGTGTTCATCCATGTATTCTCAAATGACAGGACTTCGTCTTTTTATTGTGGATAATTACATTCTATTGGATATATATGTGTGTGTGTGTGTGTATATATATATATGTATGTATATATTCTTGCACATTTTCTATATCCATTTATGTTGGCCACCTTAGTTGATTCCATGTCTTGGCTATTACAAATAAGCTACAAAAAACATGGGAGTGTGGCTATCTCTTTGATGTGCTGATTTTGTTTCCTTTGGGTATGTACCCTGTGGTTGGATAGCTGAATTATGTAGTATTCATACTTTCAATTTTTTGAGGAGTTTTCATTTGTTCTCCATAATAACCCTAATTTACAGCCTGCTGTGGCATCGTGTACCATAGCTTCACCATCTCTAATCTGTACCAGCGTGTTGAAATTTTTCCTGTTTTATTCTAGTAGTTTCATAGTGTTAGATCTTACATTTATGTCTTTGATCCACTTTGAGTTGATTTTTATATTTGGTGAAATAGTTTCATTATACTGTGTCACAGTGAGTGAAAAGAATGAAAAAGATTACTTGGGGATGAGACTTGGTTTAGTCATCAAGAGTGCCCATTACCAGGTAGTCTCTGGGAAAAGAGAAAGCCACCAAATGGAGACCTCTCTGGTTTTTATTTAGAATATCGCTGTAACAGAAAAGAAATAGGAGAAAAGTAGTGTGGGCCAGGAGCTGTCTGAAGGCTAGGCAGTGTTTCTTGGAAAAAGGGCAGGGATAACCGGCAGATACAACTTACTTTACTAATGGAAACTTCTTGTTGTTTAACCATTGGATTCTCACATAGCCTGTGTGCTTTTGCCTCATGGTTTAATTATTTACTTCTCACAGAGCCTGCATGCTGTTTGTCTACAGTTTAATTATTTGTGTGCTTTTGCCCCATATTTTAACCATTCACTTCTTATAGAGCCCTTGTGTTTTTTTCCTACAGTTTGGTTTAATCTTCCACTCCTGGCCAGGTCCCCCTCAATACTACATATGGATATCTGTTTTCCTAGAGTCATGTATTGAAAGGACTTTTCTTTTTCCAGGGTATATTTTTAGAACATTTGTAGAAGAGTAGTTGGTACTTCTTTGAATTTTTGTCATAGTACTTATCATACTTCTTCTTTTTCTTTCTTTCTTTTCTTTTCTTTTTTTTTTTTTTGGTAGCACTGGGGATCGAACTCACAACCTTGCACCTGCCAGGCAGGCGCTTAAACCACTGAACCTAACTCCCGGCTCTGGTTTTTTGAGACAGGGTCGCACCATGTAGCTCAGGCTGACCTTGTGCTCACGTTGTAGCCCAAGCCAGCCTCGAACTCACAAGGCTTCTCCTACCTCCACTTCCTGAGTGCTGGGATTAGAGGTGTGCGCCACCATGCCCAGCCATACTTCTTGATATGGAACTCTGCTAAACATTTTTTCTAAGAGCAGTATCGAGGTGTTGATCTCTCCTCCCCTCCTCTCTCTTCTCAAAACATCTGTTTCTCTTTTATTCCTGAAAGATAGCTTTGCCTGGGTATTGTATTTTTGGTTTGCGGTTTTTTCTTTTAAGGTGTTGAGTATATCATCCAATCGCCTTTCTTTTTTTACTCATTTTTCTTTTTCCTTTTTCTTTTCTTTCTCTCTCTCTCTCTCTCTCTCTCTCTCTCTCTTTTTCCATCTAACTGGATTATTTCAAGACTTGTCTTCAAGCTCAGATATTTTTTTCTTTTGCTTGATCTAGTGTGTTGTTGAGACTCAGCTACATTTTCTACTTTGTTTATTGAATTCTTCAGGTCTAAGTTCTCTTTTTGGCTCCTTTCTTAGGATCACCTCTCTTTGCTGAATTTCTCCTTAAATCATGAGTTGGTTTCCTGATTTTGTTGAATCATTTATCTGTATTCTCTTTTATGTCATTGAATTTCCGTAATAGCACTATTTTGAATGCTTTTTCAGGCCACTCATGGTTGCCTTTTCTTTGGGGCTTGGTGCTGCAGCGCTATTGCAGAGTTCCTTTACCCAAGGGTAGGGCCATATGGATGCTGGACTGCCTCCTGCACCCTCTGTCTTCCTCAGCCACCCACACCTGATCCTCTCTTCTCTTCTATGACCTCTCTTCCTGATCACTGCCAAGTCTCCTAGCTTGGTGCCTGGTTGTGGGCCATGCTCCATATTCCACCTAGTCGGCCTGGAGCCACACCCCAGTATTGCAGTGTCTCTGTCATATCCCTGTGCACTCCTGCACTGTCCCGCAAATACTTCAGTGAAGTAGTCATTGTTTTTAGTTTGCCCTGTAGGGAAGTGGGCCATGCCCCTGTACTTAGCCGTCTTGCTCACATCATTCTTTTTCTAGCTTAAGGTAAAAAATGAGGTCATTGATTTTGTATCTTTTTCCCGTATTGTAAGAACTTAATCCTTTACATTTCCCTCTGAGTACTGCTTTAGCTGCATCTCACAGATTTTGATGCTTTATTTTCAGTGTCATCAGTTTGAAGTATTTTTAATTTCTTGTATGATTTGTCCTCCATCTAGTGATTATATTAGTTACTTAATTTTTAAGTATTTGGAGACTTTTCTGATATCTTTCTGTTAATTAGTTTCTGATTTCACTGTAAAGTATATAGACAAAGTATATACTTTGTATGGTATTGATCTTCTTATATTTATTGAGAATTACTTTCTTACTTACTATATGGTCTTTCTTGGTGAAAATCCCATATGTGCTTGAATGTTTATTCTTTGATTGTTGGGTACAATATGTATTCTGTATAAGTCAGATGAAAGTGTTGATAATGTAGTTCAGGTCATTTATGTCTTAATTTTTTTTGGTTTGTTTGTTTTGCTGCTCCATCATTTCCTTAAAATCAGGGAGGTGTTAAAATCTTCACACTATGCTTGTAGAATTGTATATTTCTCCCTTTAGTTCAGTCAATTTTTGCTTATATTTTGAAACTCTGTTATTAGGTATATATAGTTGTGATTGTCACATTTTCTGAAAAATGATTCTTTTCATCATTATGAAATGTCTATCTTCATTGGTAATAAATACATTTTTGTCATGAAATTTGCCAAATACAGTATAAATAGACATCCTAACTGTCTTGTGTTTATAGCTTAACTTTTTTCATCCTTTTATTTTCCACCTATGCCTTTTTTTCTTAACAGGATCTCTTGCACTCCATTCCACCTATGTCTTTATATTTAAAATGTTTCTTCTAACTGGCATACAGTTTTGCTTTTTAAAATTCATCCTGCGAATCTTCCTTTTAACTTAAAATTAGAGTAATTGATCAATTTACATTTAATATTAGAGTAATTGGTCAATTTACGTCATATATATATATATATATATATATATATAAAAGGTGGATTTAAGACTGCCATTTTACTAATTGTATCCTGTGTGCTTATTTTATCTTTGCATTTTTCTTCAATGGTTATTATAAGGATTATGTATAAACCTCTAATATTTTACCCATCTTAGAGTTAATATTATAGTAACTTCACTATAAAACGAAGAACAGTGATTCCATGTTATCCTTTATGCCATTAACTGTTAATGTATCAGATCTCTATACAGTGAAAACAGCAATGCATATGTGACAATTTTTTCTGTGTACAGCCTTATGCATTTAAAGGAAATGTATAGGAAAAATAAAGCTCTACTAACTATATATTTACCATTTAGGTGCTTTTCATTTCTTCCTTAAGACTTCATAATTAGTCTCATAGCAGAAACTCCCTCAGTAATGTTTCATGGCAGTGATGTTCACCTGGGTTGATTTTGCCCTCCAAGGAGCATTTGGATGTTTTTGAAAGCATGTCTGGTTGTTGCCACTGAGATGTGTGTGGTGCATGCTGACTGTTCTGGTGAAGAAGGTTGTGAAAAGAGCAACTGAAATACACTTTTTAAGATTCTCTTAAATCTATCATATGATTTATTAGGATTTAACAATTATCTGTACGTTATTCCATTGCCTTTGGCTAACAAAATAAAAGCTATTTTATATAAGGACAAATGATATTCTTGGAGCAATTTGTGATTTTTTAGTTGAACTTCTATAAATAAATGTGTTTGCAGATAAGGAGAAAAAGAAATACATACCTTTGAACTGACTGATAATGTAGTCCTGCTACCTGAATAACTTCAGTGCAAGTCCAGCGAAGAGGAAATAAAGCCTCCCCCTCCTCTATGTGTAGAAGTTGCCTGCAGCCAGTATGCTTTATTAGCTGAAAATTGACCTACGTAGCTTTTTATATGGAGGAGTCAAAGCACTAAATATTTGACTTCTTTCATATGTTTTGTAATGGAGTTGAGGGTTAGGAATTTGATTTATTGCTCAGATTTATGGAATCTACCAAATTATACAGAGTGCACTCATGGTGGTATTATATTTTTATATAATCAAATATTTGTCAAGAAACCTAGAATTAAACTTTTTAAAGGGTAATTACAAAACAGTGTTAAAATGCCAATATAAACAAATACGATTTCCTTTTTTGTGTAGGTTGGACGGCACTGCATGAAGCTAGTGTTGGGGGATTTTATCGGACAGCAAATGAACTATTAAAAGGTGGAGCAGATGTAAATATCAAAGGAATGTACCAGATCACACCCCTACATGATGCTGTGATAAATGGACATCATAAGGTATTATAATGCTTTTGTCTATAGGGAAAATGCTATATTCTGCAAATAATGAATAACACTGGGACTACACAATAGAAAAACATATAGGAATTTCAGTTTCAGTTCATTCTGTTAATGAATACTCAAAATTTAAAGTAAAATTTTACTGAGTGAGTGGTTTGTCATGTTGTGCCTAATATAAGTGATACTGTTTTATATTTTCCTTATTAACATTTTTTTTTTTTTGAAGTGGAGTTTTGCTATGTTGCCTAGGCTGGTCTTGAACTCCTGGGCTCAAAGAATATTCCTCCTTCAGCCTCCCAAGTAGCTTGGACCACATGTACATACTACAGTGCCTGGCTAGTATATACCACTTCACATACTATTTTTAGTAACTATGGAGTATTTTTGTTTGACATAATGTTTTTCAACTTGTCCTTTTTTAATGCTGGTTTCGTATGGAGCTTTATAGGCATTAGAAGAATATTTTCCTCTTATAGTATTACCTAGTGATGTCTGGTCAAATAGGAGGTTCATAGCCTCATGGAGTTTAGCATCACTTTAAAAATCATCATGGGACATGAGAATCTCCCAGATTTAATCATCATGAAGTACATACCAGAATAGCTGTATTGCCTGGTTAAAATACTATTATTCCATATAACTATTAAATAAATTATGTCATGAAATAAGATTATGAATTCCAGCATACATAATTTATCTCAGAAGCCACATATCCTCTGAGCTTCATACATATTTTTTCTGATCCAGGCAATACATCGCAAAGCTGAGGCACTTACTAAAGTCTCTCCCTTCCCCTCCCTTCCTTCTCTCTTTTCCCCTTTCCTCCCCTCTTGTGGTACTGGGGATCCATGTACTCACTAGACAGGCATTCTATTACTGAACTACACCCCCAGCCTCTGAAGGACTCTTATATTGATTTCATGTATTGGAAATTGCTTCTGGGTTCAGAATTCCTAGTGTGTGAAAGGAGGTTGATCAGCTGGGCTCAGGAAGATCCATTCTGTGTACTTCCAGAAGAAATGCCTAACATTGGTACAGGTGAGAAAGCCTTCAGGGAGACTTGGGCATAGACATGCTATTTCTTCATAATGTGGAAAGTACTTCAGAAGAGTTTGGGCAGTTCTGTTTATTTTGAAATTGCATTTGTGGTGGGTGGGGTCATCCTTACACATTTTGTGGAGGGCTGGAAGGAAAGAATTCCTCCTGGGGCCCACTTTAATGGCCAGAAGAGTGCAGGACTGGACAAGTGATGTGTGACAGTCTACCCTATTCCCTCTTTGCAGCTGTAACCTTCCTCAGAGAAACCTCATGGGAAAGCCTTTCTTTCCTATCTTCATTGGCCATCTGCTCCCTCACTTGCCAGGGCTACTCTATCTTGGTCAAGTCTTTTTTCTCTTTCGTTCAGGTAAGGTAAACCTGAGCACTTTACTTTTTCTTCTTTTCATACTCAGTTATTCTTTGTTCTCCTCGGTAATTCTACTCAGACAATTTGTACCTTACAGGCTAGCATTGCTGTCTCCTTCTCTTATTTACTCATATATGTCTTTCTCTGGTTCACTCAGTGAAGTAACGTGGACCAAATACACAGGCCTCCTATACTGGAATCTAGCTTCTGTATTTATCTCACTCTCCCTTGCCAACCCCCAATTCCCCTGCACCTCATGTACTTCTGGCATCAAGGGATATCTTGACTAATGATAGGAGAAAAGAAGATGATTAGACAGAATGACTAGACAACAGTCACGAGAATTAAAAGCTGAAACCCAGTGGATGAGTCAGGGGTCAGGGGAAGTCATGGTTCTTTTCTATTTTAACTTGTCTTTCTGCTTAGGCAGAAAGAACTAACAGGTTACTTCACTCAGCCCAGGAGAGATGGGTAAAACCCCAGTTCCATTCTGGACTGTCAGCAACCAGAGCCTTCAGAGTCAAAAGGATAGGACATGATTTTGGAGGATGGAGTAGGAATCGGGGAAGCATCAAATGAAGAGCTTGGCCTATCTTGGGAGTTCCTTAGTTGAGACAAAGATGGTCAGAAAAATGGCCTGGATCCTGGGTATTGATCTGATGCCTTAGGTGTTAGTAGTATAGATGTTGACAAAGAAGCCCTGAGCCTGATGCTGCCCTGGAGAGTATAAGCTTCCTTCAGTGTTCCAGCTACTTAAAGGGACCTCTGATGTATTATTATACAAGTATTGACTGTGCTTGTGGAAAGATACTAAAAGATTATATCTGTATTTTGTAAAAAGTGAAAAATTATTTCCTGTCCACAAAATTATTTGATTCCATTTATTTGAAATATTCCTGTTATGATTTGAACCTAGATGTCCCCTGAAGCCTCATATGCTCATAGGTGGGGCCTTTCAGAGGTGGCTGAATCTGGGATGTCTTAATATGGATTAAGGGTGTATGATAACTAAATTAACCTGCTGATTGGTTTAGCATAGTTTTGGGTGTGGGTGATGGGAAGGCCCACCCTGGGTGTGGGTGGCACCAACAAATAGGCTTGTAACCTGGCAGGAATATAAAGGGGCATATGAAAGGCAGGCTTGCGGTGTTCTGCCTGCTGTGCCATGAACTGTTTCTCCTTTGCCTTGTGCCACCCTGCCTTGGAGCTAACCGCCTATGGATTGAAATCTCTACAAACTGTGAGCTGAAATAGACTTTTTCTTCTTTAACTTTGGGTGTTGAGCATTTTGTCTCAGCAACACAAGAAGTAGGAAACACATGATAGATTTATAGAAACAAGTTAGGGATGAGAGGCAGAGGGTAGAGAATGAAGAGTGACAGCAAGTGGTTAAAGGATTTCTTTTAGGGGAGAATGAAAATATTCCAAAATTAGGTTATGATGGTAGTTTTACCACCTTCTTAATATACTGTAAAACATTGAATTATATTATTTAAATAGATGGATTTTGTGGGCTATGAATTACATTTTAATAAAACTTAAAAATAAGTACAGTTTTTAAAAAGTAGAAATTTTGGGGTTGAGAACTGCAGACAATCAGCTCAGCATGGTTCCTTAAAATAATTTACAACAAATTTAATAATTTTTAATAAAAAATAATTTACAGTACGTGTGTGGTTGGGAGATACAGACAAGAACGTAGTGGTCTTTGAGAAGCTGTAGGCATCACTACAAACAAGTCTTGCTAGATTTAACCTTTATTCCTTTTATTAGGCTTACATTGTTAGGTAAAGGAAATGGCATTGATACAGGCTATCAAACTTTTAACAAAGCTTTTATGAAGTATCCTGTGTCGTGTGTGTAAAAGATGTTGAATTGTAGTTTTGTTTGCAATGTTCTGAGGATTCACATATATTGAAAACATATCCTTCGCAATGATGATTACTTATTCTGTAGTCATCTGTGTCTAGAGTAAGCTCCTGTACAGAGACTAAAATCTTCTAAATGCTGTAAAATATGAAAACCATCTCCTTAGGTTGGGAAATAAACTGTTTTGTTTATTTTTGAGAAATCTCAGACACCATACCATTTATCCATAAATACATGAGCTTGGATCTCTAAAAGATAAGGACTTTTTCATATCTGGAAGATCATCCTACCTAATAAAAATTAAGTTTCTTAATATTCTATTCAAAATTCCCAGTGTTTTCTAGCAAGTGTTTATTTGAATTAGGATCCACCAATGTTGATGCATTACATGTGTTCATTATGTCTCATAACGATATTTTGATCTATAACTGTCCTTTTTATGTTTTTTATAGGATTGTTTTCATGTCTACTGTTTGTTGAACAAACTGGTACTGACATGAAGTAACTGTGCTCTAAAGGAAATAGGAAAATAGTTTATTCTGAACCAAGTATGAATGGCCTGGAAACACAGATTCAGGTTATCCTGAATGATGTGGTCCCCTGAATGACAAGGTCCACTTTGGAAGCACTTACACTTACAGAAGCTTTTATAACAGAAGAAAGTATTGCAGACGGAATCAGTGAGCAGCCTGTCTATAACAGGCGAGGAGCTGTCACTTGGGTGTTCTCTTCACTGCATTCTTAGCTTTAGTGTTAGTGGAGTCCAGAGGTCTGTCAGCCTCTATTCTGAGAGGTGGTTTGCTTGTTTGTTTTTATGGTATTAGGAACTGAACTTAGGGTCGCAGCCCCACCCCTCGTTTTATTGAGAAAGAGTCTCACTAAGTTACTGAGTTTCCCAGTCTGGGCTGAACTTGTGAGTCACCTGCTTCAACCTCAGAGTGCTGAGATTATGAGTTTATGTCACCATGCCTGCCTTCCAAAAGTTACATCTAGTAGTTACAAGGATGATGAGTCAGATATTGAAGTTGGTAATAAATGGTTATTATAAGGGACTAGTAGTAGCCCAGGATATTCTGGCTCTTTATGTGCAGCATTCCATATAGTAAGATGACCATCTTCTAGTCAGCTAAGATCAAACAGTTTATAGGCTATAGAATTTGATGTGACTTTTTCAGACATCTTCAGTTCACATTGAATTATCTATCCTGTGGAATTCCACAACTTTTGGATTTGGCCAGTTTTATCTTTGTGGTATTGATTAGCTTGTTTGCCCCATATTTTCTATAAATGGTCTTTTAATGGAAAATTTACTTGGAGACCAAAGTTTGGGTGCTAGGTATGATCATTACTATTAAGTATTTTTAGAAAGATAAAGAAGTCATGAGTCAAATGATACTTAAATAGCATAAATTTATAGTTAATTTTGGTTTTATACTTACGTCATTTTTTCTTATGTTAGGCATCTTTCTGAATACATTGTTTCTTTAGCATATAATATACTTAAAATACTAACTACCACCAGTGCAGGTAGTATTTCTTTAAAGAAATACCTTGCAATCTCTTCTACTTTATTTCTGTTTCTTTTTATTTTATAGAGGATAAAGCAGAATAAAATCAATCAAAACAAACCAGTGTAAGAGATACAGAACTTCAAAACATTACAAAATCAACAATAGTTACCATAATGCCTTTTTATGTCTTCAAAATAGCTGCAGATAACTTCAGACATAGTAAAATCAAACAGAATGGAATAGAATAGAAACAATAAAAACAAAACAATGAATGCAATAAAGGACTTCAAAACAAGTCAGTAGTAAATCCAAAATTGCTACCATAATATATCTTACTATCTTTGAAATAACTGCTCCTACCATCAGATTTGATATAATCAAACAAAACAAAAGAGAATAAAACCCAACCCTACAAAACAATGGGAATGGTATAGGACTTCCAAAACAAGACCATAGTGAATCAACAATGGTTGCAATCCTCAGAAGAAGATCCCCCTAGGTGTCACACTGTGTACTACTATCCTCTGAACCTATGATCCGACCACTGGCCCTAGACCGGCAATGTTAGTGAAACACCAATTGCATTTCACCTCGATATCATCACAGCCTGTGTTCCTCTGGATAAGCCAGTTGCTTATGGTGGGCAGGGTGGTGGTGGGGATTGGTACTTCTTGTTTGCCAGCCTGTATGCCGGAAGGGGATGGGGTCTGTCTGTTTCAGTCCACTGGCACCCCACACATGGCACTGGTTCCCAGGCTGGGCTTGCTTGCTGGGGTGGCCATGTTCTTTCTGTCCCCAGTCGGTGGATGGCGCTAACTCACAGGGAGAGGCTGGGGTCTGTCTGTTCAAGTCTGGCGGTGGCCCATGCATGGTGCTGGGCTTGCTTGCTGGCACAGTCATGTTCTCTCTATCTTTGGTCCACTAATGGCCTCTTTTACTTTATTTCTCATGTGATATTTTAACTAAGACTTCTGATACTCACAATTTTAATATTCTCATTATTTAAAATGTATTGAAGTACAGAAATATATAACCACAATCTGCTTGACATGTTTAGTTGATCATTCATTTTATGCTCTTTTTGAAGATAAAGGCAAGTTCTTGCAGAAAAACAAGAACACTGTTGATAAAGGAAAAATAATTCCCAGCCTATTAGATGTCTGGGGTGCTGAGTCTGTGGGCTCACAACATTGAGGAATGAAGTTGTGAATCAGTGGAGGAGATTAGGAGAGTTTTATTGGAAATGAAGAGAAGCATAGCTCCTAGATTTCCCAAGTGTGTGGCCACCAAGGCTCTTTGTTAGGGGTAATTTATATAACAGATCACAGCATGGGCATAACATGGGTCAGACTACAATTAACCTATAGGATTACAATAATAGCTTAGCTGATGTTGATCCAATAGGGAAACAAATCACTTAGCAAGGGCATTCTGAGAAAAGAACAGGTTGAGGTGTTCTGGACACTCACCTGTGCATCTGATGCTTACCTGAGCCCACTGGACCAGATGCTGCTAATTACAATATAATCTCATACTGCTGCTTATCTCTAGTGCTACATCCAGGGGTGGACAGATAGCCAGACTGTGGCATGGATGCCATGCCATATCACACCTTGCCATGCCATCTCCCTGCTCTGCCGAAAATGCAACTCCTAGCAGTCATAAACCCAGCATTAGTTCAGTATAACACAAGACTGTTTATTTGGATAAAAGATGGAAAAGAAAGAGGATAGACAGCTATCATGAGGTGGTAGGGGGCATCAGACCCGAAAGCTCATGAGTGCTTATCTCTGACTCCTTTCATTGGGGACTAGTGTCTTTCCCATCCCCCCGGTGGGTACTGGGCGATATCTGATCTGTTCTCTTAACTGTCTTTGATCCTAGGCATTCTCTGCCTACATTCTTTCAAGCCATTTTGTTTTTTCCTGTTCCTTTGTAATGAATAAGTGACGGCGGAGGGCCTATTAGGAAGGCAGTTTATTTAATGCTTAAGTAAAGGGGACATGTGTACATGTGTGTATCTGGTGTAATATTATATTGATGTTAAAAACATATAGACATGTGTATATGTGTAGGTGTATGTGCCTGCGTGGGTGGATATGTGTGTGTGTGCATATCTCATATATTAAATAAGAGTCCTTAGGTGGCTGTCTCTTATGGTCCTTGCATTTTCTCAGGTGGGTGAAGGGAGCTGGTTTTCCTGGTCTTTCATTTTTCTCACTCTTTTTGATGAATTCTTATGGTAATTTTGTTGTCTGCAGCCTCTTTCAGTCTAGTTTTCCTCTCCCTCCTTTGTCTTTCTAATTGCCTTAACAGCAGAGTCTACCTGTGAAAGCAAAAACTGCTTTTAGTAAGTTTCTCTGTAGATCTTAATTAAGCTTAATGAGGCCTTTATCCTGTCTTTTTCCTACCTGCAGGCCCCTGTCTCTACATAGGGGTTCGTGCAAGTCTGGCTGTGGCATCTTCATCTGGAGGCCTGGAATTCTTCAAATTTGCCTCCATCCAGTCTTGGTGTCTCTCCTCTTCTGTGCTAGCTTTGATACAGAGAAGATATAGGACCTCCAAAAAGGAAATATTGTAACTCCCAACTTGCTAGATGTCCAATGTGCCGAGTTCATGTTCTCCAAAATCAAAAAATGAATTCCAAGGGAACCTGGGCTTTGAACTAACTGTGTGCTCTCAGCGTGTTACAGCAGTTCTACATTTACCCGAGGTGAGGAAACTGAGTGGCACTTAAAGAAGTAGAGGGAACCAAATGTTATTATGCCGGCAGGCCCAGAGGAACAGCGTTCTCCAAAGTCTGAGCCTCAGGCCTTTGTTTGGGCTGTCTTATATAGAGGTTCTAGGTGGGAATGCTCAGTCTGAGTTACAGAGGCAGAGTGGGGCATAGTTAAGCATACAGGGTTTGAGGTGGGCTGTACGGTAAGATTCTAGCACTGGGAAGCAAGATAACAGAAGTAAAACAGGACAGTTGTTCTGTGCAAGCTATCCATTTTGGTCTTAAGTTTTGGTTTACCAAAGCTTTATTTGTCTCATTATTTCCCCGCTTTGATCCCCTGTACGCAGTCCTATAGAGCATTACTATCTCCCAGGGGACTATGTGGGTGGAGTGCCGTGGTCTGGGCAGTGGCCCTCCTAGTGTCATGGTCTCTGTGAATCTCATTAAGGCATTCAGGAGGCACAGCCCTATTGTCACAAGTAACAGGATAGTCAGCAGTGGCTCTACTAGGGGCAGGAGCCGTGATGTCCATTGGACTGGGATCTAATTGCAGCCCTCTTTTAGTTCTTTCCTTCTCCACTGGATCTTGTCTTTTCATTCACTGACCTTGGTGGTGACCACTCCTGACTGGTTTATGTAATAACAGTCTTCTCTGAGGAAGATGCATGTGCCATCCTTCTCCGTAGTGAGAAGGTCGGAGGCACTCCTGTTTTGCAGTTACAGCTGCCAATGAATTAATCTGACTTTGGAGGAAAAATAAGTGAGTCAGCTACTCATCGCATGTCATCTTTTAGTTTGTGGGACAGCCAGTAGTATACCCGTATACCCCTTCTGACGTCCAGTTCACCCTATATTGGCCCCTATTCCTGCAGCTATTACTGAACCAAACAAGACTGAAGCTAGCAATGCTCTTTTCCTGGGTGGGTTCCTGCCAGGGTGCAGGGCCATCTCTATCTCCTGGTCTGTATAGATGGAGATTTCAGGAGTAAGGAAAACATGGATGCACATACCCGCCAGTTTACCTGCAGGCAGTGATAAGCTGTGTCCCCACATAAGTGGAATACTGTTGGGGGGCTGGACTGGGTCTCATCATTTGGCAGCCTCTGTGGGAGCAGATTGAGGTATTAATCCTAGGGACTCATTCTTTAGACCAGTTTGGGGGTTATGGAGGTGCCTCTTTTTGACCCTTGGATAGTGAGGGAGAGCCCCAGAGGCCATCAGCCCTATTAGGGGGCTCATGTTTAGTTCTGAGGGGTCTCTGTAGAGACTCCACTTGACTGGAAGTGGGGTTCCCATATAGGCCCTCCTGTAGAGGGGCAAACACAGCCAGCAGACCTGGGATGTCTCCCTGTGAAGCAGACCAAAGCTGGCATTTAGGAGCCTGTAAATCTGAGGGGCAGGGTTGGTAAACTGAGCCAGTAGCAGCTGGACAAATCTATAGGCTGGTGGGGTTGTTTTTGGCTCATATCTGTCAGCTGTTTTCGAACCTTCTCCACTTGTTTTTATTGTGCCCTGTCTTACACATCTGCCCCTCATCGGACATGCCCGTGTGGATCACATAGGGTCCAACATGTGACTTTTCCATATTAGTTGTAGCAGGTTGACCCTAGGCCTGTGATATGGCTAACCCAGAAGAGTGTATCCTTGGGATCGTGGTCACCAGTATATTGGCACAGAATGGCTTTATGTTAGCAATTAGCTGTCATATTGATGTATGAGCTGAACCCAGTAAAGTGGCATCCACCCATAGTCATTGGGTGATTACAGGCATTGGGGCATAGGACAAGTGCAGATTAGGATGTCATTACTGCCCAGCAAATCCAGGACCCAAGAACTGACAGCCAGGGCCATTTGCTATGGCCAGTGGGATGAAGACCTTTAAGTGAAAGTAGTCTGGGGGAGGGGAGGTATCAGTGGATGGCTGGGCAAAAGCAGATGATACCAGTTAAACACCCTACCTACAAGAAGAAGGTTAGGATCAGCAGACACCTTTCACTTCATGTCCAGTTGGTTGGGATGACCTCAGCTAGAGTAAGAGCCAAGAACAAGGTTACAGACCCAAGGGTTGCTGAGAACCAGCGGTGGCAATTGATTACAATTGGCCTTTACTGGAGATAGCCTCCCATGAATGGCGTCCTCAGGCTTCTGCCGTACTTAGTCTCCAGTGTGAATAGAGCAAGGCAGTTGTCTCTCCACAGTGTCCTCAGGGTTATATTGTGTCCCGTTGGTCTCTGCTGGAGTTGAGTTTTCAGGGGGTCTTGCAGGTTGGGGTGAGCAGTCCAGTTGGCTGGGAAGTCTTCAGGGTAACCTTTTTTCACCCTCAAATGGTGTACCTGAAACTTTAACAACAGTCAGGGTGACAAGCACAACAATATGAGACCCTATTCACACAGGCTGAAGGGGTTCCTTTTTCTGATCTTTGACCCAGACTGAACCCCCTGGCAGGAATGAGTGTTCAGGGCTGCCTGAGTGATTGGGATTCTCTTGGAAACAAACTTAATGTTGTAAGAGAACACTTTTTCTGGGGCCTGTAATTCAGCAGTCAGATTTGATTCTCCTAGCTGCCTGACATCTTCTTTGAAGGCTCTAATCATGGAAGGGGGCTGTTGTAGTCAGGGATTACAGGAAGAACAACTGCATACAGGACACAGAATTTGTAATACTGTTTATTATTATAATAGTCACCCAGAGTTAAACACAAGAAAGTGCAGGAATATCTGTCCACAACACTAAGACCCAGCATCCCACAGCAGTGTCTTGCAAGAGTCCAGCTAAAGACCCAAAACACATGACAATGCCTCCCACAAATCCAACTGGAAATCTAAGAGCCCCAGTAAGGACTCATGCCAGTATATTTTATGGTTCTGTGCCGGGAAGGCCAAAGGTCAGCAGTGGAAACTAGAAAGTCCATGCCAACGGGGTGAGGGAGCTGTGCAGAGGGTTGAGGGTTCTACACAGGAGCCGAGAAGTCATGTTCAAAAGAAGTGGGGCTTCCCTGAAGAGTACCACAGCCATCCTCAGTGGCAACGAGGTCCCGCGCCTCCGACGATGAGAACATTTGAGCACAGGTCAGGAGGCCCAGGGTGACAAGCTTCTCCAGCACACAGCTTCCCCTCCGGAGCCAGGAAGCGATGCACAATGTGAGGAGCAGGGCTCCCGCAACATGAACCACAGCCACTCTCATTGATGAGGTCCTGAGCTCCTCCGACGATAATGGCCGAATCCATGTTGAGGAAGCCAGCATGACAAGCACCTGCAGGAGAACCAGTGGCTTGAAACACCAACTCTTGAAAGAACTCGCAATGCCTGGCTCTTCTCCACATCTCTATTTATGTTGGCAACTTTCCTCAGGTGGACCATTTTTACTCAACATCAGCTGAATTAATTCAGCTGGTGCTAAGTTGACCACTAGTTTTTAATCCATAACAGGGACCTTCTGAACAGGATTTCATAGGGGGAGTAGCCAGATGGTCCTCATGTACATCAGGCCCCTAGTAGGGCCAGGGGCAGCATGTCAACCCAGGGCAGGTGGGTTTCCTGACAGAACTTGGCTAGGGTAGTTTTTAGGATATGATTCATGCACTGTACTTTTGCTGAACTCTGAGGTCTATAGGCTGTGTGGAGTATTCCATTTAATCTTCAGCAAGTTCACTAGTGTATTATTTCTGCTGTGAAGGCTGATCCATTGTCATTTCCGATAGTGAGGGTCAGCCCATACCAGGCAGTGATTTCCCACAGCAAGACCTTGGCCACTTCTTGGGCGTCTTAGGCTTGTCCATGTGGATATGGCTTCTACGTAGCATGAATGCATATGGGCAAGGTCTAGTAGATGTTTGTAGCTGAGGCATGGGTTTATCTCTGTGAAGTTTACCTCTAAGTCTTCAAAAGGGGAAGTCCTAGTGTGTTGTGTCCCCAGAATGGGCTTTGGCTGTTGGAGCGGGTTGTTCTGGGCACAGGGTTGGCATCAGTTGCTTATGGTGGCACAGAGAGATACCAGCCAGGGGATATAGAAGTACTGGCCCCACAAAGCCTCTAAAGCTGTCTTTCCTAGATTGGTGAGTTCATGATATTGTTGGACCATAGAGAAAGCCATCTTCTGGAGTACATAGGGTTTCTGATCAGGTTGACACCACCATTCTAAATGGAGTTTTGTATCCCCCTTTCTCCCCAGGCTGGGCAGAAGTCATCAATATTTTAGGAGTCTCTTGGGTCAGGGCTGTTTCGTTTTTCTGTGCTGACCAATCCACCAGCTGATTCTCTTTGGTAATAGGATCTTGTCCCTTTAGGTGTCTCTGACAGTACCTGGTGGCCACCCTTTTCAGTTTCCAGATGGCCTCCAGGAATTGGAGTATTCCATCCTTGTTCTTTATCGCTTTTATGCCAGCAGTCAGTAGTCTTCTCTTTGTATGTGGCCCTACGGATGTCGATTGTAGCAAAGGTGTACTTCAGAGTTAGTGTTGACGGTTTTTCCTTTTGCCCATCAGAGGGCCGAATGAGGGCCCAGAGTTCAGCCCTTTGTGCTCACCATCCCTTTGGGAGGGGTCCAGCTTCAATGATGTAATCAGTGGTAGTGACTACATACCTGGCCAGATGTTCTCCATCTTGGATGGAACTGCTGCAGTCTGAACAGGGTGGCATTTGGTCTGGACTCGAGTATCATTACAATTGGGTCAGCTGGACATTTCATCAGTGACCTCCTCACAGTCATGGTCAGTATCCCTCAGTCAGCAGAAAGGTGACCAGATTCAGGGTCTTAATGGTTTCCAAGGTGACTCTAGGGTTCTTACAGAGTAGCCCTTGGTGTAGAGTCATTCTGGAATTTGAGACACATTTATGTCCTTGGCTGTTTATCAGTCATGACAGAATGAGGAACCTTGACCCGAATGGCTTGTTGCAGAGTTAACTTGTTGGCCTCCTTGATAAACAAGGATAACTGTGGCTGCTGGACAACAGAGCCGAGGGGACTATCTCATGGCAATGGCATCCAAATGGTTGGACAAGTGGCCTCTGCCAGGGTCCAGCCATTTGAGTTAAAACCCTGAGTGCTACGTGTTCTTTTTCATGGACAAAGAGGTTGAATCTTGGCTTACGTCTGGTAGCCCTAGCTAAGGGCACAAGCATGTAGTCTTTAGACCTCTTTGAAGGCTTCCTCTTGTTGGTCCTTGTATTTGAGGGGATTTTCTTCTGGCCTTGTCAGTGCTGAATGCAGTGGCTTAATCTTTTCAGAGAATCTTGTTACCCATATACTACAGAACCCAGCTGCTGCCAAGAATTCTCCACTTTTTCTTGTTGTTAGGCCTTGGAATAGAGCAGATGACCTGCTTACTTTCTGGTCCCAGAGAGCAGTGGCTTTTTGTTATGGCAAATCCTAGATATCAGACAGAGGGGAGCCATATCTGCCTTTACAGGACACTTTCTGTCCTGCATCCAGGAGCAGTTGTAGAAGGGCTCACATCCCTTCCCAACAGTCTTGTCTCTTCTCACTTGCTAGCAAGAGATCATCTACATATTGGAGCAGAACACAGTTCAGCTTGTCTCTGGGAAGGCAGCCAGGTCAGCTGCTAAAACTTCCTTGAACAGGGAATGGAGGGGGACTTCTTGACGCCCTGGGGGAGCCTTGTCCAAGTCAGTTGAGTCTTTTGTCCTGTATTGGGGTCTTCCCACTAAAAGGTGAATGGGGGCTGACTTTGTGGGACCAGGCACAAGCAGGATAAAGCATTTTTGAGATCTAAGTAGGTGAACCAGGTTGTCCCAGGTGGGAGTAGGCTCAGCAGCATGTAGGAGTTTGGGGTGACAGGGTATAGGGTGATGGTGGCATTGTTCACTGCTTAGAGGTCCTGTACTGGCCAGTAACCATTTCTGCTAGGGTTTTACTGGTAGCAGAGGGGTATTCAAAGGGGACTGACCCTCTATTAGGATACCCTCCTCCTTTAATCAACTTATATGCTCCTAGGTTCCAATCTGTGCCTCCCTGGGTATGGCATATTGTTTCAGTCTGGCAGGAGTTGTCCCTGGTTTGAGCTCTGCCAGTATTAGGGCAATCAGTCTCCCTTTCCCAGACAGGCCTGACCAGGGGCAAGCCCTGGGCCCTTGCCTTAACCAGAAGATGCACAGGGGGACCAGTCCACCTCTCCACCGAGTCTGGTCAGGAGGGACCTGGAGCACCTGTCAACCATCCTTTCCTGGTGAAAGAGGTCCCACCAAGGAGGTAGAAGCTGCACCGTTTCATTCTCCCAGGGAGGGTGTGTGGCAACCACTCCCCCAGAACTCCGAGCCAGTGGTGCACGGGGCCTGCACAGTTGGCTTCCCAGCAGGAAACCAGAATGTTCCAGGGGTTTTAGATTTGGCAGAGGTGAAGAAACCAAGTGGCACTCAGAGAGGTAGAGGAAACCAAACTTACGTCAGTGGGCTCAGAGAAGCTGTGTACTCCACAGTCTGAGCCCTGGGCCTTTGTTGGGGCTGTCTTCTGCAGAGGTTTTAAGCAGGAATGTACAGGCAGAGTTACAGTGGCAGAAAGGGCACGGGTAAACATAGGGGTTTGAGGTGGGCCATACAGGCAAGGTTCCAGCAGTGGGCAGTACAAGCAAGGTAACAGAAGTGGGCCAAGATAGTTGCTTTAATCTTATCTGGTCACCTATGGTGAGTTTCCGTTCCTTTCCGTTCCGTTCCGTTCCTTTCCTTTCCTTTCTTTTCCTTTCCTTTCCTTCTTTCTTTGCAAAAAAAAATTTTTTTTTAATTAAAGGCAAAAAACAAAACAAAAAAAAAACACCTTGCAGGTTTTGTGTCCCCCACCCTTCCTCCTCCTCCCTCTGCCCTCTCTGGGGGATGGACTTACCTGAGTAACTTTTTTCTTTATAGGCTCTCTTCCTTTGCTTCTGCCTCTGTAGATCTTTGACCCTTCCTTAGTCCTTGTATAATTTGCACATTATTGTGTGAAGTGTGATATATGGCTTGAGTGCTATAGATACAAGTAAGTTTAGAATAAAAGAAACTGTGATTGCCAGGCTCAATGACTTTCAAGTGAAATCTAGGGTACTCATCAAGGTAAAGTTGACAAAATTGATGCAGTCTTTGGAGTCATTATTATACATTAGTTTCCAGTGTTGTAGAAAGATACAGATGGGTCCAGTCTATGTTGATGGCCTAGCTCAGCAAGCACACACAGCAAGTCTTCAACCCAGTAAGCATTTAGATAACACAAAACAGGAGAACTTCACAGCTGGTTGGTACCAGATATGCTGAAGAATTTTCTAAGAAAAGATTAGGATGAATTGTCTGTAGTGGTTTGCTGCCCAACATTTTGCTCATTAAACTATCTCTTGCAAAAACTTTCAGCTGTGTCTTGATATCAGTTACTTTTGACCCTAGTAGGCTGTCGTTATTTTTAGTAACTGTACTGGAAACAGCTCTATGAAGTCCCTTCTTTGTTTCATGTTCCAGATCTTGAATGGAAATAATATAATGGCTTCATATACAAAATAGTACAAAAGACCAGGAATTGTTGTGAAACTGCAGTAGAGAGATGTTAAAGTTATTTAGAAAGGTGTTAGGTTTTTCTTTTTTTATACAAAATTTTGAGTATTCTATTATATTATCTTCTTGCCTTTTGATAATGGGAATGTATATTATAAATCATAGCAGTAAGAACTGATTTCTTATTGGGAAGGGAGAATAAGCAGAATTTCAGACACCAGCTAGGCATTGTAGGAAATGAAACTGTCACATTCTTGTGTGCACCATGGATTAGAAAAAGTTCCATTCTTTTTAAACATCAGTAGGAAAACACCAGGTGGGTTTATTCCACTCACCTTGGAAACTTTTCCTTTCATTTTAGAAAAAAATCACAATTATTCTCATAATTTACCAAATAAGTGGAGGTACATGTTGTGAGGTTTTGATGAGCACACTGCAGCTGAGATAAGCACCTTGATGCTTAGGCCAAGCATCAGATCAAGTTCTCAGCCTCAACCCAGGACCTCCAACTGCCCATCGTGTTATAACTTTTAATTGCTTACTCTGTTCCTGTGGACCCACTCTGGCCCAATCTCAAACCATTCCAACCTGTGGAGTTGATATTGTAGATGGTGCAGATCCAGATGGGTATCTAGATTTTTGTGTGTGACCACCCCCCACAAAAAAAATTGAACATTGCATACAATGGTACAGAAGAAGCAGCTAAGTTTAATGAAGTTAGAGGGGTGAAGATGTGCTTAGAGCCAGGAGGCTCGTACCAGAAGAAAGGAAAATGGGATGAATGGGGACGAAGCATGGTGCCAGTGCCAAATGGGCTTAAGGATTTGAAATCTGTGCTGGGCCTAGAACCCCTTCTATTGGGTCTTTTCGAGCATAATTGACAAAGTGATTGACAGGATGCTGAGTCAGGAGGTGGGAATGGGGTGTTGCTCAGAATCTGGTGAGCGGAGGGGAGGAATCCCATAACCCCTAACTCTATTTTAGAGCCAGAGCAGGGTCCCAGTCTTGTATCAACCACCTGGGGACAGTGAGACCCCACACTGTATGTCTGGTTTTTCTTCTGCCAAAGACTCGCAGAAAGTCTTGGAAATGAAGCCACAGCCAGGCCTTGTAGTACGCTGCTACCTGAGTGGGAGTAGGAGACCCTGAGGGTCCCATCATAGCACTGCTCTCCCCAGAGATCAAGAGAAGTGAGGTGTACTCTTGAAAGCGAGCTAAATTGTATCTGCTGCCAAGCTGTGAGACCAGGAACTGGAGGCTTTCAGCACATCCTGTCTCACTTCCCTCTACTCCTACATTATGACCCCAACGTCCAGTACACCTGGAGGGCTCCAGCCTCCTAGTGTTTTCCTTCCCATGCACTCCCACGAAGACCCAGCCTGACAGAACCAATCACAGTTTTTAAAAAAAGAGAACTTTTCCAGGTGAAATGTCTCTGCTTAAGAGTCTGGGGTCCCCACAAAGACGATCACATGTAGCATGTGCCTGGAAATAATAGCCGTGCCCTGCTGATGGTCTTCACATGGCTCACAAATGACACCAGACATCTCCTGAGGTGTTTCCTACTCCCAGATGTTTTTCGACTTGCCTAGTTTCTGTTGAGCAGTGGGACATTGTGTGTTTCATTGACTTTTCTTTCCCCTGTCATCATTGAAGCCACAGGGCTTTCCAAACCGGAACAGTCTGTCTTGAGAACAATGGTGATAAATAGCTGTAAGTGCCCAAGAACTCTATTTGCTGTGTTTGCTATGGGTGAAAGTGCAGATGTAGATGCTTGCAGTGCTCCTGGATTCATTTCCCTGGACTTCTTGACAGCCAGATTCCTCTTACTACACACATAAACAGATGGTTCCCCCACTGTGGCCTGGGTCAGATAGATCCACGTTCCCCAAAATTGGGCCTCAGCTCAGCTTCTCACTGCAGGTCCTCTCCACAGGTGTTTTGGGGAGGGGTGACATTTCAGATGTATGTAATAACCTCCTTCTGGCTCCCAGAGGCTCATTTCTATCTCATTATTCAAAATGTATTTAATCCTTCTCTAAAGGTTGTCAAATTCTTCACAGTTCGAGCATTGCTAAAACGCTCAAGTCCAAAATCTCCTTTGAGACGCAAGACAAACTCTTGGCTCTGAGCCCCTCACAGCAGCCAGGGAGCAAAGAACTAAAGATGTTTTTGTCATTGGATTTCAGTATTCTGACTGGTATGTCCTTCTGTGTTTATGCTATTTAGGATTTGTTGAACATCTTAGATACTTAAATTCATGCTTGCACCGAATTTGAGGTTTTCAGCCATTCTTTCATCTCTGTCCCTTCTTTCCTCCCTCCCTTCTTTTTTTCTTTTCTCTTCTTTCCTGTGTTTTTTTAACATTATATTTTGTTGGTACATTTTAGATGTACGTAACGATCACATTCATCATAGAGAGTTTGTACCTGTACGTAAGATAATTTGTTTTTCTTTCCCTCATTTCCCTACATTCCCTTCAGTCTTTCTTCCCCTCCCCATTTACAAAGCTTTGTTCCCATGTTTTCCTTCTTTTCTCTTTTTTTCCCACTTTTCCCTTCTTTCTTTTCACCCTTTCCTGTCTCTTGTTCCCCTCCCATTTGAACATTTTCTTCCTATTTCAAATACATTTTGGTCCTTATTTACACTTCCAGTTTCTCACACTAGAGAAACAATGATATTCACACATGTGTCTGATTTATTTCACTTAACAGTATGGACTCAAGGTGTATCCATTTCCCTAGAAATGTTTTAAGTGTATCCTTCTTTATGGCAGAGTAACTCTCAATTGAATAAAAAAAAAACCTACATCTTTATACATTTACCAGTTGATGGGCACTTGGGTTTTTTCCAAGATTTGGCTATTACAATCTGTGCTGCTATAAACATGAGTGTGCATATGTCACTGTGGTATGATGCTTTTATTTCTTTTGGGAAGATACCTGGGAAGGGAATGGCTGAATCAAACACAACCTCTATTCCTAGTTTTTTGAGAAATTTCGACATTGATTTCCACAGTGGGATTTCAGTATTCTGACTAGTATGTCCTGCTATGTTTATCCTATTTAGGATTTGTTGAACATCTTAGATATGTAAATTCATGCTCTGTGTCAAATTTGAGATTTTCAGCCATTCTTTCCTCCCTCCCTCCTTTCTTTTCTCTTTCCTTTTTTCTCCCTCTCTTTACCTTTTTTCTATGCTCGGGGGTCAGACCAAGGGCTTCACATGAGGTAGGCAAGCATTCTACCTGTGAATCACATCCCTAGCTCAGCCATTATTTCCTTGCATATTTTTCTGCTCCTTTTTCTGTTTCTTCTCTTTCTGAAACTTGCATTCTGTGTATGTCTCCCACATCTTTCCGACTCTCTTGTCTTTCTGTTCTTCTGATGATATAATACTTGCTGATTTCTCCAAGCTCCCTGATTCTTTATTATGAAATTCAGACCTATTATTGAGTTCCTGGTGTGAATTTTCATTTGGTTATTATAATTTTCACCTTTAATATTTGCATTTTGTTCTTTTTTTGCAATTTCTGTCTCTTTTATTACTCTTCTTCATTTGATGAATCATTGTCACTAACCCTTTCTTTACACATGGTTTCCTTAATTCTTTTATTTAATATTATTTATTCCTTAATTCTTTTTAAAATAATATTTATTTATAATAGTATTCATCTATTTAGTAATGCTTTTAGTAGTATAGTATTTATTGGTAATACAGAATAATGAAGTTTGTTTTGGTATCTTGGCATACACATATAACATATTTTGATTATTTTCATCTCATTACCTCAGTCTCTTACTCCTCCCAAACCTCTTTCCCATCTCTAAAAATCTACTTTCTACTTTCCTGTCGTCTCTTCATTTTATTTATTTTAGATTCCTCATGTAGAAGAAGAGAGCTTTCAGAGACTTATTTCATTTAGCATGATCTCCAGTTTCATCTATTTTCCTGCAAATGGCGTGGTTTTTTATGGCTGAGTAACATTCCATAGTGTGTATATACCACATTTTCTTTATCCACTGATCTGTTGGTAGACACCTAGGTTCTTTCTGCAACTGAGCTATTGTGAATTGTGCCACTATAAACATGGATATGCATATACCACTATAGAATGCTGTTTTTAATTCTTTCTGGGATATACCAGAGTATAGGTGGATCAAATGGAATTTCTATTTTTAGTTTTTGCAGAATCTCCATACTGCTTGCCACAGTGATTGTACTAGTTTACCTCCCCACTGACAGTGTAGACATACACACATGCGCGCACACACATCTGCTGCCCACATTCACCAGCATTCATTGTTTCTTGTATTCTTGATGATAGCTCTTCTGCCTGTAATCTGCATACAGATTTGATTTGCATTTTCCTAATGTCTTAAGACATTGAACATTTCCCCCTATACTTTTTGACCATTTGTTTTCCATTTGTCAGTTTATTGATTGAATTACTTGCTTTTTTGGTGTTAATTTTTTAAGCTCTTTGCATATTCTAGATGTTAATCCTCTATTAGAAGAATAGCTAACAAAGATTTTTCTCCTACTCTGTAGGTTGTCTCTTAACTTCGTTGCTTTCTTTGCTGTTCAGAAGCTTTTGGATTTGATGTAGTCTCATTTATTGATTCTTAATATCATTTCTTGTGCTATTGACCCTATTCAGGAAGCCTTTGCCTGTGCTTATGGCTTTAGGGTTACACCTGTGTTTTCTTCTAGCAGTTTCACAGTTTCAGGTCTTATATCTGGGTCTTTGATTTGATTTTAGTGCAAGGTGAGAGATAATTGCAGTCTTCTGCATGTGGATATCCAGTTTTCCCAGCACTATTTTTTAAAAAGTTATGTTTTCTACAGTATGTGTTTTTGGTCCCTGTGTCAAAAGTCAAGTGGCTATAGGTCCCTGGGTTTCTTTCTGTGTCTTGCATTCTGTTGTATTTGTTATGGTTTAGATCTAGGATGTCCACCCCAAATTCTCATGCTCAGAAGTAGGGTTTTTGAAACTAATTGGATCATGGGGTGCTATCCTCATCATTAAATTCATTCACTAATGGATTCAGTAGCTGAGTTTGCTGTAAGGAGGTGGTACCTGGTTGGAAGAGCTGGTTCCTAGGGTGAGGACTGTATTGACCTGAAAGGGTATCTCTCCATTCCCAGCTCTTTACTCCTCTCTCTCTGCTTCCTGGCCACCATGATGTGAGCAACTTTTCTCCCAGGCCCTTCCATTATGCCTTTCCTGCATTGGAACCAGCCGACTGAGGACTGGAAATGTGAGCCAAAATAAACCTCTCCTCCTTTAAATTGTGGGTGTTGGGTATTTATCTCAGTGCTAAAGAAATTGACTGAGACATTATTGGTCTGTCTGCTTTTGTGCCAGTACTGCATTGTTTTTGTTAACATGACACTGTAATGTAATTTGAAATTAGGTGTTATGATACCTGCAGCTATGCTCTTTTTTACTGAAGACTGCTTTGGCTGTTTTGGACCTTTTGTGCTTCTATGTAAATTTTAGGATTGTGAAGTAATGTTACTGTTTTTTTTTAATAGGAATTGCATTAAAGCTGTAACTTTCTTGGTAATACAGCCTTTTGACAACATTAGTTCCTTTCATCCATGAAAAAGGAAATTCTTTTCTGTCTTTAATTTGAGTTTTCAACTTTCTGTAATTTTCGTTACAGAGGACTTTCACCTTCTTGATTACATCCATTCCTAGGTATCCTTTTGAAGCTATTGTGACTATAATTGCTTTCCAGATTGTTTCTTAGCAGATTCATGATTGGTGAATAGCAAAAAAAAAAAAAAAAAAAAAGGAAAGCTACCGATTTAGTTTTTTGCATTGTGTCTTGTAATATTGCCCTTTTCATCTTTAATTTGTATCTTCTCTTTCTTTTGATGTTTGGCTAAACTTATCAAAGATAAGTTATCAAAGATAAGATAAACTTAATCAAAGATAAACTTACCTTGTTTATCTTTTCAAAGATTCATTAATCCTTTGTATTGTTGTTTAGTCTCGATGTTACTAACTTTTGCTTTGAGCTTCATTCTTTTTTTCCTCCTACTAGTTTTAAGTTCAAATTCTTGTTTTTCAAGGACCTAGAGATGCATCATTGGGTTATTTATTTGGGATTACTCCATTTTTCTAGTGTAGGTATTCGTGGCTATAAACTCCACTCTCAGAAAAGCTTTTTAAGAAGTATTCCCCACAGATTCTGATATACTGCAGTTTCATTATTATTTGATTCTAGGAATTTTTAAACATTCCCACTAATTTGTTCAATAACTGATTGTTCAAAAATGTCTTTTTAAATTATTGTATAGAACTTTTGTGAGCAGATACCAGTAATTTTTTATTAGTACATGTTTGCAGTACATGATCACATTCATTATGGGAGATTTGTACATTTACATAACCCATCTTAATTCTTTTTTTGTCCCCTTTCCTCCAGCCCTTCTTTTGCCTCCTCATTTTCAGCAGTTCTGTTTTCACTTTTTCCTCAAATTTGTTGTTTTTCTTTAAATTCTTTTTCTCTTCCTTTGCTGTCCCTCTCCCATCTCTCATTCCCCTTCCCATTTGGAAAGCTTTTTCTACTTCCTAACTAACATCTGTCCTCTATTTTGCTCCTTACTAACAGTTTGGGTTTCTCACACAGGAGAAGCAGTGAGATATTTAAACTTGTGTGTCTGATTTATTTCATTTAAGATTATGGTTTCAGGCTGCATCCTTTTACCTAAAAATATCTCAATATATCCTTCTTTATGGCAGAGAAATAGTACTCCATTGTGTATAAAAACCTGATCTGTTGATGGGACTGTCACCAAGATTTAACTATATTATAAACTGTGCTGGTAAAAACATGGATATACATGTATCACTGTGGTGTGATGACTTAAACTTTTTTGGGAAGACACCTGGAAGGGGAATCTAGGTCAAATGGAACCTCTAGGTTTATTTCGGGGGGACTCTTCAAACTAATTTCCATAGTGGTTGTACCAATTTGAACAATGGAGAAGCATTTCTTTTTCCACACAGCCTCACCAGCATTTGTTATTGTCTGATTTCTTTTTTTTAAAGATTTTATGTAACTTTTTTTAAATTTTATTTTAAAGATAGTAAAATCCAACAAAAGATAATAGAACAATCAAAACAAAGCAGTAGAACTGGCATAGAACTTCAAAGAGAGATACTACGAAAACAATAGCTACTATATTGTATCTGATTACTTTCAGAATTTGTTTTTGCTATGCCTGATGGAATGGTCAACCATTGTCTGATTTCTTGATAGTCTTTTTTTTCTGGAGAGAGATGGAATCTTAGTGTTGTTTTAGTTTGTATTTCTTGAATGGCCCCCAGTGTTGAGCATTTTTCATGTATTTATTTGTGATTTGGACATGTTCATTTCAGATGCCATTTTTGGATTGGGTGTTTAAGTTTGGGCAGTCTTACTTATTTTTGAGTTCCCTGTATATTCTAGGTATTAGTCCTCTGATACCTAGAACTGAGTTATAACTGACAAAAAATTTTCCCATTCTGTAGGTTGTTGCTTCACTTGGTGGTTTTATGTGCAGAAGTCTTTTGATTTAATTTGATCCCATTTGTTGATTCTTGGTAATCACTGTTGTGCAGCTGGGGTTTTGTTCATAAAATCTTTCTCTACATGTATGTCTTCATGAGTTTTACCTCCAGGAGATTGTTTCTATTTCAACATTTAGATTTTTGATCAATTTCAACCTTAGTTTAGTGTGTGATGAGAGACATGAGTCCAGGTTCAACGTTCAGCATCTAGATAGCCAGTTTTCCCAGCGCCATTTGTTAAAGAGGCTATTTTTCCTTCAGTGAAGATGTTTGGTCCCTTTGTCAAAGGGGTTGTTTATGCATCATCTATTCTATTCCATTGATCCAGAAGTTTGATTTTGGTTTTCTGTTCAGTTGTTTTGTTTTCTCCTCCTCCATATCATGTTGTTTTTGTTGTTGTAGCTTTGCAGTACAATTTGAAGTCCAGGATCGTGATGCTCCCTGTGTTGCCCTTATTGCCCAGAATCACTTTTGCTATTCTAGGTCTTTTCTGGCCCCTTATTAATTTTAGTAAGGTTTTCCCTAGTTCCGTGAGGAATGGTGTTGGTAATGGATAGGGATTGGTTAAACTTGTGTAACAGTTTTAGAAGTATGGCCATATTTACTATATTGTATCCAAGAATAGGGAATGTCTTTCCATTTTCCAATGTCCTCTTTAATCTCCTTTTTTAAAGTACTATAGTTTTCGTTATAGAGGTCTTTTACTTTCCTAGTTAGATTAATTGCTAATTAATTGTTAGGTTAATTGTTAGATTAATAACATCATTTTTCTCGATGCTATTGTGAAAGGTGTTGTTTCCCTGATTTCTCTCTTGGTGAGTTCATTATTACTGTTGACTTCATATTCTGCAGTGCAACTGAATTTGGTTATTAATTCTAGGAGACTTTTAGTAGAGTTTTTTTGGGTCTCCTATGTAGAGGATCATATCACCAAATTATGGTAATTTAACCTCTTCCATTTCCACCCATATTCCTTTTATTACTCTTGTCTAATTGTTCTGGATAATGTTTCAAAAACTCTATGGAATAAGAGTGGTGATAGTGGACATCCTTGGCTTTCTGAAGTTAAAGGGAAATTTTTAAGCTTTTCTCCACTTAGTATGATGATGGTTGTTGGTTTAATATAGATGGCTTTTATCGTCTACTCCATAAAAACCTACTCCAATTTTCTTTAGGTTTTTTTTTTATCATGAATGGATATTGGATTTTGTCAAATGCTTTTCTTGCATCTATTGAAATTATCATGGTTTTTTTTTTCTTGCTTTTGTTAATTACATTTATTGACTTGTGTATGTTGAACCATCTCTGCATTCCTGGAATGAATCCTGCTTGGTCATGGTCTATAATCTTTTTGATGATTTGGTGTATTCTGTTTACCAATATCTTATTGAGGATTTTTGCATCTATGTTTATTAGAGAGATTGTCCTGTAGTTCTCTTTTTTGGTTGGGTTCTTTTCTAGTTTTGGAATCAGGGTAATACTTGCTTCCAAAATTACTCTGGGAGTACTGCTTCCTTTTTGATTTCATTAAAGAGTTTGAGAAGTATTGGCATTAGATCTTTTCTAAAGTTCTTGTAGAATTCAACATTGAATTCATTGGAGAACTGGGCTTTTTCCATGATTGGTAGTTATTTTTGTTTTTGAGTTTGTTTGTTTGTTTGTTTTACTTCAATTTCATGAACTGATATTAGATTATTTAGGATTTTTGAATCTTCTTGGTTCCGCTTTGATTGTTCTTTTTTTTTTTAATTTAAGAGAAAAAAAGATATATAACAAAGACAAAAAGCAGAAGAGACAAATGACTAGAGTAAATACACAACAGTAACATTATAGGTTTACAAAACAGGATAGAAATTTGATAATGGTTGCAATATTGCGTATCGTTACCTTCAAAATGGTTGTTTACATTAATAGATATAGACATGTAAAATTGATCCAATCATATGAGTATTAATTGTTCTTTATCCATAACAAACACATTCAGCAGTGTGTTCGTTTTAGTTATCTTACATATACATATTATGTATCTGGAAATCTAACCATTTCTTCTGAATTTTTCTTTTTTTTTTTTTTTTCCGGATTTCTGCAGAATCCTTTGTGATTTCTCCCTTTTTATTTCTAATTCTGTGGGTTTGTGTCTTGTCTTTCCTTATTTTGATATGGTTGAATGAGGGTTTGCCTGTTTTGTTTAATCTTTTATAGAATAAATTCTTCAATTCATTGAGTCTTGGCCTTGTTTTTTAATGTCAGTTACATTAATTTTTGCTTTGATCTTTATATCTTTGGGTTTGAAGTGTTCTCGTTTTTCTAGAACAGTGAAGTGTATCATTAGGTTATTTATTTGAGCTTGCTCTGTTTTTCTGATGTGGGAATTCATCACTTTTAGCTTCCTTCTTAGGACTGTTTTAATTTTGTCCCATAGGTTCCAGGATATTGCACTTGGCATTATCTTTTGGTTGAAGAAACTGTGTTAATTTCTTCTTTAATTTTATCTTTAGCCCATTGATTATACAAGAGGGTGTTACTTAATTTCCATGTGTTTGCATAGTTTCTGTGGTGTCTTTTGCCATTGATTTGTGTTCTCATCACAACATGATCTGTAAATATATATACTTGGGATGATTTCAGTTCCTTTGCATTTACTTAAGCATGCTCTAGGGGCTGGTATGTGATCTCTCTTGGAGGACGTCCCATATGCTGCTGAGAAGAATGCGTATTCAGTTGTTGGGTGGAATACTCTATAGCTGTCTGTTAAGTCCATTTGTTCAAAGGTTTGGTTCAATTCTGCTATTTCTTTGTTGATTTTTTTTTTTTTGTCTAGTTGATCTGTCTTTAGGTCCTCTATTAAAATTGTATGAGGTGAATTGTATGTAGTGACTTGAAATCCACTTTGCAGTTAGATTTGCTACTCCTCATTTTTCTAGGTTCCTGTTGCATTGAATATTATTTTACATTCTCTGAATTTCTTTTTGGGTTAAATGTGTTTCTTGTATGAAGCATGTTGGATCTCGTTTCTTGATTCTTTCTGTTAATCTGTGTCTTTTGATTGGTGAATTGAGACCATTCATATTGATAGTCATTGTATCATTTTCCTGCAATTAATTCTCTTTCTTTCCCTTCAGTTTGTTTGCCTTGCCTAGTGAATTCATTCTTTTGGGATTTTTGACATTATTATCTTTATTTTCCCTTTCTAGGATATCCTTGAGAATTTTTTGGAGTGCTGGTTTGTGAATTTTTTAGGTGCTGTTTGTCATGGAAGTATCTTATTTCTCCACTAATTTTAAAGGTAATTTTGCAGGATATTTTCATCTGTTTTCTTTTAGGGCATAAAACACTTGAATCTATGCTCTCTTTGACATGGGGTTTGTGTTGAGAAATCTGATGTAATTCTTACGGTTTTCCTTAATAAGTGATTTGTTTCTTTTCTCTAATAACTTTTTAAGATTCTGTTCTTGTGTTGAATTTCTGTAATATTGTCTATGATATATCTTGCCGTGCTTCTTTTCTGATCATGGCTGTTTGAGATTTTATATACCTCACTTACCTATGTGTCAAATTTTTTTTCCATGTTTGGAAATTTTTCTGCTGTTACTTCTGTAAACATATTTTTTATATTCTTCGTGAGATCTTCTGATTTTTCATTAATTAGGAACTTTTGGAGGTATTTTGCTTCCATATTTTTTTGTTTTTTATTTGTTTGTTTGTTTTCTGTGTTGAGGTTTGCAGATCGCTTATGGTGGGTGACTTTATTGCTAGTTTGAAGATCTTTTTAAGTAATTTCTACTTTTCAGGAAGGTCCTCTAGGTTTAGCTAGCTGTTGGCCTTTGGGTCTGTCCCAGGATCCAGCCACCTCTGTTTATTAAAAAGAGGAGGATGTAGCTTATGTTACTCTGTACCCAGTTTTTTGGTAATGTGCTGCAGTATTGTTTATGACCCACGGACTACATTAATCTAGATATTGACATACAGAGAAAAGCAATTGATAGCAACAATTATGTCGCTTTGGCTAAAGTAGTAAAATCAGCAATAACAGTAGCACTAAATACAAAGCTGATAATGACAAATTCTTTTTTTTTTTTTCTTTTGGTACTGGGGATCGAACTCACAATCTCATGCCTGCCAAGCAGGTGCTTGCGCCACTGAGCTAAATTCCCAGTCTGATAGTGACAAATTCTAATGACTAACACTGTACCACCTTTAAGCATAAAAACAAGATCTTATATTATAGTACAAACTCTTAAGACAAACAGGATACTGATTTATAGTAAATGTCTACACAATAGAGCAGTTTTACCTTCATTAACAATAGAAGTGTTTAACTATAGTTACACTGTTGAGTTCAGTTGTTGAACTCAGTTTGTTCTAAATTTGTGTTCAAACACTGAAAAATTTGAGAACTGAACGTATTTTTTTTATAAGAAATAATGGAAAACCAAATAATTGGTTCTGAGGCTCAAAAATTACACTCATAAGTTCATTTTTCCAGTACTAACAAATTTTGCGATGATCTCTTTCTTTAACTCTATCATGGTTCTTACGGTATTCCTCTTAGCTTTACTCATGCTATCACTAATTTTCTTTGGAGCCTTGGTCATGATATTTTATGCAAATAAAGTACAAAAAGACCCCCACAATCATGAGTGTTTTCATACACCAGCACAAGCACTGCGTGTTGTCTCGGTGAGAGTGACACCTAGACTGAAGCATTGCCCCTTTGTGTCCATGGTGAGGTGCAACGTGTGACTCACTCCCGCTCTGTACATGTCTATTCAGGTCAGATTTTTGGTTGACTAGCAAGCAAAGTTACAAACACAGTGCAGTTTTGTTTTCTTTTTTTTACTTTTGCCATTCAAGTAGTGGAAGGTTTGAACTTGGAGTTATTCAACAACCAAGTATCACAGTATCTACAGATTTATAAGGGTTAATGATTATTCTAGTATGGATACTGATATAGGAATGTGAGCATAAAAAACATAATTTGAAAAATTATGCAATAGAAGATGGTAAGAAGGTGATAAAAATTAAAATTAAATATCCTATTAAGGAGCAAAAGAAAATTATTAATATTAGGTCACAATAACAGAAAAACATTAGGAGTAGGATAAATAACAAGGAATAGAGATTAAACTAGAAGGGAAAAAAAAGAAAAAATACTAAGGAAACGAAAGCAAGATAGCAAGAAAAGAAAAGAGAATAAGAGAAAAAAGGAGGCGGTCCTAACCAAACTAGTATAAAAGTAATATTAAAAAAGAGGGAAAATGGGTGGAACTCCAAACTGCATCCCCCAAAAACCCATAAAAGAAGTATCAGTAGAGAAAGGAAACATGGTTTAAAATAGCGGAGAAAAATATTTCCTACATATTTCGAGAAGTGGTTAGCAGGTCACATTTCTCTCTGCCCCTCTTTATAGCCTCTGGGCTTCTGTGGTGACCGCCCCTGTCCAGGGGGTACCCCTGTCTGTGGCAGTTGCCCAAACTGGGACACAGGCCCAGGAAAGGTGGAGGCTTTGGATTCTAGGTGAATACTCGAGTGGGCTTGGAGGGTCTGGCATGGATTCTGGCTGATTGGGGACCAATATTAGGTACATGATGGATACTCCTGTGTCCATGGGACCAGCTCAAAACACCAGGTAGAGCTTCATGCCAGCCCAGAGCACTTAGTAGAAAACTAGGTGTACCTGAGGCTGACATGAGGAGATTCTGATAGGCTCAAGGAAGACACTGCTGAATGAAGTCTCACACAGGTCCAGGTCACCAGGCGAATCTGGCAGACCTTTAACCAGTTCTGAGAGCCAGGCATAGCGCCATTGGGTATGAGGGCTCTAATAGGCCTCGTGCACCATGCAGAGACCAATGTGAGACTGGCACAGGTTAGGGCAATGAGATGTGAATTCCAAAGTGTTCAGGTGGCCCCCTGCCCCTACAGCAATGCCTGCCGGTGGTTGCCGCTCTCTGCTCACTCTCTGGGGCCTTCCTCAGACAGTCCATGTTCCTGACTTCTCCAGCTTCTTAGGAGTCTCCATTGAACTTCCAGCTTTACTGTCACACCTCATGTACCTCCACTCTGAGGAGCACACTGCCTGGCCTCCCAGGCCTTCTGAAATTTGTGTGAATGCCTCTCTGACCCCTCAACTCTTGGGTTGTGCAGGCCTGTAAAACCAGTACCACATGGATGATGCCAGGGTCTGCTGCCAATTTGAGCAGTAGCCAAACTCTTTTACATAATGGCTTCAAGGGCCTCTGAGTGTCTGGATGGCTGAGCATTGTGAACAAAATTCCAGGAAGCCAGTTTCCTAGAAGAGCTTTCTCAAGCAGCATGCTTTGGGACTCACTTCTTTGTTCAGTTTTTCTGCCCTGGAGTTTGTGTTGGGTGGGATTCCTTCCATGCTCTCAAGCCATTTTTCCTATTTTCCTTTTGTAAATTACTTAGCTTCTTTTTAGTGCTGATCTTACTAGCAACCAAGATCTCTTTTACTCCAATACTGCAGTCCCCAACTTTATTGGAGCTTCCTTTTTGGCCAAACTCAAAACTTTTAAAATTATTCAGTTATGCTCTTTGCTCTTGATTTTCTGCATAAAGCTGACTCAAAGCCTCCAACAGTATCCATACCAGAGCCTGCATGTTGGGCTGTCTTGAAATTAACTCTGCCAGATTATGTATTCTTTTACCTTTAATCTCAGTCTCCAGCAAAGTTGCAGGACATGACCAAGATGTAGACAAACTTTATGCCTGAGCATAGCTGGAGTGAGACTGCCAGTGGAGTCATCAGCTGAAACTTCCTGAGCCTTTTCTTTATAATCTGCTTTTCTATCAGCATTCTGGACCTCTGAGCCTCAACCTGACTTTGCCATCATGATTTACTTTCCTATGCCAACATTTTACTTATGATGATATATGCATTCTTCAAGACAATGGAGGTTTTTTCTATTGCCTCTTCTTGTGCCATTAACATCAGAGCCCTTGACATTATGTTTCTTCCTAATATCTGCTCATGGTAGTCTAGGCTTTTTTCAAATTCTTTTAGTCTGTATGCACTGATCAATACAAAAAATATTTCCACACTTAGGTACCTGTTAAAACAGCACCTCTTTTCTTAGTACAAAAAGGAATTGATTTCTTACAACTGCTGTAAGTGATTACCACAGATTAGGTGACTGAAAACAATAGAACTTTGTTCTCTCAGACTTTTGGAGAGCAGAAGTCCAAAATAAGCATTACTAGGCTATGATCAAGGTGTCTCCAGAAGCCATAGGGGAGAATTTGTTTATTGTCTCTTAAAGCTTCTAGTGGTGGCTGACATTCCTTCATTCCTTGACTCAAGGATACATCATTTCATATTCTTCCTTGGTCATCACATACCTTTTCTATTGTGTGTGCCTGTGAAATCTCCCTCTGCCTCTCTTGTTATAAGGATATCTGTGATTATATTTAGGACTCGACCATATAATTGAAGATAATCTTTTCATCCCCAAATCTTTAATGTAATCACATTTCCAGAGATTTTCCAAATAAGGTAATACATACAGGTTCTACAAATGAATATCTTTGGAGGAGGGAGCATTTTTAAGCCTACTTTCATAAGTATGAGAGATTTTTACTTTCTACTTAATACTTTCCTGTAATTTTAACTTTATGTAACATGCAAACATGCAAATAATGTTTTTCAGACATTAGCGTTTTTTTTTAACTTTATTTCAAAGATAGTGAAATGCAACAAAAGATAACAGAACAACCAAAACAAAGCAGTAGAACTGGCATAGAACTTCAGAGAGAGATACTATGAAAACAATAGCTACTATATTGTATCTTGTTGCTTTCAGAATAGTTGACCATTCTATCAGGCATAGCAAAAACAAACCAAAAACAAAACACCATAAAACCAGTAAAAACAGGATGTGAAATGAAAAAAAAAAAGGAAACGAAAATTAAACAAAATTAAGCAAACGGATGACAATAATATTGGGGCTCAAAGACAAGACAGAAGACAATCCCACCTATTTGCCACACTAGAAAATGTCATCTACCCAAGAAATGCTGAGACTGTGGGCACCAGGCCTGCAAAACAATCCAGCAATACAAGCATTTGTAACCCAGTTGTCATGAACCCAGCAGGTCCTCCGGGCAAGCAGGATGTTCGGGGTGGGGAGTGGCGGGGGGGAGGTCCTTGATTCATAGCCCGTGTGCTGGCAGGCCTATGGGACACCACTCTTTCTCTCCTCCTCCATGCGGTCGAGCAGACTCACCAGGGAGGCAGGCAGGCTTGCTTCTGGTTGCAGCCTCTCGCCCCAACATGGAGGGTTCGCAGAAGGCACATAGTTCTCCCCCCGGGCCAGATATTAATGTAGATATGTCAAAGGAACATACATGTGCATCCACATATACAACCACAGCCCAGATACAGACATGATTATAAAGTAGTCTAAAGAGTTGTTACAACTGAGATTGTGTGCTTATTGTTGTAATGTGACCCCCTCCTTGTTGCCTGAGTACACCCCCTGTCCTGTTCCTGTAAGAACACAATGCCCTGATGAACAGAAGTTGTTCTTTCCCAAGCGCCGTGTTCCTGTTCTGTATTGCGCCGCTTTCCCGAAACCAAGCCGAAACTTGGAAAATCCCCCAACGATTGTTAAGCTACCCCCACCCCAGATGTTTGCAGTTTGTGGTTTTACTGCTTAAAAGTTGTTTAGGGATGCTGCGTCGCTCGGGCCCATGCTATTAAAGAGCTCTATTTTTCTAATTGGCCTTTAAATTGGAATTTTTGTTGGGGGGCAGAGCGCTGGATACATCACTTATAACCTCAAATGGTAACGTGTTTAAAAGGCTGACATTTATGATGATTATGAGACTAGCAGATAAAGGGGAGACTAGGGTAAAAAGTAAACTAACTGAAAAAGTAGGTAAACTAAATAAACTAAACTAAATGTCAGGACCTTAATGGGCTAAAGATAAGCCTTGAGAAATTAGAGGACAAGTCCCTGAGTAAACTAAAAAAAAAAAAAAAAAAAAAAAAAAAAAAAAAAAAAAAAAAAAAAAAAAAAAAAAAAAAAAAAAAAAAAAAAAAAAAAAAAAAAAAAAAAAAAAAAAAAAAAAAAAAAAAAAAAAAAAAAAAAATTTAAAAAGCAAAAAGCTCCAGAGGGCTGGAATGCAAGGAACAAAGGAATAATACAGTCTGTTTTCTGGACAGCAAAAGCCTGGCAGTAGCAGACAGCTGCCATTGCTTACCTGCTTACCTCCACATTTTCCTACGTTGTTCTCATGTCAAAGACTGCTTAAAAGTCTCTGGACTTAAACACCTGTGGTATTCATCTTCTGGAGCCCCTCCAGACAACAGGAGATTTCCTTTTTGTTATAATAACCACACCCAGTTGTTCCCCACTACATGCTGTGTCCTGTTGCCTCAATCTTTGTCACCCTCAACAAAAACCCAAAGGGAGGGAGCTGGTTACAGTTTTGAATTATATAGGAAGATGGTAAAAGAATACCTGATGTATTTGTGTATGGCACACATTTGGATGGCTCACTCATATCAAAGGTAAGAAGATACAAACTATTTTACTCGGACTATTTTCTCAAAAGGGGAAAATGAATATAATTCTAATTTTTAAGTATGTACAAGAGATAGAAATTTAGATCCTCTCATTCCAGACATTATTGTAGAAATTTAGTCTTCTTTTAGTATAATGTACACTTCACACGTGCTTCCCACATTCTCCCATAGAGCCATTTGTTTTATTAAACAATACTTTTGATCATTTACTCTGCATCAGATACTGAAACAGGCACTGGAAATATAAAGACAGTTAAGACGTTTATCTGTAGCTAAAGATTTGAAGCACTTTAACATTTGTCAATAAGGTACTGGCTGAATAAATCATAATACATATAGTAGACTGTTATTCAACTGCTAAAAAGAACGAAGAAGTACAGTAGTATGGAATTAACTCTAAGGAATATTGTTGGGATGATGGGGGAAAGGAGGTGAGATACAAAGAAGTATGTATAATATATGACCACTTGTATAAGAAAATCCATGTACATTTATGTGATGTATATATATGTTCATACTCATTGGACTAGATTTATGCTGGAAAAATTCAGAGGAAACTATAACCAGGGGTGACTCAAGAAAAAATAGTATTTCTGGTGGACAGGCATGGAGAAGGAAAACTTAGTGTTTTTGCATAGTCTTCTGAGCTTTCTGTATTTTGAACTATATTCACTAATTTCCTATTCAAATATTATAAATGAATATAAAAGGAAAATCATAATTTTTACCTTCAAGAAACTTAACAGTGCAGTAAGAAAGACATATAAAAGAACTATATCAAGTAAATATATTGGGGGTTATAATAAAATATGTACATTAAAGAGGAAGACATCATTTTTCCCTGGGGCAGCAGCAGGTGGAGAGTGGTCAGGAAGAGCTGATTGGTCAGGTTTTGAGATTGACAAGTTTCTTCCCGATCATTTGAGGATGAACAGCAGTACCATATATACCTATATGTAGAGAGAGAGAAAGATGTAATTATCCACTGAACCTGTTAAGTTACATTTGCTACTGTAACTGCCATTTCTGTACGAACTGAGCTGGTTGTTCCATGAACAATGAAGAATGAAGCTGTGAACCGAAGGAGGAAGTAATGAGTCTTACTGGAAATAATACGAAGAAAAAACCTTTGGTAGAGATTCACCAGGAGGGGAAAGATGTCCAAAATGCTTTCTTTGTCTTGGTTCTATGTACATAGGCAGAGCCAGAGAGCTTGTTTCAAAGAAAATGAGTTCAAAAGAAGGCTGGTTGTCTTTCATTTGTTTGTCTGGGGTCCAAAGGCAGGGAGGACATGTTAAAGCTGTTAACTAACTTAGTATACCCTGGATAAGAGTCTTCTTCCTGTAAGGAATTGTTCTTATTTCTCTGTTCTCATTCCAGTGTTTTATCTTTGCTGTTGTTTTAATTTCTAAGTGTTAGTGGCTACTCGATTAACCAGCTATTGATGGAATTAACTCTTTTATCTGACCCTATTGTTAGACTGTTCTAAGTACCTACTCATAATAAGTGTACTAAACTACTACGCTACTGCAGAGCCCAATCCTAATTCCTGACATATTTGCTAGCTTCATTTCACCAGCAGCTGAACTACAAATATTTCTAGCTTCCCTGCCTTTCTTCCGCCCTTGTTTTCCTTCCCCGCTCTCCCATTCCTCTTTCTAGGGGTCACAGTAGACTGCATTCAGTCATCCACCACATTGAGAGTAAGAAAAAAGACAACAATGAAAGGAAAATGAATTTATTTACAGTTAGACGAAACTATGATGACAGTCTGCCTCCTGGAACCCTCAGAAGCAATAGGATGGAGAAAGAGAAGCCGGAAGCCTAGCATATGTATCAAGCTGTGTGGGGTTACCGATCTGGTGTTTTGGTTCTTCTGGCATCTTTCTGGTGCTAGGGGCCAACGCTTTGGGGGACAGTCTCTATTAAGCATTGGTTCTCCGCATTAGATGATTGCCTATAGAAGCCGAAATGGAGATATAATTTAAAAACGTTGAGCAAAACAATAGCTTTGTCTCCTTTAAATTTTTTAGTTAAAAAAAAAATGCTACATTTCCCCTCTTCCTTTCTTATTTCCCTTCTTCCCCACTCCTTTCAGTTTAAAAAAGAACAACTGCTGCATCCCCCCTTTCTCCATCCCCCCACTTTTTGTAAGAGAAGGGACCTGTGTGTTAACGAATTAAGTTTATTGAATAGCAACTCCATTAATTTTTTGTTGGCTAAAGATGTTGTAAATAATCCTAGAGGCATTGTTGAAAGCACGTATTTAGTGTGTACTAGGACACACTTACAATATCCACTTTGTCTGGATTTCTTACATAAACAATCTTTTTCTAGGTGGCAGAGTTACTTCTTTTGAGTGGAGCTGACCCATTATTCAGAAGTGACAATGGAAAGTGTGCTTTGGATGAGGCCAGAGATTCACGTATGAAGCGTCTTCTTGAGAAATATATTCCTAAAGGTCAAAAGCTTCTTACATCAGGTAAGATTAAAGTTCCTTGTTATAGCTGTTCATTATGTTGGACAGAATTATGGAAATTGAATTTAGAATTACAGAAATTAATTCTTTTTCTTGTAAAAATAAATTCTTGTAAAAACCTATTCAGTGAAGTATTTGCTCTATTCTTCTAAAAATAGCACACTGACTTTAGTACAGTTAGAAACTAAGGAGCTGAGTGAGTCACTCCCTTCCCTCCCTGTTAGACTAAACAGCACCCTTAGTTGCTCCTGCTTCCGTTATCCTGAGAGGTAGACAATAACAAAAGCCTAGAAACTCACTGGTTCCCTAGGCAAGAGCACAAGTGCCAAAGCACTGGCCAAAGAGGCGATTCAGTGGGAGACACCTAAAAGAAAGGTGTCTGGTCTTTAAATTCCAGAAGTCTGAGTTATCCACCACTTTTTCCTGTTGCTGCTGCTACCTTTGACCTGTGTGCAGTGCTTTTCTGTCACCCCGGTACCATTGTCTGCGTGGACTCACCCCAAGCATGACTTTCTGTGATCCTTAGAAAACGTAGTACTTGCTACTGGGTGTACATTTGGCGATTCTTTGCTCCTCATACACAAGAACTTGGACTATTATTGGCCCACTCAACTGTAAAATCTGGTCAGCCAGTCAGCAGCAGATCACCAAACCTCAGGAGATCTCATTAGACAATGAGCCAAGGGTCTACAGCCATACCACCCTGAATGCACCTGATCTTGTCTGATCTTGGTCAGTGAGTGTCTTAGTTACTTTTCACTCGTTGCCAAGACAAAATACCTGAGGCCCAAAATTAGGGAAGGAAAGGTTTATTTCTTACAGTTTCTCGGGAGTTTCAGTCCCTACTTAAGTTGACTCCAAGGCAGTGTGGCGTGGCAGGGCCACCTTTCATGGCGGCTGCAAGCGGTAAGGCGCGCTGGTGAGAGAGAGAGAGAGAGAGAGAGAGAGAGAGAGAGAGAGAGAGAGAAAGAAAGAAAGAAAGGAGATGGAAGCGGAAGAGGAAGACCTCTCTTACATTGTATCACAGCTCCACCCCTGGGTGGGTGTAGCAGTCACATCATCAATCCTGGCGCTAGACAACAAACTGATCACAAGTGTCAGACTCAGCCCCATCAAAAGTACACGAGGACTTGGGGGTACATAGCATATCACCCAATACAGTGAGCCAAGGACTTCATTGTATATCTTTGTTGCCTGGAAACATCACCAGACAGCAGAGGAATTAGCAGCCCAGAGACTTTCGGAGACCTCAGGAGAAGCAGGCAACCTACAAGTCTGCCAGCAAGGAAGGCAACTTTCCTACTCCTTCGGGAGACTCTTTCTTCCCCTTGCTGTGCAAAGAACAGATTCCTGGGCAGAGAGATGAACCAGTCACCATGTGGAAATGACTAGATTGGAAAACAGAAGGCCCTGATGGGGACATAAGGACCCCTACCAGTCAAGTGGGCTGATATTCTGTTGTTCATCCCCACAATGTGGAGGCTATGACACAGACCTCAGTGGGGATGGTTCTAAGCCAGGCCAAGCAGAAAAGGCCACTGATGGAGGAGTGGTTTGGCACAGCTGCCTACAGCAGGGACCTAAAAGACGTGGACCTAGGCCGCCTGAATTGTTGTTTTCCTCTGTGGATTACTTGGTAATTTGCCTGAACTCAGGCAGATCTTTATTTCATGCTGAGAGCCTGTGGGTCTTGGGCTCAGGGTGAGTGCTTCCTTTCCACAGGTTTTAGGTTTTTTTCCTTCTCTTTTTCTGATCTTCTCTCCCCTTCAGCCTTTTGACTATCAAGGTGTTCCATTTGTTTAGTTGTTGGTTTTGGATTACTCAAAAAAATAAGTTAAGAGGTATAATGTCTTCCTGCCAAAGGCAAAAAAAATTTATCTGTTTTAAAACTCCAGCCACTTCATCAGCTAGCAGCAAGCAGCAGCTAAGTGGGCTTTAGATGACTCCTTTTCTTTGGGGTCCAAAAGCCCACCTAGAATTGTTGCTTTCTGAAATAGTTTGCTTATACTGGTTTACCCTCCTTTTTACTTGGTTTTGCTTTTGTTGTATTTGTGGTTTTAAGTTTATGCTTCTATCAAAAAGGATGTATCACCTGTACTAGCTGCCTGAATTTACATAGTTCGTGACTTTTATGTTGAGATGATGTCACCAGATATGTATGCTTTGTGGCTTGATCTAGTGAGATGAGTTTTTTCTTTGGATGGGTCACTTTTAATTGGCTAAGAGACATCCAGCTAATCAGATATCTGTTATGGGATCATCATGAGTTGTATTTATAGGAGAAACTACCATGGGGCCAAAGAAAGTAACAGTGGTGCTCAGTTAAGGCTGAAGACATACAGCTGCAAAGGTTCCAGCTATGCTAGGGGACACCGGGCATGAGAGCTGAACAAGATTTCCAGGAGATGCCCTGTCAGCTCCCTGCTAATGGGGATTGACCCAGGGAGAGGCCTGCTAGCAGGAGATGCCCTGTCAGACCCCCACTAAGTGAGGCTACCCAGGGACAGGTCTACAAAATCCCAAGGGATTCAGCCTACCAAGTCATGACCCTGGAGCTTCAGGGCTCAGGCTATTAGGAGATGCCCTGTCGGGTCCCCCCTGCTGGAGACTGACCCAGGGACAGGCCTATGAGTTTCCTCAAATCTAATTTTTACTCTTGCTGTCTGTAGATGGGAACAACCTCATCTATTCCTTCTGAGTCCAACTCAGATTTCTTCTTAGCCATTGAGAAGTGTTCCACATTAAGACCTTTCAAAGAGAATGTCTCATATTCCTGTGTTATAAAAAAAATGACCTATATATCTACTTAGGGAAAATGAGATATGGCTGTCCCTGGGGAGCCTAAAATGTATTGCCGTATTTCAATTATACCTTTACTATAAGAAACAGAAAAAATGGTCAGAGGTACCTGATGTTCAATCCTTTGTGGCTGTTTACCAGATGCCTGATCTGTACTCAAGAAGTCATCAGCCCAAAGGAGCTGCAGAAGACTCTTTCCTCTCATCTCCTCCTCCACATTGGCCACCTCCTCAGCAGCCTGCTCAGTCAGTGCCTTCAGGAGATAGTGGCAGTTTCCTGAGTCCTAGCTCTAGGTCTGCCTTCCATAGGACCACAGATTCAAGGAACTCAATGTCTAAACCCACCACTGCTCTATCCTTTCTAGTCAAGCACCTATGCTATAACCCCAGTGCTAGTTCCTTTTTCAGTTATGGATATTCAGCAGTGCAAAGAAAAATTAGATAGATTTTTCTGAGGATCCTGAAAATTTTACTGACAATTTCCATACCCTAACAATGGCTTATGTTCAGGCTTTTATGAACCTTTATCTCAGGAAATGCCCAGAAATCATGGCTATAGAGTAGCCCCTGAGGCAGAGAAAGATATCTTTGATGATCCTGTCCTCAGACCCCCACCTGTCTCTCAAGGGTATATGGGTCTCTCCAGTCCATTTAATAAAGATAGCCATACTGGGAGTTTTCTTTGACTCCCCTCCTTATAATCCTCAGGCCACCATCCCTTCTAAGTGAATCAGGAACTATAGGAGAGCCTAGTGCCTCAGTGGAAACAAGTATTCCTCAGTACCCTCATCATATCCCTCACACAGCCTTAAGTCCCCCTGAGTACACACAGATAGCTGGAAGCGTCACAGGATGAACCTGAAGTGGTGGTTTTTACTCCTCTAATTTACAACGGACTATTTTTTTGTTGTTGTTGCTTATATAAGGATATAATTGAAATAATTGTCCTGCTCCTAAGAGAAGTCTCAGGAGTAGAAAGGACTATGGGGGTCCTGTTTTCAGTCACAGATGTCATGCAGTGCAAAAAATGGCTAGACCAACTATCGAAGACCCTAGTATATTTACGGATGGGTTTCAAATGTTGATCCTTGCTTTTGACTTATCATAGTGAGATGTCCAATTCATTGGCCACTTGGTATGCCCCAGATAAAAGTCAAAGAATCCTACAAGAGTCTAGGATCTGTGCAGATGAGCAATATGTTTTTAGAAGAGAAAGAAACCACCTTGAAAAGCTACTGTCCATTTAATGGAACCAAATGAACTATAATACTAGTGAGGGACCAAAAATGATGTTTGATATTATAGTTACTCTTACAATGGGGATGCAAAAGTGTATTAAGGAATCTGTTAATTATGGTAAGGTGAACAGGATCATATAGGCCAAAGAGGAAAATCCATCTGTTCTCTGTAACTGATTAGAGAAGTCTTTCATAAATACACTAAACATAGACCCATCTTCCATTGAGGGAAAAGCAGTATTGGAACATCATTGCATTTGTCAAGTCAGCACCAGATATTTGTTGTAAATTACAAAAACTTCAGAGGGGCCCACAGACATCCATGACTGTATTGCTGGGTGTGGCCTTTTCATGTTCAACCATCACGATACAGAGAAAGGTTGCGGTGGATTGATAACTGGTGGTCAACTTATACCACCAACTGAGCTGAATCTGCATGGTGCTGAGCATGAAAGGCCCACCTGAGGATTATCATCAACATAAAAGGAGAACTAAAGAGGAAGAAGTGTTGTTCAGTGTTGTTGGTTCTCCGTGGTGGTGTTGGTTCTCCTGTTACTGTTGGCTCTTCTGGAGGAGCTTGTCGAGCTTCTTTCCTGATATGAACTTGGCTGTTCTCATTGTCAGAAGAGCATGGGACCTCGTTGTCACTGAGAATGGTTGCAGTTCACTTTGGGGGAGCTCTCACCTTTACTTTACTGCTTCCTGGCTCTGGAAGTTTGCTGTTTAATCTCCAGGAGAAACATGTCATGCTGGCTTCCTGATATGAACTCGGCTGTTCTCATTGTCAGAGGAGCTCAGGATCTCATTGTTACTGAGGATGGCTGTGGTACTTTTCGGGGTGAGCCTCAGTCCTTATTTTGAGCATCACTTTTTCCAGTGCAGAAACCTCAGCTGACTGGCACAGATTCTTCTTCCCTTTGACACAGACTTTCTGGCTTCCACCACTGACCTTTGGGCCTTCCCAGTGCAGATCCATGAAACAGACTTGCATGAGTCATTGTCCTGTGCTCTAGGCCTTCAGCTGGACTCGTGATGGGGCATTGTTGTGGGCTGTAGGTCTTTAGCTGGACTCACACAGGGCATTGCTGTGGGATCTAGACCCTCAGCTGGATTCCTTGGGTCTTAGTGTGAGGACAGATTTCCTGTACTTCTTGTGTTTAACTCTTTGGGTGACTATTATAAAACAATACTATAAATTACGTATTCTGTATATAATTGTTTTCCCTGCAAACTCTGACTACAGCAAGAGTCAAAAGAGAAAGGCTAAGATCATAGCTATTACAGTTGGCAAACTCACCCAGGTCATCTAAGGGAAAACTCAAGGACAATCAATGAACAATTCCTGTTTCAAATACAAGAAGACTGGACACTGGGCACATAACTGCACCAAGCTACTACCTAGACCTTGCTTTAGGTGTGAGGCAGCCAGTGTGCCTGACTTAAGGTACTGGAGGGATAGCTGTTCCTGTTCTCGAGAGGGGCTAGGATAGACAAAACCCTCATTTCCTGCTGTTAATTGAAGTGACCCAAGAGAACCTAGGGTGCCCATGTCCATGGACATCAGCATCTCTTGGGAGGAACCCTAGGTGATCTTCGACATCATAGGTGAGCCAGTTTGATTACTTATTGACAAAGGGGTAACTCATTCAGTTTTTACTCCCTTTTCTGGAAAACTCTCCTCTGGATCTATAAACATAGTTGGGGTTGAGGGACTATAGTCACGAGATTTTTTACTCCTGTTCTGATGTGTCACTTTGAAGGCCACATATTTTTTTTTAAGAGTAGGAAAATTTATTGGAGAAAAGGAATGGGGAATAGGAATAGCTCCTGAGAGGCAGGAGGGGTCCTGAATAGGTTTGCCAATGAGCCCACCTCTCACAGGAGGATTTGTAGAGAAAAATCATGAGTCAGGTATAACATGGGTCAAAATTATGACCCGCCAGTAAGATTGCAAGTAAAGTCACTTAGATAATGTTGATCTAATGGTTGGACGGGCACATGAGTAATGTCATTAATCTTGATTGATAAAGTATAGTCTCAGCCTTGCCTTTAATCTTAGCAGTCTTAGTTTTATAGCCTTAGTAAGTGGAAGAGGATGACTTTCCCCTAATGAGATAATGGGAAATCTCAAAAGGGTGATTCCAGTAACCCCACGCCTTGCTTCATCCCTTAGGGAAGTATGTAAAACTAGCCATTGTGGCTTTAATCTTTACATGCGCCTCCAGCCACAGTCCTGATGAAGTCTCATCTTTTGTACTGACTCCCTCAAGGGCCCAGCTCTGTCTGTGTGCCTCCTATATTTCTACCTAACTTACGTATTTATAATATTTCCCCTCTGAAGAGGTGTCCCTAACTGCAGTTAGGGGAGAAGAGGCCTAGTTTCCATCTAACTGCTTTGAGCTGAACCGGGTTGGTATAGGGGAAACTGCAGTCAACTTCCTTTTCTAGAGAGCTGAAAAGGCCACGTATTTAATCATCAGTTTCTAATTGTCCCTTGCTAGGAAAAGATTTACTAGAAAAACTGGGGCAACTCTCAAATTCTAACAAAGGTAGAACAGATTTTACCTGTTGGGACTATACCAGGTCTCTCTGCCCAAATTAGCCAAAGGTGGATATTGCTGTGAGGTATAATGGAATACTTGGTAGGGAAAATTCAGCTATGCCAGTAGTTATAAAACTAAAAGATCCCAGCCAGTTTCCTACTTGAATGCAGTATCCAATCAAAGAGGCACCTAAAAGGGAAGAACAAGATGGTGGAACAGTAAGCAGCAGAGTAAACAGCCTCCCTGAGAGATACCATCCAGATGCCGGAGTATAGCAACGTGGGGAAGACAAGAAGGAAGGAAGTGGGTCCTCTGGACCCAGGAAGAATCTAACGTGAGAATTGAAGCCCACAGAAAGAGTAAAAAGAAAAACTTAAATGAAGAAGAAGGCAGTAGCTGGTGGCGCCTCTGCCCGGAGCCAGACCCACTGTGTGAGAAGAGCTGCTGGAACCTGGGGACGCATGATCAAGGTGCCTCAGTGGCAGCGACCCCAGAGGCCTCTGCCAAGACAGGCAGCATTGGAGGAGATTGGCAGTGGACAGGGGGAGCAGACCTGGAGAACTGAACTGGCTGACGGTGAGTGTGCAGTGGTCTTCACCCTCCTGCGAGAAAAAGAGATTGGCTGGGAGACATCTTGGAGTTGGGCTGGGGACTCCTATCTGGGCGCAGACCCATGGAGGTTGCTCAGGCTAAGCCCTGCCCCTGTGCGAGTTCTGGGGGCCACCTCGGAGGGTCCCTGCAGGTGACTGGCTCGGTCTGGAGACGGCGGTTTTGCGCATGCTCCAGGGGTGGTAGTGGAGAATCCGCAGGTGACCGGCCCACCAACCCATGTTCGTGGGCAGTGGCCCCGCCTCTGCGCGCACTGTACCAGCCATTGGGGAGCCAAGGCCGGCTGGGGAAAGGCAGTGGATAGCGCCACAACAGCACCCCCAGTGGCAACCATCAGATATCCATAATCAGCGTTGGCTAGAAGAACCAGTCTCACTTAGAGAAATTGTGGCCAATGCAAGGAGTGCCTGGGTCCCCAGTACACAATTGCCCAGAAGAACCCAGGAATATGTCAAGACAAAGATGCAAAAGGCAGTCTGTGGCCTCCAATCCAAAGAGCAAGTCCAGGAGATGTGATCGCAGAAAAGATTGGAAGTCCTACAATTGAAGTTTCTGAGGTGATGGCAACTGAAGTAAGGAAACAACTTCAAGAGGCTATAAAAGAAATTAGAACAGAAATACTAACTCAATTAAAAGAAGAAATGAAAAACATAATAAAAGAACTGCTAGGCAACTCTAAGGGAGACATAGATGAAAAAATGGAGCATAGGAAAATGAGGGAAACCTTGAATGAGCAATACAAAAAAGATTTAGAATATGTGCAACAGATTCAAAGAGATAACCAGGAAATCAAAAACTCCAATGAAAGTTGGCAAAACCACTTGAAAGAAACTAAAGATAGACTTTCAAACCTTGAAAACAGCTTTGCAGCTTGTGATTGTAAAAGGAAAGATCTCTTAAAAATAACAAGGAACCTGGAAGTAACAATACAATGGCTGCAAGACAACCCAGAGAAACATAACTTAAGAATAAAAGGTGTGAGTGAAAAAGCAGGGGTCAGTACAAATGAAATTAAAAGTCTATTTACAGAAATAATTTTAGAAAACTTCCCAAGCTTGGGAAAAGGAAGTGACTTTCAGATAAGTGAAGCATATAGAACTCCAGCTAACCATAACCAAAATAAACCTACACCCAGACATGTAATAATCAAGATCCCAGAAATTCAACACAAGAACAGAATAGTAAAAGCTGCTAGAGAAAAGAAACAGATCACCTACAAAGGAAAACCCATCCGAATCACAACAGACTTCTCAACACAAACCATCAAGTGAAGAAGAGGTTCGAGTGAAAGTTTCAAGTCCTGAAAGAAAACAACTTCCAGCCTAGATTGATGTACCCTGCAAAACTATCTTTCAAAATTAACAGAGAAGCAAGATACTTCCACGACAAAGAACAACTGAAAGAATTTATGACCACCAAGTCAACCCTACAAAGAATACTGAAGGGCATTTTAGAGAGAGATAAAAAAGACCACAGCTCCAGAAATAGTGGCAGAGGGATATCGCCAGGTGAGGCTGACAGTTGAGTTAAGAGGAAAAGTGGGCAGCCAACTGCAGGAAAGTGGCGTGGCAGAGACGAGGCAGTGGATGTTGGCCTTAACCATTAATGTAGATGGCCTCAATCCACCAATGGAAAGAAACACAGGCAGAGTGGATCAGGAGACAGGATCCATCAATATGCTTTTACAAGAAACACATTAAACTTTCATAGACTGAAACTCAAAGGAGAGAGAACAATGCTGTATGTGACAGGGAACCCGAAAGAAGTGGGGGTAGCTCGTCCATTAGCTACATAGTGGACAAGAAAGACATGGCATTTTTATCCAATGGAAAACTACTCAGCTGTAAAGAAAAACAACCTCAAGCCTCTTGTAGGTAAACGGATACAACTTAAGATCCGGTTCATGGATGAAATGGCCCAGAGCCACATGGGTGAGCATCATGTTATCTCCCTAGTACAAAAAAACTAAAGGAGTTAGTAGGATTCAACATATACAATACATATTGTAAAAATGAAAGGGGAGGAAGTGTCTTAAAAGGGCAGGCAGTGGCCATTGTTAATCTGTCATCAGGATTTGAGTCCTGTATTGTTTTCATTGAGCTGTTTAGTTTGGTCTTATTCTATTTCGGTTTGCCTAACTTTATTATATTTGATGGCATAGACAGCTATTTCAAAGAAAACAAAACACATTATAGTGGTCATTATTGATATCTGATCACCTTGTTTTGAAACCCTATATTGCTTTCATTGTTTTGTTTTGAGTGATTTTATCCTATTTTGGTTTGTTTGATTGTATTATGACTGATGATATAAGCAACTGCTTAGAAGATAATATGAGGCATTATAGTAATCAGTGTTGTTTTACTATGTATTGCTTCCATTGTTTTGTTTTTCATTGGTTTTATCCTGTACTATTTTGTTTGATTGTATTGTGCCTAATGGTATGGGCAGTTGTTCTGAAGATAACAAGAGGTATTATAAGGGGAAAGGAGGAAAGAAGGAAGGGATAAGGAAAAAGACATAAATTTGTATATAGGTATACGTAAGATAGTTAAAATGACTATACTACTAAATACATTAGTTATTGAAAAAGAACAGTTAATACTCATATGATTAGATCAATTTTACATGTCTGTATCTGTTAATCCAAACAATCCCTTTGAAGGTAACGATATGCAGTATTACAACCACTGTCAAATTCTAATCATCTCACTTTGTAAACCTGTAATGGAATTGTATTGGATTTGTTGTTGTTGTTGATTATTTGTCTCTTTTGCTTTTTGTTTTTCTTTTCTGTATCCATTTTCTCTTAAAAAAAAAAAAAGAGGCCCATAAAAGTCTTTAGCCCTTCATGGACAGTTTCTCAGATATGCTTTCTGCAACCTTGTCAGTCTCTTTGCAATACTCCCATTCTTCTTGTAGTAAAGCCCAACGGAGAATATAGGATATTACAAGCCCTCCACCTCATTAATGAGACTGTCATCCCAATATACAAGATCACAGATAGCCCGGATGGTGGTAGATCCATATACAATTCTCTTCTACATTTCACAGAACACTGATTGGTTCTCAGTCTTAGATTTAAAAGACACACTTTTTTTCCATTTCCCTACATCCAGCCTTTCAGTTTCTATTTGCCTTTGAATTAGAAAATCCCATTTCAAGAGAAAAGCAGCAGTATAGCTGGAAAATTCTCCCACAGGGGTTTAGAGGCAGTCCTCACCTTTTTGCTCAGGCACTCGAGAAAGACTTAAGAACCTAGAGCTTAAATGGGGAACCATCCTACATAGAAGATGATATTCTTCTTTGCCATGCAACTCAGGAGTTATCCAACTGTAATACTATACAAACTCTCAAATTTCTAGATAAAAAGGAATATATGGTCTCCAAAGAAAAGACTCAGCTATCTCTCCAAAAATGTCAGTACTTGGGATATGTTCTTCCACTTGGGGAACAACAGTTGTCTAACAACTAGATCCAGGCTATCTGTGTGATCTTGGACCTTCTGCCACCAAACAACAGCTTCATTCTTTTTTGCGAATAGCTAGATTTTATAGAATCTGACCACCTAATTTTGGACGAATGGCAAAGCCTTTATATGAGGCTGTGAAAGGCCTTGATTCTGTGTCTCTGCAAACAACAAAAGTGACTCTCAATGCCTTTAGAGAAATAATGCCCTTACTCAGCCTCTAGCACTGGGAATACCTAGCTTAAGAAAACCCTTCTTCCTGTACATATCAGAAAATAGAGGACTTGCTTTGGGAGTCTTAACCCAAAGGCTTGGATAAGAACTCTACCCAGTGACATAGTTTTCAAAAAAGTTAGATGGAGTAGCTGTTGGATGGCCACCCTGCCTGAGAGCAGTAGCAGCTATAGCTATGCTAACAGAGGTAGCTACAAAATTAACTTTAGCACACAGATTAGAAATCCTGACTCCCCACCAAGTCAGAGTGATTCTGGAGACAAAAGATTACTTGTGGTTAACGGGAGCAGCTTACTCAGGCCGTGTTCCTGGGGTTTTGTAATAACCCCTGAGGTTATTGTAAAAACTTGCACTACTCTGAATTCAGCTTCTTTGATGTCTGCATGCCCAGAAGTTAGCCACTCCTATGGACAGTTTATCTCCCAGACCTATGCTGGCAGGCAGGACATCAATGACCTGCTGCTCCAGGAACTTAAAGAGGTATGGGTCACTGATGGAAGTAGCTTTTTCTAAGAAAGACATCAGTTCACAGCAGTACATTAAAGCCAAACCTCTTCCTCTTCCTCATAAAGCAGAGCTAATAGCTCTTACTTGGAAATAGATATTGGGAAAAGGCAAAAAGTTAAATATCTGTAAAGACTCCAAATGAATAGCAATCTGGAAAGAAAAAGGCTTACTAATTAATAAGCATTCATTATCATTTATTGAGCAAAAGCAGGAAATTCTACAGCTCCTAGAGGCAGTTCATCTTCCCAAGCATGTCACATTCATGCATTGTAAGGGGCACCAAAGAGACATGTCTGAACTGTTCTTGGGAAATCAAATGCTTGATAGGGAAGTGACAAGGGTAGCCTGACCGCTCCTTCACAATCTCACCTTATTCCTAGTTCCCAAGGAGCCACTGAAACCTGTCTACACTCAAGGAAGATTAAGTGGGCCTTAGGACAAGGCAGAATTAAAAAGAGACTCTGGTGGTATTTAGAAAACAAGCTGGTCCTTCCTTGGGAGATACAGTGGAAGTCTATAAAAATACTTTATGATTCCTTCCATATGGGAAGAGATGTTACATTGGAAATGTGTATTACATCTATTGATTTGTGTACATTGAACCATCCCTGCATTCCTGGGATAAATCCCACTTGATCATCGTGTATAATCTTCCTAATGACTTGCTATTCTATTTGCCAGTATTTTATTGAGGATTTTTGCTTCTATATTCATTAGGCAGATTGGCCTGTAATTCTCCTTTTTGGTTGGGTCTTTCTCTGGTTTTGGTAACAGAGTAATACTTACCTCCAAGAATGAGTTAGGAAGAACTGCTTCCCTTTCAATTTCATTAAAGAGTGTGAAGAGTATTGGTGTTAAATCTCTTAAATTTCTTGTGGAATTCAGTCGTGAATCCATCAGGACTTGGGCTTTTCTTTGTTGGTAAGTTTTCAATTTCAGTAATTAATATTGAGTTATTCAAAATTTTTATATCTTCTTGATTCACTTTGGCAATTCATACATATCTAGGAATCCGTCCATCTGTTCTGTATTTTCCAGCCTACACTAGTAAAGATTTCAAAGTAGGTATTGATGATCTTTGAATTTCCATAGAATCTGTAGTAATTTCACCCTTGGTATTCCTAACTGCATGAAATTGAGTTTTTTTTTCCATTTCTTAATAAGGTTGGCTAGGTGTTTATCAATTTTGTTTACTCTTTCAAAGAACCAACTCTTTGATTCATTAATTCTTTTATTGTATTCTTAGTCTTCAACTGTGTTAATTTCTGTTCTGATCTTTATAATTTCCTCCCTTCTGTGAGCTTTGGTCTCGACTTACTCTTCTTTTTCTGGAAGCTTGAGGGACAGCATTAGGTTATTTCTGTTCTCCTAATGTAACAATTCATTGCTATATATTTTCCCCTAAGGACTGCTTTCAGTGCATCCCCAGGTTCTGGTATGATGTATTGCATTTTCATTTCATTGTAGATGTTGTTGAGTTTCTTCTTTAATTTCATCTGTGACCCATTGGTTATTCAGATGGCATTATTTAATTTCCATGTGTTAGGTGGGCGTGGTGGTGCACACCTTTAATCCCAGCACTCAGAAGGCTGAGGCAGGAGGGTCATTGTGAGTTTGAGACCAGCCTGGGCTACAAAGTGAGTTCAAGGCCATCCTGAACTGCATAGTGAGAGCCTATCTCAAAAAAATAGGGCTGGGGATTTAGCTCAGTGGCTTAGGCGCCTGCCTGGCAGATGTGAGGTTGTGAGTTTGATCCCCAATATCAAATAAATAAATAAATAAAATAATTTCCATGTGTTTATGTAGTTTTGCAGTTTCTTTTGCCATCAGTTTCCAGTTTCAGTGCACTATGGTCAGATAACATGCATAGGATAATTTCAGTTCCTTTGCATTTACTTAAACATGTTCCATGGACTAGTATATGGTCTATTTTATAGACCATGCCATGTGGAGCTGAGAAGAATGTGTGTATTCTGATGTTTTTGGGTGGAACACTCTGTAAGCATCTAGTAAGTCTACCTTTTCCCAGGTTTGATTCAGTTTTCTGTTATTTCTTTGCTGACTTTTTGTCTGGCTGATCTATCTTTTTGTGACAGTGGGGTATTAAGGTCCCCTGTTACAATTGTTTTATTGTATATTTGATTTTTCATTTCTTTTAACAGTTGTCTTATATAGTTGGGGGCTTCTGTATTTGATGCATATATATTTATGATTCTTATGTCTTCCTCTTGAATTTTTCCCCTAACAAGTATGTAGTGAACTTGTTTATCTCTTTTGATCATTTTTGGTTTGAAGTTCACATTTTCTGGAAACAGAATAGCTACCTCTGTTTTTTTCTGGGTTCCTGTGCATGGCAAATTGTTTTCCATCCTTTGACTTTCAGTCTGTGAGTTAATTTTTGAGTTAGATGTGTTTCTTGTATATAACATATTGTTGGATCTTGTTTCTTGATCCATTCTGCAAATGTGTTTCTTTTAATTGGTGAATTAAGGGTGTTTACATTGATGGTTATAACTGATGTGTATTATATTTGTTATGTTATTTTCCTGTTGTTGGTTCCCTGATTTTTCCCTTTGTTTAATTGCTTGGCCTGGATGGTGGTTTCTTTCTGTTGTTTTTCTGGAAATTGAGGTCATTTTTTTTCTCTATCTACAATGTTTTTCAGTACTCTTTCTAGTGTTGGTTTGATGGTCATGAATTTCTTCAGTTGTTCTTTGTCATGCAAGTGTCTTATTTCTCCATTAATTTTGAAATCTAGTGTTACAGGGTACATCAGTGTGGACTGGAAGTTGTTTTCTTTCATGGCTTCAAATACTTCACTGCAAGATTTTCTTGACTTGAGGGTTTGTTTTGAGAAGTCGGCTGTGATTCTAATGGGCTTTCCTTGATTAGTGATCTATTTCTTTTCTCTAATAGCTTTTAATACTCTGTTTCTGTGCTAAATTTCTGAGACCTAGGTTGTTATATGTCAGGGTGTAGATTTATTTTTGTTATAGCTGTTTGGACTTCTATATACCTCACTTATCTGTATGTCAGATTGTGTTCCTGTGCTTGGAAAATTTTCTGCTATTACTTCTGAAAATAGATTTTTTATGTCATTTTGTGTTGACCCCTCCGTTTTCATTGACACCTATCAGTTTTACATTGTTTTTCTTTGCATTGACTTGGAGCTGTTGAATTGTTATTTCATGGTCCCTTGTTATTTTTAAGAGAGCTTTCCTTTCTTCATCACTAGCCATGATCCTGTCTTCAAGATACGAAAGTCTGTCTTGTTTCATTCAAGCAGTTTTGCCAGCTTTCAATGGAATCTTGAATTTCCTGGATATCTCTTTGAATCTGTTTTATGCATTCTATTTCTTTCCTATATTGTTTTTCCAAGTTTCCATCATTTTCCTATACTCTGGTACTTTTTTTTTAAATCTATGTCTTTTCTAGCTATGCTGAGCAATTCCTTAATTAAGGTTGTCACTTTTTTTTTTTACATGAGAGTTTATTTCTGATCTGATTTCTTCTATTGCCTCTTAGATTTGTTTCTTTACTTCACTTGCTATCTTTTCAGAAATTTCAGGTGTGTGTCTTCCAAATTCTTCTAGGTCAATGTCTGATGGACTTTTTCTAGATGGGATAGAGGTCTGAAATTCCATTTTGCTTTTTCATCTTTTCATTTTCACCTCTTGTTTTGTATTTCTGTCTTCTCAATCTTGCTAATCTCTGCTGTCTGTCATGTGTGTTTTAGTCAGTGTCCTACTGTGTGACTGATGTTCACCCAGTTGTCGGGTCCAATGGTGTAAGGGAGGGGCCAGTCACCTAAATTCTTCCTGCGGTTCCAGTTGGGTAAGTCCTGATTTTTCCTAGGCTGACTAGCCTAGGAGTATTAATGTCAACCCAACCCTTCACTCATATTGTTACTGTGCCTTCAGATTTTTCTAGGCCACCAGATCCACCTGTGCATGATATGTACTCCATTTGGGGCCCTGCTGTGTCCCTCGGGTCTCAGGTCCAGCTGGGTCCCTCCATGTGGGTGGAGACCTCACTGATGCTCTCCCTGGCCCACTGGGGTCCTCTGTGTGGAGAAAGGGATCACCCATGCTCTCGCTGGCCAGCCAAGGTCCTCTAGATGGGGGGAGGACTCACTCACACCCTTGCCTGCCTGTTGAGGTCCTATGGGTGGGAGGAGGGGTCAGTGATGCTCTTGATGTCTGTTGAACTCCTCCTGGTGTTGGGGAGAGTTTGCTGATGCTCCACTGGCTGCTGAGCTCCTCTAGGTGTAACCTCCATTTTTTTTCTATATGCTTTTTTTTTATTTTAAAAAGAATAAAACCAAACAAAATAAAACAGAATAAAGCCAATCAAAACAAAACAGTGAAAGTCATTCAGGACTTCAAAACAAGTTAATAGGAAATCAATAATGGCTACCTTCATACTTCTTATTATCTTCAAAATAGCTGCCCCTACCATCAGACATAATGAAATCAAACAAAAGAGAACAGAATATAACCAGTCCAAACTAAATAATGAAAGTACTACAGGACTTCAAAACAAGATAATAGGAAACCAACAATGGCTACCATAATACATCTTGTTATCTTTGAAATAGCTGCCCATGCTATCAGATATAGTAAAATCAAACAAAGCAAAACAAAATAAAGCCAATCAAAATGAAACAATGAAAATGATATAGGACTTTAAAACAGGGTAATAGGGAATTAACAATGACTACCACCTTCAAAAGAAAATTCCCTGTAGCTGCTTTACTGCATATTGTTGTCCTTGAAATAGGTGTTCAAACCACTGGTTTTAGGCTTGAGAGTCAATCAGATACTAAACACTACAAGCATTAAGTTGTTTTTTTCTATCTCAGTAGTTACCATCCCAGTCTGTGTTCTTCCCAGTCAGTTGGTTGCTTACAGGGTGGGGTGGGGGTGAGGCTCCACTGTTCTTGTCTCCTAGCCTGCATGCCAGCTGGCTCACAGAAGGGTTTTGCTGCTTCTTCCTCTTCCCTGCAGCCTACAACTGCTGGTGACTCACAGGAAGGGGTTGCCTTCTTGTTTCTCCTCCCCATGGCCATGACTGTTGCGAACTATGAGGAAGGGATTGGCTTCTTCAACATCTATTTCTTGAAGGAAGTATCAAACATCTTTAAGGATTATCTTTGGAACCACCAAATTCATTCCAGCCCTTTCCTATAAGGTTTGGTCTATTAACACAGTAAACAGTTGACTTAATTTTTACAGTGGTACCTTGGTTTCATGAACAGTTTTGTTTGCAAACAACTGGTTCACAAACAGAAGCATTTGGCAAAATTTTGATTTTGTTTGCAAACTCGACATCTGGTAATGAGCACAGCCATCACATTCTTTCCCACATGAACACAAAAGTGTCTGTCTGTTCCAGAATTGTGGAATTAATTAAGTTTGTGAACCATGGTACCACTGTACTCTAAAACATTAGGCAATTGGCATACTTTTTATTTTCTCTCTTCCTTCTTTAAGATCTAAGGTCCATGAAGGAAAGTTTCTCTGTTTTGCCTCCTGATAAATTCTAAAGTGTCTTGTGCATAGTAGGCATCCCACAAATATTTTTTGAATACATAGTGTCTTGGTTACTTTTATTTTTCTCTCGTTGCTGGGACAAAATACCTGACACCCAAAATTAGGGAAGGAAAGATTTATTTCTTATAATATTGGAGGTTTCAGTGCATAGTCAGCTGGCTGCAAGGCAGGATGGCATAGCTGAGGACCAGCTGTTCTTGGCAGCCACAAACAGCAAAAGGAAAGCAAAGGAAAGAGGACACACCTTGCTTGCCCTTACACTGTATGTTGGCTCCACCCTGGGGTGAGTACAGCACTCACACCACCAACCCCAGCGCCAGACAACAAACCAATCACACACGCTAGACTCAGCTGCATCCATGATTACATGAGGCTTGAGGTGGGGCCATAGGAGCACAAACCTAACATTCCACCTCTGGCCCCCCAAAGACTCATGCACATCCTTTTATGCAGAAGACATTTAGTAGACTTTGGGAAGATGGTGGAGTAGTAGGATGCAGGGAAAATAGCCTCTCTGAGAGACACCGTCTAGATGTGGGAATACATCATCTTGAGGAAGACAAAAAGGAGGGAAATGGGTTCCTTGGACCCAGGAAGAGCCTGAAGTCTGAATCAAACCCCCCAGAGAGAGCGAAAAGAAAAATTTCAGTTAAAAAGAAGGTGGTAGCTGGTGGAGCCTTTGCCCAAAGCCAGACTCACTGCGTGAGGGGAGCTGTTGGAGCCCTGTGGTGGAGAGTTTCAGTGTTGGCGGCAGCTGGCAACCCCAGGGCCTCTGCAGAGCCATTCCTCGGTGGAGGCGGGCGGCAGGCATGGAGGACTGTGCTGGCTGCCGGTGAGTGCGGAGGGCTTGGTCCTCCCGCGGAGAGCGATTTGCCGGAAGCTGTTCCTGAGTCGGGCAAGATATGCCTAGGGCTAAAACTGTTCCTGGCTTCCCCCAGTAGTTCCTAGCTGGGCGCAGACCCATGGAGACTGCTTGGATGGCTGCGAGCCCGAGGAGGCTGTTCTCAGGGCAGGGCTGCTAAGGTTGTCTACTACTCCGTCCACGAACAGTTGCTGGCTTGCAAAGATACAGTGCCATGATTTGGGTTGCTGCCTCCACAGGCTGTTTACCAGTGAATCCAGAGAGAACCCTGGAAGTGGACTCTTTTTTAGTGTGTGGTTTCTGCCCTCCTTTTGGGTTTGGTCTTGTTCTGTTCTCTTTTCTGTCTCTTTGACTTTCTTTTCCCTCAATCTTCTGCAGTGGTTTCCCTGAGTTGGTGGACCAATCTTTGTTCTCCTACCTAATTGCAGTCTCTTTTCCCTTTTCCCACTTTTCTGCTTTTTCTTAAATTCATTTTGGGTCCTCACCCTTGGGGACAGAACTGACATTTTGTGAACCAAAGTATTGTATATGTTTTGCATCCTGTTGGATGGATATAAATTCAGTTTATATGGTTGGGGGTTGTAAATCAGGGATTGGATCAGTTTACCATTTTGTTGGCTGTGTTTGGTGCTGTGGGTGCCACTGCAGCCAGAACTGACTCGATTGAACTGGATAGCTGTTGGCCTTGCTGGTCCAGGACTGGGATTCACTGGGGGTTGCAGAGAGGGCTGGGGTGTGCTGCCAAGGAACTAGGGACTGGGCTAGGTGAGCAGCGGTTTCTCACTACTAACAAACTGAGGAGACAGGATTTTCCACTAGACTCGGAGCCCAGGAACCAGTTACACCTGGAAGATATCTCCGGGAAGTGCTCATCACCTGGAAATCCTTAATACCACCATTAAAGTAACCCACTGCAGGCAACTAACAGGTATCACTTTAGGAATTAAACTAAAAAAGAAAAGAAATGAGAAGACACTTAAACAGGTCACAACCCCGGACACCCAATTCACCAGAAGCAAACCCGAAAGCCCCCTACATAAGGTTTCTTAGAAGTGGTAACAAAGCAGTTGAATGAAGCTTTGGAAAAAATGAAATCAGAAATAATCTCTCAAATAACCACAGAGATTACCAAAATATTCACCATGCTTAGTGATGTTAGGGCAGATACAGACAAAAAAAAATAAACAAGCTTAAGTAAATTATGGAAGGACAACATAGGAAGCAATTGGATTCCATAAAGCAAATTCAATAGATATCCAGGAGAATAGAAACTCTATTGAAAGTATTCAAAGCAGATTAAGCCAATGTGAGGACAGGATCTCAGATATTGAAGACAGGCTCGCAGTTAGTGACCAGGAAAAGAAAGATTCTTCAAAACTAGCAAGGGATCATGAGATATTAATCCAGCAGTTGCTTGTTGAGACAAAGAAAAATAACTTAAGATTAATTGGAGTCAGTGAAAAGCAGGAGATACTACAAATGACATTAAAAACATTCTTACAGACATCATGTCGGAAAATTTTCATGGTGGAGAAAAAGAATTTGACATACAAATAAGTGAGGCATATAGAACTCCAATTAGCAATGATAAAAAAATTCTACTTCCAGGCATATCATAGTCAAGATTCCAGAAATTCAACACAAGAATAAAATTTTAAAAACTTTTAGGGAAAAGAAACAAATCCCCTATAAAGGAAAGCCCGTCAGAATTATAGTGGACTTCTCAGCACAAACTCTCAAGTCAAGGAGAGCTTGGAGTGAAGTACTCCAAGTTCTAAAAAAAAAACAACTTTCAACCCAGATTGATGTATCCTGTAAAACTATCTTTCATAATAGAGGGAGAAACAAAATACTTCCATGACAAGGAACAGTTGAGGAAATTCATGACCACTAAACCAGCACTCCAGAATATTTTGAAGGACATTTTAGAAAGGGATGATAAGTACTACAGCTTCACAAACTCCAATAGAAGGAATCCACCAGGAAAAAAGAAAACAACATGATAAAGATAAGTCAATATGTATGAGTTTTAACCATCAATGTTAATGGTCTTAATTCATTAGTCAAAAGACATAGACTGGCAGAATGGATCAAGAAGCAAGATCTAACAATATGCTGTATACAAGAAACACATTTAATTCAAAAAGGTACTCATAGACTGAAAGTTAAAAGATGGAAAACAATACTCCATGCAACAGGAGTCCAGAAAAAAGCAGAGGTAGCTATTCTATTTGCAGATAAAGTTAATTTTAAGCCAAGACTGATTAAGAGAGACAAAGAAGGTCATTATATATTGGTAAGGCAACAATCTAAGAGGAAGAGATAATAATGCAACAAATACTAGTCCACCCAGTTATGTAAAACAATTATTAATCGACATGAAAAATCAAGTAAACCTTAATACAACTGTATTGGGAGACCTCAATACATTGCTGTCACAAAACGACAGGTGTGGAGTTCTTGGGATCCTCTGGGTAGAGTATCATGTCATCTGAAAGAAAATCTATGTATATAAAAAATTAGTTGTGACAGTCAGAGAAAAAGAATTTTGAGTAAAATGTAATTTTTTCAGGGTTACCCTCAGATTTTATTTTTAATATGAAATGTTCATTTAAAAACAATTGTATTAACAATTAGTTAGATAATGTTTCACGTCTGTATTTTTTGTCTTAAATTATTTTCGGGAATATCCAGTATGCTGATGTTTGTTGCTGTTTTGTTGGTTGGGGTGAAATTGTTATGTTTTGATTTCTTGTTTTCCTTTTGTTTAAAAAAAAGAAAAGACATTTAGTTCATCTCCAAGAGTTGCCACAGTCCTAACAGTTTCAGTATTGCTCAAAAGTTTAAGTTCAAAGTCTCCTCCAAGATGGATGGCAAACTCTTAGCTGCATACCCCTGTACAAATGAAAACAAGGTTAAACACTTCCAACATGCAAAGGCACACGATAAACATTACCATTCCAAAAGTTACAAATAGGGGAATACGAAGCTTTGGAACCAAAGCAAGTCTAAAATCCAGCAGGGTGAACATTGAGTCCTGGAGTTCCATGCTCAGCACCTGAAACAATCTGGTTGCAAGCTCCAAAAGGCTTGAGTGACTCCACCCCTGTGGCACTTCTGGTGGTTCTTGCTCCGTGGCTTCTCTCTTGAGCTGGCTTTGCTCTCTCCTTGCAGGTTTCCTTAGACAATTAACACACCTGGATTTTTCAAACTTCTGGGTTCTCCACTGCACCTTTGGCTTCACCCTTACATCTTTACATACTGCCCTCTCTGGGGCACACGGCCCTCTGAAATCAGAGTGGAAGCTTAACCTCAAAACTTGTGCATTTTCCTTGCACTTAAAACCAGTGCCATGTGGATGCTGCCAAGGTCCACTCCCAGCTGGAGCAGTAGTCAGGCTTTCCTCTCTTGGCTGTAGGGTCAAGTGCCTAGATCACTGAGCTCTCTGAACTTGATTGTGAGGAACAGCGTCTCTATACCACCGCTATTTTGGAACCTCCTGTCACCTCCGTTTCCGCTTTGAAATGTGGGGCTCTGCAGCTTTCTCTGCTGAGCAAACTCTTTCACCTTTGCTGGCTTGAGGCTGCAAAGGGTAGAGACCAGCTGCCTCTTCCCATGATGCCCACAGGCCATCTTTTTTATTTGTTTGTTCCTTCTCAGCAGTCAAGGTCTCAGCTCTGTCTTTACCATCCACAGCTTTCTGGCCAAACTCACAGTGTTTCAAATCATCCTGCTAGGCTCTTTGCTTGTGATTCACAACATAAATCTGACTAAAAGTCCCCAACAATAGCCTTGCCACTGCCTCAAGTTCGACTGCCTTGAAATTTCTTCTGCCAAATTAATCAGTCTACCATCCTTAATCTCAGTCTCAGGCAAACTCTCAGGACACAAAAAAAATGCAGACAAACTTTCTGCCTAGCCATAACACACATCACGTGGAGTCCAACAAACAATGCTGTCCTTCTTCCCAGCAGAAACCTCTTGAGCCTGGTCTTTACCAGCAGGCTTCCTGTCAGCCTTCTGGTCTCCTGAGCTCTGACCATAATCTGCCCTACAGAACAGCCTAAGCCAGTCCAGTGCCACTCTTTCAGGCAACATCTCCAAACCTTTCCAGAACTCTTCCCACAAGCCATTTCCAGAGGCTGTTGAACCTCATGCTCAGGTTTAGTCACAGCAACAACCCCACTCCACTGGTACCAAATTCTGTCTTGGTTACTTTTACTTTTCTCTCATTGCTGGGACAAAATACCTGTTGCCCAAAATTAGGGAAGGAAATGTTTATTTTTTACAGTATTGGAGGTTTCAGTCCATATTCAGCTGGCTGCAAGGCAGGGTGGTGTGCCTGAGGGCCAGCTATTCATGGTGGCCACAAACAGCAAAGCAAGAGCAAAAGAGAGGGAAGACATGCCTTCTTCCCACCTTTCCACTGTATGTCGGCTCCACCCCTGGGGAGGTGCAGCACTCACACCACCAATCCTAGCACCAGACAGCAAAGCAGTCATGAACGCTAGACTTGGCCACATCCATGATTACATGAGGCTTGAGGTGGGGCCTTAGGAACACAAACCATAACACATAAGGTGGCAGTTCTCTGATATAAAACCAGATTCTTTCCATTCAAGAGATACTTGTAGTTTTAGTGACTTTAAGGTGTCTTTAATTTCTGAATGTCTCCAGATGTATTTAAAAAGACACTTTACCTTTAACAACAGAGGTTTCTACCTTTGAAATTTTCCCTTTTTGCACAGAGACGTTTGGTCTTACAGTTCTTCTAGATATATGGCGACTGAACCTCCTTGCACATCCTGCTGTTCCCTGCGTCAGGAACCAAACTGAGGCTGGCAGTGGAAATCAGTCCTCTGCTAAAGCTCAGCATCTTCCTGGGAACAAGTAATATAACTGTTACTGGGTCCTAGGGTGCTGGAATTTTCTCTTACAGGTGATTTCTAGGTCTTTTCTATCCCAGAGAAAGAATTGAGTGAAAGAAGCATAAACAGTGGCACGGTTTCACATTTATTAAAGGTAGGAAAAGAAATGGGGGTTGGGGACAGGGTCTGTGTCTGCAGAGCAAGTTTGGGCTGAGTGAAAAGTGAGGAAAACCTCAAAATAAAAATACACCTTCAGAGTAAGTTGGGTTATAGTGAAGAGGCATTGTAGCAAGTGATAATGCTGACCATTTCTTTGTATTTCCCTCACTGGCTTCACATCGAAGACATCCTGTCAAAAACCTTCTCAGATTCTCAAGAGATGTCCACATGCAAGGTTCTGAAAACTGTTCTCTGTGTTGTTCTGGGATCTTGTCACATCTCCTTTCCCAGCAGTTTCAGTCTTGCCCTACCTTCCTGCCTCACAAATGTACCTGACACATCAGTTCTTGGATAGAACCATAAGAGTTGTGTTGTAAGAATTTTGTTTTCTTTTTGGTACCAAGAATCGAGCTCAGGACTTTGCACTTGCCAGGCAGGTGCTGTGCTGCTATATCCCCATCCCTGTTGTAAGAATTCTTTGGTGGGACGAAATCAGCTTACAGCCACAAAGGGAGTTTGTGGGTATGGCAGTTTAATAATTAAAGGAAAAGGTGAAAACTTCAAGCCTTGGACAATCAGGAAGGAGTAGAAGCAGCTCCAGGAATGTAGGTAGGAGGAACCAATCACCTCTCTTTAGAGAGCTGCCAAGCAGCATGGGTGCTGGGGAGGCAAACAGTGTCCACTGAACCACCTCCCCTAGGAGTGGTCTGTTTTCTGTGAGGATTCCTTCCTTCCTTCATTCATGGGTTGCTGTTGCAAACACCATACAGTACTAAAGCCTAGTAATACAAAATGAGTAAGAAACAAGGATAGCAAACTGTGCCGATTAAGAGTGATAAAGAAATGCTTATTCCTTATAAGACTGTCTAAAAAAGATGTAATCCAGGCTTCTTCTAGGCCAAGAGGGTAATGTGACAACTGTTGCATGTGTATCATGGTTAGTGATTATCATCCAAAGCTGTTTGATAACTCTGTTGGAAGAGATCTTCTCTTAATTTAAATCGTTGGAATTAAAATGTAAAACACAACCCTTTCCCAACTGGGTTTTATGTAGTATCAGACAGTTCTTCCAGTTATTGTTGGCTGTGTCAGCTATTGAAAATTCAGGACAAAACAGCAATCTGACAATAGGGTAATAAGACTGGTTTTCCTTTATGACCAATAGACTTATTACGGCTTGTGTCAAGATATCCCCCCAAAGTCTCATGAAGTCTTAGGTGGAGTTTTTCATAGATGGCTGGGCCAGATGCTGGGATTAAGTGTGTGATGCTGGGACCAAGGCTGTATGATTACTGAACTAGTTCTCTGATTGGTATGCATAGTTCTCGATAGGATTAAGGGTGCTTTGTCCTGGGTGTGTGTGCTGCCTGCCCTTAGGGATGAAATATAAGGGACAGAAAGGGCTGCTGTTGTCACTTGCTGCTTGCTGCCTTGCTGTTTTTTGCCTTCTGCTTGTCACGAACTGTTTCTCCTCTGTGATACCCCACTGCCATGCCACGCAATCTTGCAGCCAGCCAACTATGAACTGAAACCTCTACGAACAGCTGAAATAAACCTGCCCTCCATTAATTTTGGGTGTCAGGTATTTTGTCTCAGCAATGAAAAAAGTAACTAAGACAATTCTATGTTGTAATAGTGACTGATTTTTACAAATGATTTATGTGCTTAAGAAATGTAATTATTTGAATGATACTGACTAAAAACTAAAACCTACATCAAAATAGCCTCCTTTTGTAAAAAAAGAGAGAACCTCATTGATTTTTGTTATTTCTGAAGACAGAAGTCTTACTCTGTTGCGCTGGCTAGTCTCAAAATCTGAGGCTCAAGCTACCTTTTGGCTTTAGTCCCGTGCGTGGCTGGGACTCAACATGCACGCTACAGTACCCAGCTTTCACTGATTATTAAAAGCCCTAAGAAGCAATTTGTTTTGTTTGGAGCAAAAAACTCCCTCTCTAGAAGCCAAATTATACCAGAGGCCTGGCCTATAAATGAACATTGAAATAGATTAGTAAATCAATCATATTTACATTTTAAACTGTATAAAAACTTGCCAATAAAACATTCAATTGGAGGCAAAAGTTTATCTATTTTAGTTTTTTTGCTTTAATGATCTTCTTAATTGCTTAAATTATTTTATGGTGTTATCCATTGTTTTACTCTTCTGAAAGTGCTTTCTCCAGCTTTCTGATTCTTTCTCCCAATTCAGAATCTCTTGTTAGTAATGGCCACTTCTGACCTATAATACACAAGGTAATTTCCTTCTTGGAAAGGAATCCCAGACCTTTCTTATTGAGACATAGGTCCCACTTTTCTTATGTGAGAGAATTTACTAAGCAGTCACATCATTGTGCTTTACTAGATGGTTTAAGTATCTCTGAAGTTTGAATATTGAGAGTCTGTCTTTAATTGTAAGCCTACTTTTCAGTGTAAGTGTGAAATTGTTTTACTTAAAGATTACCTGTTAACACATTGTATTCATTTTTAAATTGTGGTTGAAGTACCTCTTTTCCCTTTGTGAGGTACTAGGGATTGAACCGAGGGCCTATAAGTGCAAGGCAAGCTTCTACCACTGAGCTGCATGCCTGGCCCTGAAGAGCTTTTAATGATAAGAATTATGAATAAGGAACTTTCTTCATATGAAATATACTTCATGCTTCTCTGACTTAGATTAAAATTTATCTACAGTGGTGTTGGATGGGGGATTTTTCTTACAGATTTCATAGCTTCAAGTAAATTAACATCCCCAGTTTTTGCCAGGCATGATGGTGCTTGCCTTTCATCCCAGCACTCGCGATGCTGAGGCAGGAGGATTGCCACAACTTTGAGGCCAGCCTGGGCCTCATAGTGAGTTCAAAGCCAGCCTGGATTCCACAGCAAGCCCATCCTGGACCTTGTCTCAAAACATTAAAAAAAAAAAAAAAAAAAAGTCCCCAATTTTGTCATCTAAAAATTTAGGCTTTTGTATCTACTCATCTAACTGCACATCTGTGGGGGTAGTACTGTAAGGATTGGAGTTAATATATATAAAATACCTCAACCCAGTACCTGGCACATGGCAGGCACTCAGAGTGACAGAGGGAGAATACAGCTGCTTACCAGAACTCACCATTTCATAATTTAGATCCATTAATTGGTTTTACTAGAAAAGAGAGTCTCAGAAACTAAGAGGGAATAAAGACAGCTTTTTTCTTTCCAGATTCTCTTAAGAACTATGCTTGACAGGCTTGCTTCTGGAGAATATTGCTTTTCTGCTCTTTAAGAGCCACATGTTAGAGAAGGCAGTGTCTTTTGTGCTCTTAATAGCAACCGTAGTAATTATTGGAGTGTTTTCTCTTTGCCAGGGAATTCCTCTAAACTCATTACATGGATTTTGTCGTTTAATTTTGGCATGTGTAGAAGCCAGGGGCTATTATTAGCATTTATTTATGGATATTTTATGGAAGTAGAAACTTTAGAAAAACTTGCCCAAGGTCAGCCATCTGGTAAACAGATGAATCAACAGTGAAAGTCAGGAATGAGGCTCCAAAGAATGTTTTCCTATCCCTTTTGTTTGTTAGAATGACATTCTGTGTACCTTTTCTCACCTGAATGAAATAAATGATGCAAATCATAATTTGATTCCAATTGTGAGAATTATTCCCAAGAAATAAATTGCTCCTAGTTATATCTTTTTTAAAAGTATTTTACATATCTAATACATACTATATCCAAGAAAATTTGTTTTTGTTTTGTTTTGTTGTTTTGTTTTGTTGGTACCGGAGATCAAACTCACAACCTTGCGCCTACCAGGCAGGCACTTGCACCACTGAGCTAAATCCCTGGCCCCATTTTTTGAGACAGGGTCTCACTATGCAGTGCAGGCTGGCGTTGAACTCACTTTGTAGCCCAAGATGTTCTCGAACTCACAATGATCTTCCTGCCTTAGCCTCCCAAGTGCTGGGATTAAAGGCATGTGCTACCATGCCTGGCTCGGAAATTTGTGTATCACATCTAAGATATTCATTTATTCATTGATCTATCAGCTTTTCACTGAATACTTTCTATGTGCAAGCATTCTTTGTAGCCTTTTATATCATGGCTAAATGCATATGTAGGGAATTATAATTACTACTTTCAGTATTTAAAAGAGACAAGAAAGATATACTGAAAATATTTCTTTAGTATTGATCTAAGCTTTAAAAAAAATTATCCCCTATATATTCATAATGTGATTGACTTTTTCCATGCATATAGATTTTACTTTGAAAAAAATATAACATCCAAACTAGTAATCTTGTTAATTGGACATATTAGGAAAGGTGATAATATAATTAAGCAATTATTTTTTGCCTTATAAGAAAGTCTGCATAATCTACTGAGTGAAAAAAACATATATAAATATACACATGGAGAAAATAAAAAATACTGAGTTCAGTGCTCACCTTTTAGTATTAGATTTTGGAGGGATTCTTTGGGGGGGTGGATTTGGGTTTGGGTTTTTTGGGGGGATACCAGGAGTAGAACTCATGACCCCATGCTTGCCAGGCAGGAGTTGTGCCACTGAGCTATGTCTCCGGCCCTAGTTATTTTGTTGAATCTATTTGCTTTTCCTGTAAAAGTATTACTATCTCTCAATATCGTATTTGGTTTCTAATAAACATGGAGGTATGGATTATGTGAACATTGTACCTCTTTTAACATAGATGTTTGCATAATTTTACCTGTTCCACTTGGTTTTTCTCTTGACAAACTTTGTGAGCTCTAGAAGTCTAGAATCTGACCACTAAAAGCCATTTGCTCTTTGTTTACAGATCAAAGGGATGGAACTGACCCAGGAGATGTAGAGGATGTACGTCTGCACAAGGTATATGTGTGTTTTGTAGCAAATACTTTTATAGGGATGGAACTGCTGGCTGTTTTGTCAATTATCCGAAAGAAAAGAAAGGCTTCTGAAGCACTAGTCAGGAGCAGTGATTTCACTAGTAGTTTTAGAACACTCTGGAATAATTACATGACAATCAGAGGGTTCTGGACTGTTCATTTGAGAAGCAGTTAAGTAAATGTAGAGTATCTGGACACTCTGATGTATCAGTAGGCATTTCCTTTTCTTTCTTTTCATTAAGCTTGAGGTTTATTGACCATGTCAAATTTTCCCTGCTGTGAACACAGTACAAGAATCAAAGTTATCATCCCATCCCTTTAAACTTTACATAGTGGGCCATTAACTTCTCATCCGTGACAGGTGAGAGCAAGCAGTGTTCCTGTAATCTTAGCAGCACAGCCTATGATAAACTTTTCAGACAGACTGATTTAGGAGTACATCTGTCTTGTAGTTATTAAGTTCCTTTTTCATTGCTCCACCTGTAGTTTTCCCAGAAAACAGAGAAACTCCTGATTCTAGCAATATAACACTTAAAAGAGGAAAATGTTTCTAAAGCATTCTTGTCAAGCTTCCTTTTAAAGGAAGCTTTGGTCTGATTTAGTTTAAAAGACTATAAAAATCAAGTAGCTCATACTACAATGTTTATTTAGTATTATATATTAGTATTGTTAAAATACTGACAAAAAGCAATTAATATGTGCAGTAAGTAATAAAGATTAATACATAGACTGAGTCTAACTCCATTATATTTTTTTCTTCTATTTTGTTTACTACTTTGAAATATCAGTTTCTATATATTTCAACAGGCTCTGGATTAAAGAAAATGATACAGTTGAATATAATAATTGTTTGATTAATGAAAAAACCCAGATTAAATTAAATATAAGTCTGCATCTATAAGCTAACTATCTATTTTTGTTTTATAGAAACCAAAATTTAGTCCTAAAAATCACACCGGGTTTGTTTGTAATGAAAATTCCAGCAGGCCAAAAACAGAACATGTGGAAGTCAATAAAAGAAGCAAAGATAATTTATTTGTAAATGAAGATGTATATGAACACTACTCCCAAAATTCCAGAATCACAAGATTTGGTAAATCCAGGCATAAGCAGTCAACTCTTAACCAAACACATCTACAGGACTCAGAAAGGGCAGTCTTTGTCAGAGATGCCAGCACGCATGTGTCTAAAGTTAAAGGAAGGAAGAGCACTCGAGATAAAAGGACTGAAGCAGGTGATGGAGGCTGCGCTTCAAAACAGGCAATCACGTCTTCTGGGAGAATACATAGATTGGTTACTCAGCAGCAGCATATTCTTCAAACCCTTGATGGCCTTCCAGAAGAGTGCTGTGAACCTTCCAGCCCGACTCTTTCAAGCCCGAAAGGTGGACTGGGAAACGAAGTTAAGGGTTGTTCAGTTTCCAAGGAGGCTCATTTACCAGAAGGTCAAGAAACGCAGTTCTCGGGGTTGGGGTACATTGGCCACACTGAAGCTGGTTCTTTCTGTGAACCTTCTTTACCTAAAGAAGTCAAGTTCCCACTTGTTTCTGTAGATCAGCAGCCTTATGTTTACCAAGAACAACAGAATAGCCCTTATAAATCTCATAATAGTAACTCAGCTAGAAAAAATACCTTTAATAAATGGGAAAGTTCTTTCCTATCCTTTATAAAGGACAGTTACGATGATTGCTATGTCTCTGAGAAGGCTGTAACATCTCGAATGGTTTTGTGTTCTACAGAATGCAAAAACCACTCTGAAGAGAATTTAAGAAATAAAGAAAAACAGGATTTTCAACAGTTTTTACCTTCAGAAGACCATTTTTCACAGGAAAATGAATTAAAAGAAGGTGGTCTAACCACACTTCCACAACAGGAAGCTGTTAATTTTTCTGATTTAGTTAAGGTAGTAATTTCTGAAAAACATGTTGCCAATTATGAACAATGCATGGATGGAACTTCTTTTGACCACTCACTTGGCTATCCTAAGCAGACTTCCCTGGCATGTAAAAGAACACTTTCAACACATGAAGTTTCAGAGTTGACTTGTCATGTGGAGTTATTAAAAAAACCTCAAGATAATAGCCCCAGAGAATCAGCTCCTTTAATGAATCAAACAGATACACATATTACGGAAAAGGTAATGAAAGAAGACACTAAAAGGGATTACAGTGAAAAAGACCAAAAAGCAAGGCTTTTTCCCACTGTTGTTCATTCTCAAGAAATAGAAATAACTGATGTTAAGAAAAAGAAACAAGACATTCCAGGGGGCGAGCCTATGCCTGATACAAATCTTTGTTCCAATAACAATATAAATAAAGAATTGATTGACGTCTCAGAATCTAATCAGAAAGAGAAAGAAATTTCTCACAAGCCAGGTATTAGTAGTATTCTTTAATCTGTACACAATTCCTTTAAATTTATTTTTGTATAAATTTCCAACTGAATTCCACTTAGCCAATGCCCAAACTGACAAGAATGAGGCCATGTGGGTCATGATTTGGGGTGCCACTAAGCCTAGTAGTTAAGTAATAATATTTACTTTGAAAGCCACTTATTATTTGCTTAAATGATAGTGTATAGAAGCTAGTGAACAGTATGTCTGTTAATTTTTAGGATTCTTTTTAACGCAACATTTATTTAATATTAGGAAACCTAACAACATTTTCACAGCAGTAAATTGTTAGCTCTATTGATTTCAGCTCTGCATTTCAACCAGCAAACTTTGTTATATAAAAACATTTTAAAGGCTCCCATTCTGTTAAAGAGAACAGCTTAAAACAAATTTCTAAAAACGTGAATTTTCTTGTCATGTGACCATTAAGAAGAACATAATACTGATACTGTAAAATATTTTTTCAGGTGAGGAATTAACTAATACTATCAATGAAGATAAAAGCATTGTAACAAATTGTCTAGAGAAAAAAGAAAAAATTGATTCAAAAATTTACATGCCTTCTAATGCCCAAGAACACAAAAAAGACCAAAATTTCAGAAAAAGACAAAGTGTCTTGAAAGCTACTTGTAACCAAGGTTTGTATAGTTGTTTAGGTAAAAGTTTTGTCAAACCCAACAACCCAGTCTCCTTGAAAGAATTTCTAAACTTTCAAGTTCCAGTGTTTTTTTTTTTTTAAGTCATTCACTGTTCCAGGATTATTTCAGCTGTATTTGTTAAGGCATTACTTGAGAATATGTGCGACTTCAGATATATTCTGACTATGATTTCTAGTTTGCTATATTAGAAGAGGTAAAATAAACAGCAGAAGCATCAAGAATGTTCATTAAGAACCACAGTGGTGAACTCAGATTCCTTAGGTACTTCCATTCAACCATTTTAACATAAGGAATATTAAATAAGCATCACTACTAGAGTCTTTGTGTCAGACAAATGATTTGCAGTGTGGGAAGCTATTTTTCCTTTTGAGGTTTTTAGAGCTAGTTCTGTGAAGAGAAATAAATCTGGGCCACTTAAGGTTAAACAGTAAGCAATGAAAAGATGATTTACAGTGTTAAGAGGTAAGACCGCTGCTCAGTTAGCTCTCTATGAACCTTCTCCTGCTTTCTTCCTTTTATGTAAACTGAAGCCCTTCTTACGTAGTGGGCTGAATGATGACCCTAAAAACATGTCTATTTCCTAACCCCTGGAACTCTTAAATGTTGCTTTATATGGTAAAAGATAGGATATTAACATTTTTGGAAAAAGAATCTTTGCATATGTAGTCAAGTACCTTGAGATGAGCTGGATCATCCTGGATAATCCCAGTAGACCTAATTTAATGACAACTATCCTTACTACAAGAGAAAGGTAGAGGGAGATTTGAGACAGAGAGGAGAGAGGCAGAAGAACAATGTAGCAGTCAGCCAAGGAAGCGGAGGAATACCGACAGTCTGCAAGTGAGAAGTGGCGTGCAAGAATCTGCGCAAGAGCTCCCACAGAAGTGTACAGCCCTGCTGACACCTTGATTTTGGACTTCTGTTTTCTCCTTATTGTGACAGCAGAATGAATTTCTGTTGCTTTAAGCCACTCAGTTTATGGTAATTTGTTACAGGTGCCTTAAGAAATTAATGTACTTTTCTAGTAATGCGCTTAAACACATGTAAATGTAACATTTATTACATACCTGTCATTCCACTAAGCCACTTGAGCAGAGGATTGAACTTCCTCAGAAATAACAATTTTAGATACGATATCCAAGAATGCCCTAATACATAGGTTAATTTATTTCTTTATCACCCAACAGTGAATTCAAGCAGATTCAAAACTCTGTTGCATTACCCTTACCCTGCACAGGTTTCAAATTAGCATTTCAGTTTCTCTCATTGGGACAGAAACAGCCAAAGATCAACAGGTGTTTGTAGAAAGTCCCAATACAAAAGAAAGATAAAAGTAAGCTAAATAGACCAAAGGAACCCAGAAAAAAAATAGAAACAATGGAAGAATTGTGAAATATCTAAAACTTCTCCAATCTTTTTGTCTCTTACCCTAAAATTGTATGTGTTGCTTCTGGCATTTAGGAAACACAGTAAGAAAGTTTTTATAGTTTATGCAGTGGATTTGTTTTCTCCTTCAAGATGGAGTGGGTATCTGTGTTATTTAGGCTGTCTCTGAACCCAAGATTCTTCTGCTTCAGCCTCTTCAGTGACTGGGACTATAGGTATGTGGTACTCCACCCAGTTTTAAGGCAGTGATTCTCAAACCTTAGCTTGCATCAAAATTATCTGAAAAGCTTAAACACAGATTTCTGGGCCCCACTCTCAGGGAGTCTGATGTAGTATGTATCTTAGTTGTCTCTGTTGCTACATAACAGATTATCACAAATTTAATAGTTTAAAACAACACGTGTTTATTATCTCATGGTTTCTGTAAGTCAGGAATTGAGTATGGCCTAACCAGGTTATCTGACAGGATCTTCAGTAGGCTGCAGTCAAGCTGTTGATGAAGTCCAGTCTGATCTGGCCTGGGGAAGGGTACACCTTCAAGCACCTGTGGTGGTTAACAGAACTTACTTCCTGGAGGGTGGCTGACTTGCTGCATGGCTTCTCCACCCTGGCTCCTTGCTTTTACAAACTGAATGCAGTAGAGCGAGTCTGTGTCAGGAGGGACATGTTAAACCTAATCAAGGAAGTGAAATGCCTTTAATATTGAGGTATTGTGTTAGTTAGAAGCAAATTATTGATGAAGCCACAAATACCAAATTGAAGATCACAAGGAGCCATTTTTTAAAAATTTGTGCTCCTGACATAGTCAGAAGCAGTTTCTTTATTCAATGATAAGACAACAAAAACCATCTATGACTTAAAAAGTCAGACAGCTGGAAGAGGCAGCATGAATATGCTGACACTTTCTGAGTTCCTAAACAGTGAGTGATTCAGGTATTTCAGGAGTAAAAGATGGTGTTTCAAGTTGTTGCCTTTTAAAAGAGTTGTTGTCTTTCTTAATAGAAACATGAAATTTCGGTCCTGTAATACTTAAATGATCAGTTGGCATTTCATTTCTATTCACTTTTATGACTTCATGCCTCATTTCCACATAATAGATCAGTAATCTGGAAGGTGGGACTTTTGTCCTTCGGGAAAAGTTTCTGTGATGGAGGAGCCATTTTAGAGTGTGCCTTCCAGAGTAGGTTTGGCGTGAGCTGGAGAATCTGCATTTGTAGGAAATTTACTAGATGACACTGGTACTGTGAATTTAATGAATGTTCTTTTCTGTTTCATTACCCTAACCCTATTTTGCGTTACATCTCAGTCTGAATCTTCTCTGATGCAGTCCCTACAGAAAATAAACCTCCATGTCCCTGGCAGACCTTCAATAAACCTTCCAGATCCCCCCTGGCTTTGGGTGGGATCTAAGAGGAGGGATTGCCTGGCAACTCAGAGTGGGGGAATGGAACTTGGAGTCCCAGGATTTCTATCTATAAACTTTTAATCAATCTCTCTTCTTTGTTCTATGCACCTGCCTTTCAAAAGTGCTGACTGCCTTTGTAGTCTTGTAGGTTGAAGCATTCCACACTCTGCCAAATCAGTTCATACTGTTTTTCACCACTGACTTTTAAACTCTCCCCAAATTGTCAAAGTTTGTCTTCTATAGTTTCTTTCTCTATTTTCTTTACATGATACTTTAAAAATATATTGTTCTATCCTTTTAGCAGGGCTTAGGGAGAAAATAGGGAGGATTATATGATCTGTTCAATTTCTTTTAGTTCCAATATAAGTTTCTCTTAACTACTACTGGGTGGGGGGTACTGAAAAAAGTATCATTGGACAATGCTGTTGTACTTAATCTTTTATGAAAAACAATAACCTAATAGGCCATTGTTTAGTATTTGATACCTTATGTCATAGAAATACACCTGCTGAGATAAAGAGTAGCTATCTAAAAACAATTTTTATATTATAATTTAGATAAGAAAAAATTTAACCATTGCTTAAGGACCACTGAGAGTGAGATGACTATAACTGAAAAGTAGTTTATCAAGTGGTTGACCATCTGTTAGAATGAATGCGAAGTCTGTGTTTAAATGCTCTATAATTTCTTCACAAGTTCTGCTGTAGAACAATAGAGCAGTTATTGTTAATTGCTGTATTTAGAATATTTTGGGAAAATTGTTCCAGCCTCAGTTTTGCTTGGCAAATTTGCAGAAATGAAAACAATTGGAATCAATAAGAGGAATGCCAGAGGGGAAAGCAGGCTACATTCAGCTGCCAAAAGAGGAGATTTGTCCCTAGTTCAAGTTCTGATAGAATCTGGAGCAGATGTGAATCTAAAAGACAATGCAGGTTTGGATACTTTTAATCTAATTGTTATATAATTGGATCTCACTGAAATTCACATTTTATCCCCTCCTCTAATTTAATCCTGGCTGATATAACTAACATTGAGCAGTCCTTTTAGCACTGTATTTTTATTTAATTGAATATTAAGATTCAGCTTTGCTAAGGTAGCATTCTCCTTTAAAACAGTTTTTGCATCCAGTTGAGAGCACTCAAAAGAGTTAAAGGGAATGAAAAGTAAAGTAGGTAGACCTCCTTGAAAACCATCATTCCATTCTTTGACTTTGGAGCTGATACACAATATTTGCATTTTCTTGTCCCTTCCTTTCTTTCCTCCTCCCCTTATCCTATTCTCTTTTTTCTACTGTCTTCTCTCATTTTTATTCTAAACTGTCAGTTTAGAAATTTATCTTCTAACATTTTTCTTATGCACAAAAAAGCCTTATGAAGAATTCTAGAAGGAAAACACAATGGTTAATGAATCCAGATGTCATTTTTTAAGAGAAATGTGACAGTGCAAAAAGACGAATATGAAAGCCATTTTAATATCTGAAATGGTTAGCATTTACTCTGATTCCATTGTATCTTATATCCTATGAGTCTTTTTCATCAATATTTATGAAGAGATCAATTAGTTTTTGTTTTGTTTTGTTTTGTTTTGTTTTGTTTTGTTTTGTTTTGTTGGCACCCAGGGATCAAACTCATGACCTCGCACTTGCCAGGCAGGTGCTTATGCTGCTGTGCTAAATCCTTGGCCCTCAGTTAGTTTCCAGAAATGAAACTTACACAGTTTAAGCCTATAGTTTTCAGTACCTTATTTCTTGTCAATTCTAGGATATATACATAAAGATTAATTCCACTAATGCAAGAAATTTAGTAATAAAGATATTGCATGACCCCTTCTGTCTCTGAGACAGAAGCTTTCTTTCTCTCAATAAATATATTCTGCTCTTTAAAAAAAAAAGATATTACATGAATGTTGATTCTCTTTTTTCTTTTTTTTCCTTTTTTCCTTTTTTAGGTTGGACACCACTTCATGAGGCCTCTAATGAGGGATTCAGTGATATAACTGTAGAGTTACTAAAAGCTGGTGCTAATGTTAATTGTGAAAGTATAGATGGAGTTCTACCCTTACATGATGCTGTTGCAGGCAATCATTTAAAGGTAAGTACATGATAAATTAGATTATCATTTTTCTTAGGAAAATGAGTGAAGAAAATGTAGGTATTTTAAACTGAGACCTAAAGTGATTCCTTAAATCAACAAATGATTTTGCAACCTGCTAAAATTATAGATGCAGCTATATTGTGTATGGATTGGAAAATCAGTATATATCTAACTGAATCGTTTTTCATGGTTTTATGATATAATAAATAGAAAGCAGAAGAAAACACGTTCTATAAATCTGATATATTCCACCTTTAATTATCTAAAATGACTTTTTGGTTTGCACAAAAGAACCTAATTATAGTGATTATACATGTAACAGCTAGATTTTCTTAAACTCGGATTTCCAAGTGGGTATGAGGTGGAAACATGAGTTTCTTCTTCTTCGAAGTTTAGTACATCTTGTGTTTCTCGGGTACAGTCATAGTAAAAACTAGCACAAGAAAAGATACTAGGGTAATTTGTTCAGTGACACAGAATTTCAAATTTAGTCCTTAAAACTCATTAGATTTTTAAACTCATCTTTTTGTTTGACAAATCTAGGAGAAAACTTAATTATCAATAGATAATGTAGGCTTTTGAAGTAATTATTCACTTTGAAATAGCAGTAAAGGAAACCAACAAGAAACAATATAAAGTTAGATTTCATATAAAAAAAAAACTCCTTGGTCCCTCATAAGTATTTACTTATCTGTCTCGATATTTTTACGAGCCTAGTGAATTTTACTTAACTTTGTGAAAGTATTCCTATAATTTTTAGCCTAAATAGTCATGTGATGGAATAATGTTACTGAATGTATGAGTCAGAGATCAGAGATGTGAACTAATGATTAAGAATAATACTGCAGTAGTCTGGTGTTCACTGTTGCTTATCTTTGACCTTTAAGATATTGAAAGTAAAATAAGGCAATATTTTATTAAAATTAATATGCACTAATAAAAATATGCTTAAAAAATAGACAAATTCTTAAAGTTCTGTGGTCCTGAAATGGAAGAAACAAAAGAATAATTAAAGTGATGAGCCTAGTAATTATTTATGCAAAGAAAGTGTCATTTAACATGAAATCACTTAAGTGCATGACAGTTTCAAAATGGACAAATCACATTTTTGGACATTATCCTGGCAAGTGCTACATTAAAAAAGTTAATTCTCTTATTTGTGTTGGGAGTCACCATAATCAAGACTTAAAGAATTTGGTATATAGTTGTATGCATAGCTAAGATTTTTTTTTATACCCATCGCATTAAGGACTCATATCTGGTCATAAGAGTAAAGTACTGGTAGAATTCAGAGATATCCATGAGAAAGCTTTCTCTGCTCTATTCTTCATAAGAGGTCACACAGAGCTTACTCTCTGTACCATTTCATCCTACCAGCAATGAAAATATGGACGTATATGTGCACGTAATGTTTCTGCCCAGGGAAGCCCCTCATGCTCAGTGCCCCTCAGACTCAGAGATTTTTTTGTAAGCAACCTAGCCTTAGTACATACCGAGATTGCAGACTCCCAGAAACATAAACTGCCTTGTCTGAACAGATAGTTTTAAGTGTAGTGAGTGCCCTCATCAGCTTTACATCAGCTGCAGAATACTGTTCACTAGCCAGGTTCACAGATGCCAGCTAAAGTCCAGCCATGTGAGTAACCTTTTGAATAGCAACTTTTAAACAACTGTGTTAATACTTTTCTAAACAGTACCTAACTTGTGATTCGTTCTCTTTACAATGGTACAAAAGCAATATATATTCAGTAAAAACAATATCAAATTCACATTTTTATATTTTCTTGGGTTGACAGTATGTAATTTGACATGCTCATTTGAAACTCAGCAGCAGCAGCAGCACACAGATCTATCAGCCACAGGATCACAAGGGTAAACAGTGATACTTACAGGGTACTTTGTTTCTAAGCTACAATGTTATATACCGATAAGTGTATTAAACACATTTTGACATAGGTGTTTTCAACTTACAATAGCTATATTGGGATGTATAACCCATCATAAATTGAGGAATGGGTATACTAAGGTTCTAATTGAAACACGTACTAATTTATAGAGCAGTAAATGCTGAATAGAGTTGGGTTCATTGGCATCATTTTTCTAGCAGGATTGTGTGGCAGCACATAGGATACATCCTTTATCTCACAGTTGAATTTGCATCATGATCTCAAGGAAGATCTGAAAAGTTTTAAGAGGCCTCACAAGTCTTCTCTAGGTCCCCTGTTAACCTTTCATATGTGATTCTACCAAGTCATTAAGTTGCTGAGTTGTCCAGTTTGGTCTTGAACCTCCACGTCTCCTGCCTCAGCCTCCCAGACTGTTGAGATTATAGGTGTGCACCACCATGCCCAGCCACATTACTTTTTAATTTTATTTTTTATTAGTACATGTTTGCTACTATAATAATCACACTCATAGTAGAAAGTTTGTAGCTGTACGTAATATATCCTAATTCTTCTTTCCCATTCCCCTCCCCTCCCTTAAACCCTTGTTGTGCCTCCCCATGTACAGAAGTTTGTTTCTATTTTTTTCTTTCCATTCTCTTTTATAAAAATTCTTTTTGCTGAGCATGGTGGTACATGCCTGTAATCCCAGCACTCAAGAGGCTGAGGCAGGAAGATTGCCATGAGTTCAAAGCTAGCCTGGGCTATATAAGCGAGTTCAAGGCCAGCCTGCACTACATAGTGAGACCCTGTCTCCAAAAGAAAAAAAAATCTTCTCTTTCTTTTCCCCCTTCACCCTCCCTTGTTCCCCTTCCCATTTGAACGTGTTTGTCCTATTTTCTAATATTTGTGCTCCATTACGCTCCTTATTTATCCTTTGGGCTTCTCACACAAGAGAAACAATGCCATATTTAAACTATGTGTCTGATTTATTTCACTTAAGATTATGGTCGTGAGGTACATCCATTTACCTAAAAATGTCTCAAATGTATCCTTCTTTATGGCAAAGTGGTACTTCATTGTATATAAAACCATACTTTCTTTATCCATGCAACTGTTTATTGGCATATGGGCTGTTTGCATGAGTTAGCTGTTATAGACTGTGTTGCTATAAACATGGACATGCATGTATCACTGAGATATGATGCTTTTGATTCTTTTGGGAAGGTACCTACAAGGGGAACAACTGGATCAAATGTAACCTCTAGTTTTAGTTTTTTAAGGAATCTCCATACTGATTTCCATAATGGTTGTACCAATTTACACTTCCACCAACAATGGAAAAGGGTTCCTTTTTTCCCATAGCCTCATCAGCATTTGTTACTGATTTCTCGATGATAGTCATTTTTTCTGGAGTGAAATGGAATCTCACTATTGTTTCAATTTGCATTTCACAAATGACCAGTGCTGTTGAACATTTTTTCATATGTTTATTTGCTCTTTGTATTTTTTCGTTTGAGAGATGCCTATGCATTTCAGATGCCAAAGTTTTGATTGGGCCTTTAAATGAGTGTGTTTTTTTGTTTTTTGTTTTTTTGTTTTTTTTTTAGTTTTTTTTTAATATGTTCTAGATATTAGTCCTTTGTCTGAGGAATAACTGGGAGAATTTTTTTTCCCAGTCTGTGAGTGTCTCTTCACTCTGATGGTAGTTTCTTTTGCTGTGCAAAAACTTCTTAATTTGCTGAGATCCCAGTTGTTGATTTTTTGTAATAGTTCCTTTGTGATCAAAGTTTTCTTAAAGTCTTGGCTACACCTATTTCTTCAAGAGTTTTACCTGTTCTATCTTCCAGCAGATTGTGTTTCTGTTTTATATTTAGATCTTTGAGCCATTTCGATTTTAGTTTAATGCATGGTGAGAAATATGGGTCCACATTTAGTCATCAGCATATAGAAAGCCAGTTTTCCAACATTATCAAAGAGACTATCTTTCTTTCAGTGAAGGAGTATGGCCTCTTTGTCAAAGATAAGGTAGTCAAGTATGGTTGGAGTTGTTTTTGTATCTTCTATTCCATTGAACCTTGGGTCTGCTTTGTTTTGTTTTGTTTTGTTTTGTCAATACCATGCTCTTTTTATCACAGTAGCTGTGTAGTATAACTTCAAATCAGAAATCATGACACCCCCCCCCCAGACTTGTCCTTGTCACCAGAATTGCTTTTGCTGTTCTAGGTCTGTCTTGGTTACTTTTCTATCATTGCTGAGACAAAATACCTGATGTCCAAAATTAGGGAAGGAAGGATTTGTTTAGCTTACAATTTTTTGGAGGTTTCAGTCCACACTCAGCTGGTTCCAAGGCAGGGTGGTGTGGCTAAGGGGCAACCATTCATGGTGGCTGCAAGCAACAAGAGCGAAACGGGCAAAAAAGGGAAAAAGCATACCTTCTTCCCTTCCCTTATATTGTATGCCAGCTCCCCATCCCTGTGTGGGTGCAGCACGCACACCGCCAATCCCGGTACTAGACAGCGAACCCATCACAAATGCTAGAATCAGCTGCTTCCATAACTGCATGAGGCTTTGGGGGGACATTTAAACAAACCCCACAACAAGGTCTCTTCTGGTTCCATATGGATCCTCGCTCTGTGGGATATGCTGTTCATATTTTGATTGGAATTGTATTAAATCTGTATAACAGTTTTGAAACTATGTCCATTTCACTATATTGTTTCTGCCTATCCAGGAACAACAGATATCTTTCCATTTTTCTGATCCCCTCTTCAATCTTGTTTTTCAGAGTCCTGTAGCTTTCAATGTAGTAGTCTTTTGCTTCCTTTGTTAGATTGATTCCTAAGTATTTCATTTTTCTTGATACTGTTGCAAAATGTGTCCTTTCTCTAATTTCTCTCCCAGTGAGTTAGTTAATCACGTACAGGAAGGCTATTGAATGTTGAGTGTTGCCTTTGTATCCTGCTATGCTGCTAAATTTGGTTATTTAAATCTAGGAATTTTTGTGGAATTTTTGGAGAACCAGCCACATCATTTTTAAGTACCCAAAGAATATTGACCACTAGAGACCATATCCTGAGGTATAAAACCAATTTGAGTAAGTTGAAGAGACTTGAAATGATACAAAGTTCATTCTCTAAGCAAAATGGAATGCAACTGCTGTGTGCAATTATGGAAAATCCCTAAATATTTAGAAACTTGATTGTGTACTTCTCTAGAATCTGTAATTCACAGAAGAAATCACAAGGGAAATTTAAAAATATTTTAAACTGACTTAAAATGATCCATGCATTTTTGACATATTGTATTTTCAGCTTACAATGGGTATCTTCAAATGTATATAACCCATCATCAATAAAGGATGCAACTAAACGAGTACACAGATAGCAATTTAAAACTTAAAATGGTTATGCTAGAAAAAAAATAAAAACACAGATTCAGTGATTCTAGATCCTACCTTGAGAAGCTCAAAAAACAATAAAAAAGCAAATAAGTATAGATAACAAATCAATAAAATACAAAAAATATAATGAAGTTAACGAAAGCGAAGGTTGATTCATTGAAAAAATTAGAATTTTATAAGCCTATACTCGATTTTTAAATGAGAACACACAAGTTCCTAATATCAGGAATCAAGGAACATCACTGTAGATCATATAGACATCAAAAGGTTAATAGGGATGACCACTACAGTCTTATGCCAGCACATTCATCAATTTAAATAAGATGGGCAACTTCTTTCAAAGAAACTACCACAATTTACAGAGAATTAATCTTTGTAATCCAATATGAGTAACAGTAAATGATAAGTTTTACCAAATATTTTAGGAGGAATAAAACCCAGCTGTATGTGAACTCATAAAAAGAATTTTCTTCTAAAGTTAGGTTAGCATTATTTTGATACCAAGATCAGGCAAAGGGATTACTAGTAAGCATAACTATAGATTAATGTCCTTTGAGAATATATATGCAAAAATTATAAAAATACTAATGATTAAAATCTAACAGTATAATGAACTATAACATAACTAAATGGAATTACCCAAGGAATATAAGATTTGGCCAGCCTACAAGCTTGTCCTTAACCACAGGGTGACAAAGGTGAAACACAGAAAGACACAGAATAGGTTAAAATGTAGGATGCCTCTTGTCTCCCTTCAACAAAGAGCCCCAGGTGACGGGCACAGCTTGGCTTTGTTCACTCAGACATGGGCACAAGCAGAAAGAGTAAAACAGGGTCCGTCTGTCTCCCACCATCCATGGTGTGTGTCCAAGTAAACAGCACCATCTCCGCTGTGTTACTTCTCCCTGCAGCACGTCAGCACGCACTCACACCCCTTCTCTCTAGGGTTCACAGAAGAGGCCAGTTCAGCCTGATCTTCCTATCAGGCCTCCCACATTTGAAGATAAATATAACTTACCAAATAAAAATTAAAAACTATTATCATTTGACTGCATACAGAAAATGCCTTGTTAGAAAAAGTTATCACTTATTTGTGATTAAAATAAAAAAGCTCTCAGGAAGCTAGAAGTAGAAATGAACTTCTTCAGTGTGATAAAGTTGACACCTCAAAAAACCTGCAGGTAACTTGAAACTTAATGGTAAGCAATTGAACTGTTTTCCCTTAATACGAGGAATACAGCAAAGATACATACGTTTAAAGCTTCTAATCAATGCTACACTAAAGGTTTTAGCTAGTGCAGTTAAAAAGAAAAAAAGACATCCAGTAGTGAAACCTTAGATTTCTTTATTTTATACAACATGACAAAAAAAAAAAAAACTTTCATATGACATAATTTAAAAAACCTATGAGAACGATAAGTTCATAATTCTAACAAGGATTCAACAATATTTCTGTGTACCAACAGCTAACAGTTGAAAGTTGGAATTTTAAAATAATATTTATGATTATATGAAAATATTAAATGCCTGGGAATTAATTTTATTACATACATCAAGACCATTACACCTTTATAATGCATGCATGGAGTCCTTGTGGCTTCAAAGCTTGGCCCTCGGGTTGCCAGAGGACATGTTAAGGACATGAACCTTCTGTCTAGCACAGGCGCAGAGCGGGGCAACCTTATGTAACCATGATTTAGCTTTAGAAAACCATGCATGCACTGGTTTGACCAGCAGAGAAAAGTGTGCATAGTTGATAATGACATATATGAACAATAAACAATACAGAGGCAGCTGCTCTTGCTGCTGCCTGCCTCTGAACTGACATCTGCCCCGGGCCTTCTTTTCCCTGGGGAACTCACCTACAGAAATGTTCCTCCGGGGCCCCTGCCTCCACAGCATGCTGCAGAACATTGCTGGAGAAAGACCTGAATAAATGGGGAGATACACCATGCTCATGTCTTGAAAGACTTGGCATTGCTTGTGTGTTGGTTCTAACCAAATTTACCTAAAAATTCAATGAAATTAAGTCAGAATATTTCAGGAGTTTTTGTAGAAATTGATAAGCTGCTTCCGTAATTTATATAGGAATCAAGGAGCTTAAAATAACTAAGGATTTTTTTTTTAAAAGAACAGTTTAGAGGACCTACCACTATTTGTAGTGAATAGATGTTTATTCTACAGCCATAGTAATCAGGAAGTATGTTACCATCCCAAGTTAGACCATGGTTTCTCAGCTTTGGTGCTACTGACACTTTGGGCTGGATGTTTCTTTGTTATGAATTGCTGTGCTGTACAATTTATAGGACATTTAACCACATCTCTGACCTCTACCCACTAAATGCCAGTAAGATCCACACTCCCCATTTGTAAGAACTAAGAACATTTGCAATCATTCATTGCTGAGCCAGGAGTTTGGCTCAGTGGCTTAAGCTCCTTCCTGGCAGGCATGAGGTTGTGAGTTTGATCCCCAGTGCCACCAAAAAAAAAAAAAAAAAAATTCATTCATTGCTGAATGTATCTTGGAGGACAAAATAATCCCCGGTTAAGAACCGCTGAGTTTCATATGTAGAACAAAATAAAACATCTAGAAATGGATCCACAAATACACAGTCACCTGAGCACCTGAGTTTTGACAACACTATAAAGGCATTTTCAATAGAGAAAGAATATTCTTTCAACAAATAGAATTGTAGTCTTTGAATTTTCATTTGTTTTTAAAAAAAATCCTTTTCCCCATATATAAAAATTAATTTAAAATGAATCATAGACCTAAATGAAAGTGTCAAAACAGTAGTATTCTAAAAGACAACTTAGTGAATTTTGAGGTAGGCAAAATTTTCATAAATAGAACATAAGAGATGTGAATTCTAAATGACATTGTTAAAATAAAAAGGCAAGCCTCTCAGACTGAAAGAACATATTTTTCCTAAATCATTTATCTGATAACAGCTTGTATCTAGAATGTATAAAGAATTCTTTGAACTCAATAGCTAGATTGGCAATCCAATAGAAAATATGCAAAAGATTTCAGTAGCTACTTCACCAAAGAATTTTACAGTATATATGGTGGCAAATAAGTACTTGAAAAGACATGGGGCACCGTTTAGCATCAAGGTAATGCAAACCAAATCCACAATCAGATGCCATTACGCACTCACTGGAATGACTGTAATTAAAAAAAAATTGACAGTGCTAAGTACTGAGGAGACTGTGTAAAAACTAGAAGTATTATATAGATTTCTGGTAAAATGCAGAATAGTACAATTGGAAAAACAGTCTGGCATTATTTTATTACATTAAAAATATACTTACTGGGCTAGGGATGTAGTTAAGTGATAGAGCACTTGCCTGGCAAGCATGAGGACCTGGATTTGAGCTAGAGCAGTAAAATGCACACACACACACATACACACACACATTAAAATGTATACATATAAAAATACAACATACAATTTTTGGTCCACTGCTAGGTATTTACCCGAGAGAAATGAAAATTTTTTTGTTTATGCAACACTTGCACTAGAATGTGCAAACCTTGAACTAGACCCCAAACATCTGTCACCTGGTAAGTTAATAATTAAATTGTTAAAAAGAATAGACTATATTCACACATCAATATGGGTGAATCTCAAAAGATAAGTCAGACATATGAGACCCAAAAGAATACATCATAGTGCAGATGGCAAAATTTAAAGTGATAGACACAGATCATGGGTTGTCTGGACTAAAAAATCTTGGGGGAGGGGGAGATTTGACTGCAAAGAGGCAGAAGGGATGTTTTTGTGTGTGCTGAAGGAATGTTTCTAAGTCATGTTGGTAGTTATCGCTTCAGGAAGGCTGTTTTTTGTTTTTTGTTTGTTTGTTTTAAAGAGGTTTACTTCTTGGTCATCTAGTCTTTGCCAAGGTTTTTGGCCCTTAGGCCTACCCCATCATATTACCTGGATCTCTCTCCCAAATTAGCTTTAGCTTTTCCTGTTTAGTACCTTGTTCCCCTAAACAACCTTGTTGTTCTCCTAGAATTTTTCCTGTTAATTAATATTGATAAGCAGCTGGTTAGGGTCTTAGAGTCTCTGTCTTCTTTGTGTCTTCCAAAATAACGTATTTAAAAAATACAGTATTAAATCTTACTAATTTAATAAATATTAAAGCAATATTAAAGGCAAGGCCTAGAGAAGGCTTCATCCTAACACATTGGGCAAATAGTTAATATAGCATAAGTTTTGTTTTGTTTTTTTGGTACCGGGGATCGAATTCATAGCCTCGCACCTGCCAGGCAGGTGCTTAGGCCACTGAGCTAAATCCTCGGCCCTATTTTTTGAGACAGGCTGTCACTATGCAGTTCAGGCTGGCCTTAAACTCGCTTTGTAGCCCAGGCTGGTCTCTAACTCAAAACAATCCTCCTGCCTCAGTCTCCCAAGTAGTGGGATTAAAGGCGTAAGTTTTTTTAAGAATCTAGCTAAGCTTCCTTTTATGAAAATAACTCTCTGTATCCCATATAATGTTGGAAATTAATTTCTGAAGATTAAGGTTTAGATTTCTAGTTTTCAAAGCTAATCTCTGGGGATGATTTCAGGAATCTGTATTTTTAAAAACTCCACAAGTTACTTTAGTGTTGAGTGAGACTTACAGACCACTGGATTGAGGTACTATTAACTGTAAAAAAGAAGTGGGCCAGGGGTATCACTCAGCGGCATGGTACCTGCCTGGCAAGCACAAGGTCTTGAGTTCAATTCCCAATACCCCAAAAAAAGAAAAGCAAAATTTCTTTCAATGCCTTTATTCAGACTTTGCTAAAGTACCTATTTGCAGGTTTAATCAGAAGTCTTTGCAGGAGAATTTCATATGCTCCAGTGTATCTGCCCTTTCCACAACTGATCTTTTCATTTCTCTAAAGGAAAAATGGGGAGTTAGCTAGTTTTAGTAAAAGTCTTCTCTGTGCCAGACACGTTGTAAAAATTCACATTTATCCTTCATAGCTTTTTTTTTTTTTAAATTAGATCAGAGATGGTAAGCAGCTTGCCCAAGGACAAACCTATTAAGTGGCAAGAGTTTTCCATGTTTGACTTTAAAACAAAGGCACTATCTAGATAGAGCCAAGAAGGGCTATCCTTTGTCTTTTCTGATAACTCATTTACTCCTGAATTTCTCTGCCTCTCTATCCCTGGGCACAAACAGGAAAACAAAAATTTACTGGTATGTTCCTGTGATCCCAGGTGAGGCTGAGGGAGGAGGGTTATAAGTTCAAGGCCAACCTGGGCAACTTAGTGAATCCATTCTCAAAATAAAAACAGAAAAGACTGGGACATAGGTCAGTGCAATGGCTCTGGGTTCAATCCTTAGTACCATGAAAAAACAAAACACAAAAAACTATCAGCGTGTACTCTGGAGTGAATTGTTTCTGTTTCCCTCTATCTGTAATATCGTGTGATTATGACTGTTATTTAGAGCATATATTTACCTAGGGAGAATATTAGAATAAGTGTTAGGTTGCAAGGTTGAAATATAGTTCAAATAGAACATTGTCTAATGGTGTGTTAGCTTTTCATCACTGTGACAGAATACCTGATATAAATCAAGTTAAAGAAGAAAGTACTTACTTTGGCTCACAATCTCAGACGCTTCAGTACATGGTCCTTTGGCTCCATCACTGTGAACCTACAGCAGTGATGGTGAATCTGTGATATGGTGGTACAGTGTGCTGATTGTTATCACTGAGGACTCTAAGAAGTGCACCATCATCTATGGCAAGGCAAACATCCTGGCAGAAGAGTATATCAGAGGAAAATTGTTCATTTCATGGTAGCCAGGAGGCAGATAAAGGAGGAGACGTAAGAGAGGAAAGGGCAGGGACCAGATACGGTCCCCCCGGTTACACCCCCATGATCTGCTCCTTTAAGTAGGCCCCATCTCCTGTTTCTGTCACCTCCCATCCAATTATGATCTTTTTAATGGATCAGTTCATTTCATGAAATTAGATCCCTTAGGATCCTGTCACTTTCTCTGTAGCCCATCAGCGGGCAACTGAGGTTTTGGGATACAAAAACACTACATAAGTTTTAGGGATTCAAACTGCACTAATACAAAGCTGGGTATGGTGGCACACGCCTATAATCCCAACAATCGGAAAGTTGAGGCAGGAGAATCGTTGCAGGTTCGAGACCAGCCTAGGATACAAAGTGAGATCAAGACCAGCCTGAACTGCATAGCGAGACCCTGTCTCAAAAAGACCAAAAAAACTTTTTATAATACAGTTCATAATATAGTCCTGAAGCAGTTCTTGTCGTCTTCTTTACCCTGTCCCGTAGCAGCTTGGAGAAGGACAAAGTACTCTGTTACTGAGGTCGGGTAAATCTGAGCATCAGCAATTGTGCTTTTGCCTCCAGGTGGCTGAATCTGCACAGCATCTAGACCTGTACTATCATTGGTTTAACTGTACTATCATTGATATAACAGTTTACAGCTGTTGTATCAAATTTAATTTAAAAATTTCTTGACCAGAGCTTGAAAACTTTTTAAAGTAATTTCTAACGCTTGGTGGTAATATCTTGAGACAGGTATGTGTAGAGATAACTTTGAAAAACTACATTGTAGGTAGCTGAGATATTACTACAGCATGGAGCAAACCCTAATCAAAAAGATCAAACACAAAAGACTGCTTTGGATGAAGCAAATAATGAAGAAATGAAAGAGTTGCTAAAATCTTATGGTGCTACTGAGACCAGTAATAAAGATGATAGTAATGATTCAATCACTGGTATGTATGTCAGTATTACTTGCTGTTTTATAAGATATATATCTCTGGTTAGAAAAATAAAATCTTCACAATTGTAGTATAAATTGTTTCAAAACTGAAGATATTTCTTAAATTGTTGAAAATTCATTATAGACTGTTAGAAATTAACAGTCTGGTTTAATTTATAGATCACTTGATCCTGTTGAATTGGAGTTACATGTTGAAATGAAATCTGTATCAATCATTAATCAAACATGAATCTCTACCTTTGGGATTGAGATAGAGGCTTAACTGAAACTCAGCAGATTAATTTACTTGTAGTGGGACTATAAAGGGGCTAACGCCTTTGCAACTGAGATTTTATTATTTCAAAAATTTGTAATGATACATGCATCTATTAAGCTCATGCTGACATTTTAAGAATAATATTCTAATACTAGAATATTAATTTGTTAAGCAGATATATTATACTTGCATGTATGAGTAATACGTATAATAGTGAATACTATTTCAAGGGAATGTATAGCCAGGCAAAATATTATGGACTTTTTTTTTAGCATTAATTTACATTTCATCAAGTGTTGAGGAAAGGCAGTTGTTTTTCCTTTTCCCCCAAGCCTGAGGCTTTGCTCATAGTCACAGCATCTCAGGCCTCGCTACGATGGAGAGTGCTGGGGGTGAGAACCGCTGTCATACTCCGCCCCTTCAGCCTACCACACTCTTCACCAACCTGTTGATTTTTCAAGGAAGAAGAGTTACTGATATGACTGGACTGACCAAGGATATTTACTGTGTAATATTTTACTAACTGCTAGATCATGTGGCCAGGGTCAAAAAGTTTTCTCTTTTTATTGCTTGCCACCATATACTAAACTGTAGGGTCAGGGCCTTTCTTAGGATCACAGCTGTTGTCTCCCTCTCTGAGCCACACCTGAAATAAAGTTCAGATTCAGTGATTTAGCTGACCTCACGGTATAGAAAAATTTTGCATTTGAAATTATTGGGACTCTGTTATAAATCACTGTGTTTGTTCTTGCATGCCTTTTGTTTCTTGCTTGTATATTTGCTTGGTCAGGTATCTCAGAAGGATGAGGGGTATAGAATAAATGATAATATGAGGAAAGGGAATCCGTAACAGGAGGAGGACTTGAGGACTTCATAGTCATCATGGTTAAGAGCATAGACCTGCAATCAGTAAGATCTGGTTTCTGCTAGCTGTGTGACATTGGGAAACTTCCAGAACTTTGCTGAAGGAAGGCTCACTTTTGTCTTTAAAATGGATGTAATGAACTACCCACCTCAAAGGATTCACAGGAAATTACACAAGATGATCTACAGAAAATGTTTACCACCTAGCATGTGATAATGTTTAGCAGATGTTAGCCATATTATTCAATTAATGAGATGCTAATTAGCATTAAGATATAATTGTAGACTTAATTTGTCCTTCCCATCTTGTCAACATGAAAACCAATAAAATGAAGCTAAACTTTTGCAATTCTTACTTTTCTAACTTTATTTTTAAAGTAAAAAGTCCTGCTGTTCGTTCAAAAAGATACAAACAGTGTTCGTGCGATAATGACAAAACTCTTGATCCACCTTCTCCTTCACACCAAGAAAAAGGAAGAGAAAACTTTCCCGTGGTGAGTAAAATTGAAATTTTTTATTCTTCAGTCTACAAAATGCCATTCATTGAGCCAGCCAGCCATTGGCTATCGGCGGCACTCTCCATTTTAAGGACATATGCGTTGGCTGTTTTTTGTCATAAGAAAATAAGCTATCATAATTCAACAGAATGAAGTCGGGCGTGATGGCACATACTTTTAATCCCAGCACTCGGGAGGCTGAGGTAGGTGGAGCGTTGTGAGTTCAAGGCCGGCTTGGGCTACAATGTGAGCAAGTCCGTTCTGAACTACATAGTGCAAGCCTGCCTCAAAAAAAATAGGGCCGGGAGTTTGGCTCAGTGGCTTAAGTGCCTGCCTGGCAGGTGCAAGGTTGTGGGTTTGATGCCCGGTACCACCAAAAAAAAAAAAAAAAATCCAACAGAATGAGCCAACAAGATATATTCAGTTTTCTGCATGAAATACAGAACAGTCTGTTTCTGCTGACCATAACACCTAGCTTGAGTTGTTTGGCTACTTTCCAGGAAACACTGCCACTGTCATCATGTAACTTCACTCACTCTCACAAGTGTTTACGATAAGCAATACGTAGAAAAGACTCTGGAACCCAGCCAGCAAGAAGAAACCTGGTTTATCTGTCCTGGATCCCATATGGTTTGTGGTAATAGAGTTTTCTATGAAACTCATCCTCTAAAGGTAGATTTTTGCAAAAATACCCTAGTAATTGCCCAATAAATTACATATTGGTTGATAAGATAGATACTTACAGTTTGACAAAAAGAAACAGTTTACTAGACACAAACTCCTTAAGTAAGGTAGAATCCTTAATGAATACTGTTTCGAGTAAGTCTTGGCGCATTGTAGTTAAGGTTGAATACATCCACAGGAAGATCTTTTCTTTATCCTAATCTATAGGTAAAGGCTTAGAGTAGGCACAAGTATAGCCCTTAGTTTTCTTTCATAACTTTTTTTATAAGTCATACACTATGTAAAGAAGGAAACCTTGGATTTTTTTTGTTTTGTATATTTGTGTTTTAGAATTTCACTTTGATGCTCTTAATATATGACAACGATAAAGTTGCTTTACCAGACAATTTGATAATTTTATTGTGTACATTTTCCATATCCCTTGTAATCATCAAAGTAAAATTTTAGAGCCATGTACTTCAGAAGGCTTTGATGACCTACACATTTGAAAGGTGAATGTATTAAGAATTTCTCAAAGGATAGATAATATGTAGGTCAGTCCATCAGTCTTCGTTTGTTGAACAACTGTGTACCTAGCAATGTGTAAATCATACACAAATATAAAAACTGCTCCTGCCTATAAGACTCCATTGTCTTACTGAGGAAATATGTAAGACAGTATACATATTGTTAAAGCTTAGATCTAAAAGGGCTCCCAGAAGTCTCAAATGTTCAGAGGTGGGGCTTTTGAAAGATGATGGGACGCTATGCGCATCAGGAGATTAATCTGTTGATGAGCTCGTTGCTGAACATGGTGCTAGGAGATGGGGCCTAGGTAGAGGCAGTGGGTAACTAGGGGTGTGGTTTGGAAACATGCTTTCTTGTCCCTGGTTCCTCATCTCTTTCTGCTTCCTGGCTGCCATAGGCTGAGCAGCTTGCCTTGCCATGCCCCTCCACCATGCCATTTCTGCCTTGGAGTCAGTCGTACTTGGAGTGAAACTCTGAAATTGCCTGCCAAATTAAATCTCTCTTCATTTAAGTTTCAGGTGTTGGGTATTTTGTCCAAGCAAAGAAAAAGTGACTTTATATATATTAATATATATAAATACTAAATTATAATATTAAATTATGTAGCTCTGAAATTCTTTTTTTGTTGTTGTTGTTGTTGGTACTGGGAATCGAACTCACAACCTTACGCCTGCCAAGCAGGCGCTTAAGCCACTGAGCCAAACCCCCGGACCTAGCTCTGTAATTCTTAATTCTGAGGAAAGGAAAATCATTGTGAATTAATCAGAGATTTCATATGTGAAATGGGTTTTGCTTAACAATAATAAGCAGTATTTGTAGAGCTCTTACTTTGTGCTAACATTGCCTTAGCTCTCTATATGTGTTGCTCATTTCAGGCATAGTGAAGGTAAGTAATGTGCTAGAATGACTCAGCTGGAAAGAGCTGGAGCCAGGATTACAACCAGGTGTCTGGAGCTGAAGCAAACTCCATGATTTTCTCTCACAACAAAGAGAGGGATCTGGGCAGAGTGAATTGAAGACAGTCTAAGCAAGAAGAGAAGTATGAACACAGCATGAAGGGGTGGAAGTACATCCCATTATTAAGTGTGGTTTTTTTCTAATCTGTAATATTTATATAGTTTAGACAAAACATGGTTACATTTTGAGTATAGAGAGAATTGAGCATTGTTAGCATTTTGTTATGTTTGTCAGTGGCATATCGGGGAACACATCTACCATAATAGTTAAGTTTCTAACATTTTTATCTGATAGCATCAGACCATCAGTGCCATTCTACAAGATATAGAGGAAAACCAAGAAAAATTATTAGAGTTTGAAATAAGAAACCCTAAGGATGTTGGTAAGTATGTTCTCGTACTCAAGTATGGTTGTTTCAGGCATTGAGGGTCATTGCTACCTTATTCTTAAGGTACAAGCTTATTTTAATATTCTCACTGGCTGAAACAGTGGTCTTTTTTTATTTGAGAATATTTAAGGCATGAGGAATTGTCGTTAAAAGTCAGTGATACAAACCAGTAGTTGTTTAATTGTTAACGAAGATCTATATTCAAGATGATACGAATATGAGAGATATTCAGGACCACGATCAAAGATAAGTAGCTACAGGTGATACGTTTAGGTAAAGATATGACAAAAAGTGTACGATATGACTAGAGATGGGATTATGTTGCTTCTTGGCTCTTTAGCTTTGCTCAGCTATGGCAACCTTTAAAACCAGATCAGAATTTCGGTGTGCAGTGGGGACACAGGCAGAGAAGACCCTCCTACTTCTTCAGTGTGCACATGTACTAGCTAACCTTACAGGTCGTGATTAAGCCAGGTTCCCAGAGCTTAGTCAGTGGGGCACAACTATTAGAATTTAGGTGGGCTGCTCTTTCTTGGTACGTTTTTCTTACCTATGCTATACCTTAAGGCATTTCCTTAGAATTATGTAAGCAAGTAAGCTTTGATTTAGATATCTGGACCATTTAATATTAGAAAACTAAGCAGGTAGTAATTGCTTTTTAAAATTCAACAGTAGAGGGCCAGGGGTTTAGCTCAGTGGCACAAGCGCCTGCCTGGCAAGCATGAGGTCATGAGTTCAACCTCCAGTACTAGAAAAAAGAAAAAACAGTAGAGCTGTGTGGTGAAATATAAATTTTGCTTTTCTTCAATTAACTGACTTATTATTACTGTCTTTATAGAACAATACATCGAAAAGATGTTGAAGATAAAAGAGACTATGGATAATGTGCTTGCCAAACAGAAAGCAGAAAGGGATGATTTGGCTAAAAAATACAGGTGTGTGAAAAAACAGTTGGAATGATTGAGAGTTTCTATAGCGAATTTATTTCTAGCTACAACACTGCAATAGTTGAGATCTTAGTGCCCCACTGGGCACTGTTGGGAAGTGGGGAAAACTCTGAGGTAGGGCCTAGTGAAGTCTTCCAGTTGCTGAGGAAAGTCCTTAAAGGAATTCTGAGACATTGGCTCCTCTCTTTTCATCTCTTCTTTCATGGCTTGACCTTGAAACAAATGGTAGCTTTGCTCTATCATTTGCTCCCACCATAATATGCTGCCTCACCGCAGGCCCAAAGCATTGAGGCCAACTTACCATGAACTGAATCCTCTAAAACCATGAGCCAAAATAAACCTTTTCTGTTCGTAAGTTGATTATCTCAGGTATTTACTGCAGTAAAAGAAGGATGAGTAACAGATAGACCTAGAATTTCTTAAGATTACAAACATTACTTGGGACCAAAAAATGACTTCTTACGGTTGTCTCATCAGTTACATCCATGGGGAATTGTACTTTCCAAAAAGATATTTTTTCTACTTCATTACTTAAATATTCATAAAATAATATTTTAATATTTGAAAAAGTTGGGCTGGGGATATAGCTCAGCAGCACAGTGCCTGCCTGGCAAGCACAAGGTCCTGAGTTTGATTCCTAGTACCAAAAAATTTTATATATATATATATATACATCTACAGTGAAGAATTTAGTGAAAGCCTTTCTGGTCATGAATCTCACAATAAATGTCTGTCCTTACCACATTTGAGTTTTCTGCATTAAATTGTTTTCTTATTACAAATGTCCTAGGGGTTGATTAATCAGTTAATTTGTGTGTGTGTGTGTGAATACTTTCAGTATTTCAGGGTCCTTAAGCAGTTGTATCCTGATAGTACAGTATTGGTTATATGCCTCTTCTCATGCTTTTTTTGAAAAAAATGTTCCATATATGTTTCTTACTTGAGCATTTTTTGCTAGCTTTTCATAGACTTAATTATATATGTACTCTATTTTTTGTTCACATTCAATTTTTCTATTTTCTTTATATTGTCTGATAATCACTTAACATCTAAAAAAGCTTTTTTCTGAACTTATTTGAAAATCACTTTTAATTTTTGTTTGTAAGTCCACTGTCTTTTGTCTTCATTGTGCCTTTCTCTCCAATGAGTAAAACTATCTTAAGTTTCTTTTTGTTTCCTGAATTTTTTTTCTGGCACCATCAAGCAGGTGAACTTTTATGAGCTACAGATGGGTAGCTGATCACAGAATATTTTCTAGGGGTTTTAGAGAGTTTAACTTGAATTTTCCTGTAGTGTCCTATGGTGAAAAATCCACTGAAATATTGGAAAGTTCTTAATCATTTGGGGTTTGAGGTTATAAATTCTTACTAATGTTGTTTTAAGACTCCAAATCTTGGTATGAGTAATCTAAACAGAGCATCTTTGTTTTTTTAAGTGTGATATTATTACTGGTTTTACTCCTTTATCCAACTGTTTGCATTTTATGCTACCAGCTGTTTGCTAATTTGATTTCTTATTCTTTCTTTTTTAGTATATATATATATATATATATATATATATATATATATAAAACGTTAACATATGATTTTCTGGCAGTTCAGTGCCAGCAACTCTAAGCTTTAATAGGAAAGGCAAAATAGCTATACTGTTGCTTTACTTTTAAAACACCAGCTTTTAAAGAATGATCTAGAGATCCCTGGTGGATCTGTGATTTCAAGGAATCCGTGAAATCAAAATTATTTTTACAGTGATACTAAGATGTTATTTGCTCATGAGTATATAATGGAATTTTCCACAGACTACCTGATGGCCAGTGTAATGCATGCTTATGTATTCTTGTATTTTATAAATTTTTCAGTTTCAATTTCAAAAAGTAAATATTGATAATAATAATGTATAGAAACAAGAATCTTTTGGGTTCCTCAATAATTTTTTAAGATTGTGAATAGATCCTGAGGCCAAAATATTTGAGAACCATTGAAAACGAAGTGTTCAATATACTGAAGTTTGGTGGGGGCTTAACCCATGGAGATGTGGAGTTGTGGTGACCTGTCTTCTCTGGGCCTTGAAGTGTTTTCACACAGGTTCAAAGTACAATTACAGTAATGACTGAAAGTACTAATATTTCTCAGGTCTAATTGAGGTGTGATTGTTGACAAAACAGTCTTATTCCTCTCTAGCTAAGGAAACCTGAGTGGAACTACTCCCAAATTGTACTTTCTAATACATCATTCCACTTAAACAGGAACCCCAAACATAATGAATGAGGGTATTCCTCAGTCACAAATTTCTTTGTACCTTTCAACCAAAGATAGCCACAATCTAGACAAGACAACCCAAGTTTTATTTCTCTTTTATGGTTGACTCAAAACTAATAAATGATATGAATATAGATCACATCCTAAAAAATGGCACTCACTTTAAATAAAGGAGTCAGTTTCCTCTCAAAGATTAAATACAGTGTGAAGGTCGATTTTTATATTCAAGCTGATTAAAATTGAAAGAGTATCTTTAACATCTAAATAACTGCTAAAAAGCTTTCTATCATATTTATACTTTTTCCTCTTTTTTTTTCTTCCTGTAGGGTGTCCATAGAGTCATTTAAGCATGGAGTCCTGAGAGAACAACTGGCCAATTTGGCCACAAGACAGAGGAGACTTTTGGTTGCAGCAAAAAAACAGAAAAATATAAGCCTGAAAGTTCAAAATTACAAGAATGTCACATCCTTGTCTAGTCCTCATTTAAGGACGTTACCATCCAGCTTAGACCTCTCCAGTGACAAGGACTGCCAGGAGCTTACAAGTCTGGAAAATGTAGTGCAGCCCCAATTAAGTCGATTTTCTTCTGCCAACCTTGATTGTGAAAATGTGCAAGAAGCACCGTTATCTCCAGAGTCTTGGAATGATGGCCAAAATACTAACGTCTGTCTAAATTCCAAGGTAGTAAGAAGGAAGGAATTTTCTGGAAGTGAGATGAATTCAAAACAGAATGAAAATGATTGTACCTTGAATGGTTTATCAAAATCCAGACATTCAGATAGCACTGAGAAGATTAAATTATCATCCCAACATGTTACTTTTATTGCTCAAGCAGAATACTCACAAAAAGAAAATGATCTTACAGAAACTATAGCCAAAGACCATGAATTTTGTCCTCCTCCTGCCACAAGCACATTTAATGTTTCTGAATGCTCAAGTATCCTTTCCCAAAATGATTCCCATCTGTCAACTGTTATTGCAAACCAGGACCTTTCCCACTGTGATCCAGAAAGAGGAAACAAGAAAGCAGCTTCCCATCTACCACCTGGTGGACCCTCAGAGTCTCTGGCACATCAGAGCAGTGCTGGCTTAGGTACTGATACTGGACATCCCATACAACCATGTCTTAAAGAGACAGCTGCTGCCATTCCACGTGCAGATGACGGGCAGATCGCAGCGTCCTCTGAGTCGGGTCATCAGCATGCCACCAAAAAGCCTTCAAGCTTCAGCACAGCTCCTAAAAAGAAATGCATGCAGATAAAAGATTTGATATTACTAGGAAGAATTAAACCAGGAAATAATATTTTGGAATTCAGAACACAGGTATTCTTTTTTTAATCTAAAATCATGGAAGTTTTATAGTAAGAAAATGTTGCTGTCACATAGTATAGGTATTTAGAGGTTTGCCTGGGCTACTTGAGTGGAGGAACACAACCACCGTATTCTTAGCAAGTGAAATCACACTTCTGCAATTGTCCTGATACAGTTTAGTCACAAGTACCTTTGGGTTCTCAGGCACAGTCAGTTATATTAATACAGAAATGATTTTAAAAACGAGCAGTATACTGCTAAAGCATCACCTAAAGGTACAAGTATAAATTCATCTTCTGTAGAAGCACGATTTGGAACCAAAGAGTTGGAGTTTAGGTAATGTGACTCAATTAAAACAATATCATTTATTTATAAAAGTGAAAGAAGAAAAAAGATTCTGTTAGGTATGTGTATTAAAAAATGCTTCCTGGGCTGGGGATATAGCTCAGTGGTGCAGTGCCTGTGTGGCAAGCGTGAGGTCCTGAGTTCAATTCCCGGTACCCCCTCCCCAATGCTTCCTGTCTCTTTCATCACAGTCACTTTTTTTTTTTCTTGTTGGCACCAGGGATTGAACTCACAACCTCACGCCTGCCAGGCAAGTGCTTAAGCCACTGAACCAAACTCCCTGCCCTAGTTTTTTTGAGGTAGGGTTGCACTATGTAGTTCAGGCCGGCCTTGCGCTCACGTTGTAGCCCAAGCCGGCCTCGAACTCACAACGCTCCTCCCACCTCAGCCTCCCCAGTGCTGGAATTAAAGGCGTGTGCCACCACGCCCAGGTTACATTCACTTTTTGAAAGAGGAATTTAGAGTGCCAAAGATTGCAGAGTCCTTGAATCCTTCTTTGGCTATGGGTCAATCTAACAGAAATTGGTCCAGGCATACCGGAATTTAATTTGAATGATCCCTGTTTATAGCACTTCTCACTGCTGGATAACAAAAACTTTTCCTACTCAGTAAGCTTTATTTATAAGTTAATATAAAAATATTTTAATTTTAAATTTCCGAATTATAATTTTATAACCGAATTAGTGACTTGATCTCAGCTCTCTCAGTATTTTAGTTTGCTCATTTGTTGGCCAACTTTCTGCTAAGTACTACCAATCTTAGATTAGCCAAAGCACCTCAAATTTTAGTAATTAGTTACATTAACTCAAATATTGAAAGCTGTTGCTTCTCTGGATCAGCCATACATGATTTTAGTAGAGTTTTTCATATTTAAGCTATTTTTCTTTCTTAAATAGCTTTATTGAGATATAATTGGCATACAAAAACACTATGTATTTGAAGTATACAGTTTGGGAAATTAGGAATATGTACACATCTATGAAGTCATGACCAAAAACAAGATAGTGAACTATCCTTTAGTCCCCAAATTTCCCTTTGTATACCTCTTTTACACCTCTCCTTTCCCTTGCCAGTTCCCAGTTATTTACTGGTCTGCTTTCTGCATCTATGAACTCGATTTCATTGCTAAGAATTCTAGATAATTAGAATCATACATTATATATTCATTTTAATATGACTTTTTCTCTGAATGTAATTATTTGAGATTCATCTTGTATGTATCAATAGTTTATTCCTTTCTTTGTTCTTGGTCAGTATTCCATGGTTTATCAGTTCACCTGTCATAGCCACTTAGGTTGTTTCTAGTTGTTGACTATTACATATAATGCTTTTATGAATTTTAGTATACAGCTGTGGTATACCAAATGTGGTATAACATAGGTTTTCATTTTTCCTGGATAAATACTGTGAAATAAAGTTGATGAATCATTGGCATTTAACTGTGTAAGAAGAAATTGCTAAAGTTATTTGTAAATTTTTTCATATTTTCATCAGTTGTATGTAAGAGGTGTAGTTATTCTGTATCATCACAATGCCTAGTATGATCAATCTTTCAATTTAATTAAGTCTTTCATGCTAATATGTAGTGTAGATGTGAGTATTGTATGTAATGGAACAGGTTTATATATATAATGGGTTATCATTGTGGGTTTAATTTGTATGTCCATAATAATTAATGATGCTGAACAGCTGTATTATTTGCTGTGCATATTTATATATATTGGTGAAGTATCTGTTCAAATTTGTTACCCATTTTCTAGTGGTGGCTTAGTGTGTTTTGAAATATATGCGCATACAAGCATGTATGCAAATACCAGCCTATTTGGCATGTCTTCTCATTCTCTTAAAATTATGTTTTTAAAATTTTTCATGTTTAATAGATTTACTGAGAGATTTTTAAAATTTTTTATTATGTTTGCGGTACATAATGTTTACATTCTTTGTGTGAAGTTGGTACATGTACATAACATGTCTCATTTTGTTTTTTCATCTTCTTTCACTCCTCTCCCTTCATGTTCCTCCATCTTTTGATCTTCTTCCTATTCAAGAAATATTTCTCTCTCTCTACTTGCCATTGTCTGTCTTTTATTTTGCTCTGTCTTTGTAGTTTGGGCTTCTCATATAGGAAAAACCATGCAATATTTAAACATGCATGCCTGATTTATTTCACTTAATGTTACAGTGCCAATGTACATCCATTTTCCTACAAATAGCTCAACTTTATCCTTCTTTGTTGTGGATAGTACTTCATTGTGTGTAAATACCATGTTTTCTTTATTCGTTCATCTGTTGATGGACATATAGCCCACTTCCAAGATTTAACTATTATGAATTGAGCTGTTATAAATGTAGATTGATGTGCAAGAATACTATTGCTTTTTTGTGTTGATTTTATATCGTGCTGCATTACTGAATTTGTTTATTAATTCTATGAGTCTTTTGGTAGATTTCAGGGGTCTTCTAATAGAAGGATCGTGTCATTTGCAAACAGTGATAATTCGACTTCTTCTGAGAAAATACATATCCCTTTTGTTTCTTTTTCTTGTCTAATTGCTTTTGCTAATGTTTTGAGTACTGTGTTGAGCAGGAGTGGTAATAGTGGACATCCTTGTCTTGTTCCTAATTCCCTGCTTACAAGGAAAGCTTTCAGTTTTTCCCCATAAATACTTTTTTTTTTACTTTATCTTATTTTTTATTTTTTTGGTACTGGGGATTAAACTCACAATCTCTCACCTGCCAGGCAGGTTCTTAGGCCACTGAGTTAAGTCCCTAGCCTTAGTTTTTGAGATGGGGTCTCATTATGCAGTTCAGGCTGGCCTTGAACTCACTTTGTAGCTCAGGCTGATCTCAAACTCACAACAATCCTCCTGCCTCAGCCTCCCCCATAAATACTTTTTATCAAATTGGTATAAGCCCCTATATCTATTTCATTAAATTTTTTTATCATGAAAGGATGTTGAATTTTATCGAAGGCTTCTTCTGCATCTATTGAGATGGTCATGTGATTTTTGTCTTTGCTTCTGTTTATGTTATGTATTACATTTACTGATTTATGTGTAGAGTCCTCCTTGCATCCCTGGGATGAAGCCTATTTGATCTCGATGTGCAGTCTTTTTGATGATTTGTTGCATTCTGTTTGCCAGTATTTTACTGAGGATTTTCTCATCTATATTCATTGAAGAGTTTGGTCTGTAGTTTCCTTTTTTGGGTTGGATTCTTGGTCCCTCACTATCCTTGCATTTATGTTTATCTGATTTTACGTCCACTAGTATTTATTTTATGAAATTACCTGTGCCGTTATTCAGTACATATATACTAATAATTGTTACCTCTTCCTGTTCAGTGTTTCCCTTAACCAATACGTAGTGACCATCTTTGCCTCTTTTGATCAGTTTTGGCTGGACAACCACTTTGTCTGAATATAGGAGACCCAGAAATCTTTTTTTTCAGGTTCCCATTACATGGATTATTGTTTTCCATCCTCTATTTTTAGTATATGAATTTCTTTTTGGGTTTAACGTGTTTCTTTTATGTAACACAGCATTGGATTTTGTTTCTTGATGCATTCTGCCACTCTCTGTCTTTTGATTGGCAAATCGAGACCATTTACATTGAGAGTAAGTGTGCATAGGCGTTGACTTCCTCCTGCCATTGCCTTACTTCCCTGTTGCTCATTGTTTATCTTTCCTTTCTGCTAACCTGCGCACCCTTCCTGGTTTATTCAGTCTGTTAGACCTTTTGTCATTGTTAGCTTGTGTCTTAGCAAAATAGCTTTGAGAATTTTTTGGAGTGCTGGTCATGAATTTCTTTAGGTGAGCTTTACCATGAAAATATCTTATTTCTCTATTAATTTTGAAGATAGTTTTCAGAATGTATCAGCCGGGGTTGGAAAATTTTTCTGTCAGGATTTGAACTCTTGACTTCAAACTCTCTGGCCCATTAAGGTTTGAGTTGAGAAGTCTACTGTAACTTTAGAGTTTACCTTTATAAGAGGTTAATTCCTTTTCTCCAACCACTTTTAAGATTCTGTGCTTACATTACCCTTCCAGGATTTGACTATGATGTATTGTGGAGAGGTTCTTTTCTGATCATGGCTATTTGAGGCTCTGTATACCTCACTTATCTGTGTGTTAGATTCTTTTCCCTTATTTGAAAAGGTTTTTGGTATTATATCAGTAAACAGGTTTTTTATGCCATTTGTGCTGTTTTCGGATTTTTCACTACTTCCAGTAAATCTTAGTCGTCTTTGCATCCGCTAGGAACTGTTGGATCCATTTTTCATGTTCTGTTGTTCTTTTCAAGGTGTCTCTCGTTAATTAGGTACCAACTAACGGCCCAGTCTTGTAATTCTGACACTGTGGGCTCACACTGGTCACTTCAGCTGCCCATACTTTCAGTAGAATTTTTTTTTTTTTTTTTTTTTTTGTGGCACCAGGGATTGAACTCACAACCTCACGCCTGTCAGACAGGTGCTTAAGTCACTGAGCCAAACTCCCAGCCCTGGTTTTTTGAGGCAGGGTCGCACTGTGTAGCTCAGGCCAGCCTTATGCTCGCGTTGTAGCCCAAGTGGGCCTTGAACTCACAATGCTCCTCCTACCTCAGCCTCCCGAGTGCTGGGATTAAAGACGTGCGCCACCACGCCCGGCTTCTGTAGAATTTTTAATCTCCTGAACTTATGTTTGGATCCTTTTTATGAACTCTTAATTGTTTTTTATACTGTTTGTTCATGTTTTCAATCATTTTGTTTAGGTGTGCTAACTTTTTATTTGTTTATTTTTTGTGTGAAAAAACACACCTTGAAAAACACTTTAATTCTGGCCTAACAGTGCCGGTGCAGTGTCTGTGTACAGGCTCTGGGTGCAATGCTGGGTGGCAACCACACATTCACACACAACTCTAAGAAGTCCCCCAAAGGGGACTTACCTGCAGGGCCTGAGCCAAATAGGACAGGGGCAGCCCCAGAGCAGGGGCAGGGGCAGACCTGGGGAAAAGGTGCTACATCTTGGCAAAGGAGATCTTCATGGCATTGTTCTGGGTGATCTTAAAGCCCTGCAGGGTATTGCTAGCAGCTCTTCCCTGCACCTCATTATCAGATGACACGGAGGTGATATCGTGCCACCCAGGCACCAGGCGGTTTGAAGGCATAGATAACGTGAGCTCATTAGCCTCCCCTGGAGGTTGGCGAGGAACAGGATGTGATTTGGTGGATTCTCCGAGAGAGGCTGGGCAAGTGGCATCTGCCCTTTCATCAGCTGCTGCGGGGGCATGGCCCGAGGGGGAATCTGGCCTGGCGCAAGGCCTGGAGATGGGATCACGCCAGGAGATGGCATGTTCTGCGGCAGGCCCGGCATATGACACATGATGTGGGCCTGAGTCATTGGTGGCATGCCTGGGACAGGGCCTGCCGCCCCATCCTGCACAGCCTGCTTGGCAGATGGTGTTGCCTTGCTCTTGGGCTTCATCTTCTCCCGCTTGCAGTCCCACTCCACAAAAGTACCCTTCATCTTGGCAATGATGTCTCAGTCAGTCTTGGCATACTGGATGCACATGGGCTTGTCCTAGAAGGGGAAGCCTTGCATGGAGCACAGGGCGTTGGTGGCATTGAAGACCTCCTTGAAGATGACAAAGGCCTGACCGCTCATCTTCAGGCTCTGAGACACCAGGACATCCAGGATCTGACCAGACTGGGATACAGTGGCATACAGAGACCTTTTTGTCTCATCTTTCTTGATCTTCTCATTGAGGTTGTTGATATAAATAGTGTGGTTGGGGCAGGTCTGGGAAACTGCATGGTAGGGCAACAGGGCTGCAGGTTCAGCAAGGAGCGCCAACCAAATTCTTCAGACCAGACCACCTAGGTTTTTATTGATGTCTTCTGTAGGCTCACTGATAATTTTGTTTGGTCCATTTCCTTTTATTTGTATCTTCTATGAGTTTTCCAAATACCTTATTGATCTGCTTTGGTATCTCCTTTGATATCACTTCAAACAATTTGACTGTGTGACTTGTACTTTCTTCCCCTTTGATGCCCCATCGATCTGCTTTGGGGAATTGGGAATGTGAGGGGGCATTTATTTATTTATTTATTTATTTTTTGCTTTGCTTCTCATGTCTTTTGTTTGTCTGTTTATCAGTTTGTTTTTTGTTGAGGCTTCCAGTTTCCAGGTTGATTGTAGTGGAAAGCTTTGTTTCTACTATGGAGTCATATTCTGTTGATGTCTGCTTTTCAGTGGTATTTACTGGCACATCTATTTGCCTACGCCTCTGTTCCAGGATGCAACCACTCTCATTTACTTGGGGTGGGAGGTTGCAGCATATTTGACCCAGTACCCAGTTCTCCAAGAATAGACCACAGAGCAATCCAGATATTGGCATCCCAAGAAAAACAAGTAACAGCCGTGACTGTATCACCTTGACTATAATAATAAAATCAGCATCAAATTGTAACCTGTAATATAAATGTCTGCTAAATGGAACAACTTTACCTCTTCTAACAATAAAATAGTATTCAACAGCAGTCATATAAACTTAGCTAACTGCCTAGAGATTCATAAACCTTAGTAGTTATACTATACAGATAGAGGGGATGGGAACCAGAGAATAAAAATTGTAAAATTTGAAAAATTAATCAGTGGGATACAAGAGAAAAGTGAGGTAGGGGAACTCTACTGATGCATAAAAAGAAATTAGCACTGTTAGAAAACAATCACAGGAAAGAACAGATTCAAAAAGAAAAAAAAAAGAACAAAATACAGCCTTGATAATGCGCAAGAGAAAAACGTTGAAAGGGGAAAAGAGAAAAGAAATAGAGAAATAAAAGTCAAACAAAAAGGTATAAAAACACAACCCCCTACCCAAAGAAAAACCCAATGAAGGAAAGAGAAAATAATAAAATGTAAGCATCAAAAAAAGGTTTAATCAAAGAAAAAATTCCTCTATTTTTGGATGAGTGACTTCTTTCCAAGATCTGCAGTCGTGGGTTCCAGCCATTCACAATATTCTTCTCCTAGTTTTAGAGCCCTGTGTGTTTTTGAGGTGCCCTCCCGTCAACAGAGGCCTCTGTCCATTCCCCCAGACTGTGGTTACTGTCCGAGTTAGGGTGTGTCCTTGCTGCCATTGGTAGATGGGAAACATGATGTTCCCTCTGCACTCTGCTAGAGTAGTCCCTGGGGCAGGGGTTCAAATGGACTGTGAGACTTCGCGTCAGTGCTCATGGGTCTGGTTGCTCCCTTCTGTCTAAGTGCATTGTCCTTATCCAGGATCAGGTTGGTTGGTTAGTCCAGGCCTCTGTTGCCCCATGCCATTGGAAGCAAAATATAGAGCCGGCTTGGATGGTCATGCCCTTGAGTCAGGAGTACTGTGTGGTCAGTGTGGGCCTGTTTGCATATGTTGGGGGGCCTCGTATGCAGCATTATCTTTTACAAAACAGAAGCCTATAATTTTGATATAGTTTAATTTAGCAGTTTTTTATGGGTTATACTTTTCATGTCATTTGAAAATTATTTGACTCAGAGTGACAGATTTTCTCTGAGTTTTAAAGTGTTTGGTTTACATTTAGGGATATACTTCATTTTTAATTAATTTTTATATATAGTACAAAGTAGGATCCTTTTTCATCTTTTTGAATTTGGATGTTCAGGTGTCCCAGCAGTATGTGTTGAAAAAGTATTCTCTTTATTGAATTGCCTTTGTACTTGTCAAAAATCAGTAGATTCCCTATTCTGTTTCACTCATCTGTCTACCTGTCAGTTCTAAACTATTCCAACTAGTGTAGCAGTATAATGAATCTTGAAATCAGGTAGTATTAGTCTTCCAATTGTTTTTCTTTTTCAAAAGTATTTTGGCTAATCTGGGTTCCCTGTGATTCCATATGAATAAGTCTGTCAGTTTCGACCCAAAAAAGGGCTGTTGCTATTTTAATTGGTGTTTCATTAAGTCTGTGGGTTCTTTCAGAGGAAATGACAAATTAGCAATATTAAATTGTTCAGTCCATGAATGTGGTATGTCTTTCCATATTTAGGTCTTCTTTGATTTGTCTCAGCAGTGTGGGAGTCAGTATACAGTTCTCATACTTTCTGTTACATTTATCCTGAAGTACTTCATTTATTTGATAATCTTGTGAGTGATGCAGTCCTTAAAGTTTTAATTTCTAGAATTTTATTGCGAATGTATAGGACTTGATTTTTGTATAGTGAGATCTTGTCTTGCAACCTTGCTAAACTCCCTACGTCTAGTAAATTTTTGAAAATTCCATTGAATTTTCTATATAAATTATATCTAATGAATGGATATATTTTTACTTTTTTCATTATTTTGAATGTCTTTTATTTCTTTTTGTTGTCTGTCTGCACTGGCTAAAACTCCTAGTACAGCACGGAAATAAAGTGATGAGAACAAACTTCCGTTTCCTTCCTAACGTAAGACTGCTTTTCTCAGGGAGAAAGAATTTAGTCTTTCACCATAAAGTATAATCTTTGCCATATGCTTTTTATGGATTCCATTTATCAGACTGGCAAAGTTCCTTTCTACTCCTAATTAGCTGAGGATTTTTGTCATGAAAGAGTAGTGGATTTTGTCAAATGCTTTTTATATCTATTGAAATGAACATGTAGAAGTTTTTTGTTGGTAGTAGGGTATACCATTAATTAATTTTACAACGTTAAACCAACCTTGTATTCCTGGGATAAAGCCAACCCTGGGTCATGGTGTTTTTATATGTTGCTGGATTTGATTTGCTAGTATTTTGCATCCTTAAAGACATTGGGCTGTAGTTTTTGTGTGTTGTCTTTGCCTTGTTTTGATGTTAGGGTAATATCCTGGCCTCATAGAAAGACTTCAAAATGTTTCTCTGTTTTTTGGATGTGTTTTTGAAGAATTGGCATTAAGTCTTCTTTAGATGTTTTATTGTATTGAGCAGTAAAACCGTCTGTGCTGTGCAGGTAATTTTTAAATGGCTAATTCAGTCTACTCATACAGGTATTTTTGGAGTGTTTCTTTTTGAGTCAGTTTTGTTACCTAAGAATTTGTTTCGTCTGATTTATTGACGTGCAACAAGTATTCATAGCATTGTTTTGTAAGCCTTCTTATTTCTTTAAAGTAAGTAATAAGTTTCCATTGTCATTTCTGATTTTTGTAATTTGAAACTTCTTAATTTTCTTGGTCTGACTTAAAAGTTTGCCAATTTTGTTGGAACTTTTCAAAAAGCTAACTTAGTTTTGCTGATTTTTCTCAACTGTGTTTCTATTATATTACTTATTTTCATACCAATCTTTATTATTTATTTCCTTCTGTTTGTTTTGTGTTTAGTTTGATCTTTTTTCCCCACTGTCTTATGTCAAGTTAGGTTGTTCAACAAAGACTCTTTCTTAATGTAGGCATTTTTAAGCTGTATCTTTTCAACCCCTTGCTTTTGCTGCATTCTCTTATGTTTCAGTGTTTTGTTTTTATCTTCTGAAAGTATTTTCTAATTTACATTTTGATCCATTGCTTCTTTAAGAGATATGTTGTTTGATTTTCATATGACAGTGAGTATCCCAATTTTTTCAGTTGTTTACTCCTGATTTCATTCCAATGTGATTGGAGAACATTTTGTGTATTGTTTCAGTTATTATAAAAATGTTGGGATTTATTTTATGACCTTGCTTAGTTAATATTCTATCCTGGAGAATGTTCATGTGCAATTGAGAGCATATATTCCCTTCTGTTGAATGAAGTTTTATATGGATGCCTGTTACATATTTATAACTGTCTTATGTTCTTGATTCAGTGGCTTTCTTAGCATTATAAAATGTCCCTCTTTGTCGGTAGTAGCAATTTTTGTTTTAAAGTCTTATTTTGTCTGATACTGTGTTAGAATATATACTCCTGTTTTCTTACAGTTACTATTTTTGTGTTATACTTTTCCATCTATTTACTTTCAATTTGCCTGTTTTTTGAATGTCATGTCTGTCTCCTGTATGCATTGTATCATGGGATCTTTATTTTTAAATCCAATCAGACAGCATTTGACTTTTGACGAGATTATTTAATTCATTCACGTTTTATGCTAATATTATTGGATTTGGGACATGTTGTTTTTTTAAATTGGGTGCCACACTGAAATTTGCCTCACTGAATGCTGGATATTTTTGTATTTTTGTGAATATTTTTGGAAATTTGTCCTAGAATACCTTTAAATTATAAATATTGAAAGTATTTGATTCTTTTGAATGTTAAGATTTCTTACACAGAATTGCAGCAGTATCAAGTCTAGGGGTATTTACTATTTGTTGGTTGGTTGGTTGGTTTGTTTTTGTACCGGAACCTTGCACTTGCCATGCAGGCGCTTATACCACTGAGCTATATACCCGGCCGTAGGGCTATTTTCTAACTACTTATGTACCCTCAAAATGCCCCATCAACCTTGAGGTTTTTCTTCTCTTATTAAGGACATTACTTCCTGTCCTGTGAGAGTACCCAGGTATCATTACCTCTAATCCTTCCTTCCTTTTTTTTTTTTTTTTCTTTTCATTCATTTGTTTCTTTTTGAGACAGGGTTTCACTATGCAGTTCAGGCTGGCCTTGAACTCAGTTCGTAGCCCACACTCAAATTCACAGCGATCCTCCTGCCTCTGCCTTCTGAGGGCTGGGATTACAGGCGTGCACCCCCACACCTGGCACCGCTCATCCTTTCAAGTGGTTATTTTTTCAAAAGTCTTGATCTGTTTCCTCACACATATACACTGATAACTTCAGGAGGAGGATCTTCTGAAGAGCTACAGGATTCTTTTTTCTTTCTTTCTTCTTAAGTGCTTTGTCCTGCAGATGTTTGTCCCTAGAATTTTAGCTCCATCTCATCATCTCTGAGTCCACAGGCTTTGTCTGAGTTCCCTCTCCCAGCACTGTGACCTGGAAGCTGTCTCAGAGCAGCAACCTGAGGCATGTTTAGGACTCACCACATTAATTTCTTACCACACAGGGATCACTGTACTTTGTCGCCTTGTGTTTGGCATCTTGCAAACCATTATTTCATATGTTTTATCAGTTTTTGGTTGTGTTAGGCTAAATTTGGTCCCTGTTATTTCATCATGGCCAGAAACAGAAGTTCACTCATTTCAGTAAATTTGATCTTAATTTTTGTTTTAATTTTTTTACTTTAGGAGACCACCCACAAGGCCAGTATTTTATTGAGTGGTAAAATTAAGGTAGAAAATGGTCAGATTTATCAAAACCCAGTCACCTGGTTGAAGGATCTTCTGGGAGGTGACAGTTACGTGACCTGGAATTATGCTTGGAGTAAGGTGGGTCATTCTTAAATTTGTCTGTAATTTCATATTCAAATGGAAAGATACATATTTTTGATGGTAAAATGTTTTAAAAATAAATATGAACAGTCTCTAAGCTAGTTTTGTGCTCATGTCGCTGGTGTGATACGCGGTTTTTTCCACAAGTGTACTTGCCAGCATTCCTGTGAGTATGGCTGTGCGACTGACTGCACCTCCTCTTTCCTGTTCTTTACCTCAGCTCAGAAACTTTATTGCCCCAATCTCCCTTTTTCCTCTCAGTACATTTCAGGTCTTTGTGACTCTGTAGAGAAAGTTGGGGCCACTAATGCATTAATAATGTAGTCAATACATGTTACTATTATTCTAATAAAGCAAAATCTTCCCCTAACTACAAAAGAATAGGCAAGAAGCCTAAGACTCACAAAAATTACACAGAACTTTCATTTCTGCACATAACAATGTCCACAGGTTGCTAAAGGAAATGTTTTTCTCAAAGAGAAATGTTTTCAGGGCCAGGGATTTAGCTCAGTGGCATAAGTGCCTGCCTGGCAAGCGTGAGGTTGTAAGTTTGATCCCTGGTACAAAAAAAAAAAAAAAAAAAAAAAA